>JAJHSJ010000007.1:42765761-43228352 GCA_021015155.1 Magnolia officinalis
TACGGACTAGGATACGGGCCCTTACATCGTCTGGTGGTGGCCCACTACACGTCCCAGCGGGACCCACATCCCTTTCTGCGTAAGACGTCGGGTCAACTTGACTTTGACTTATCGTCTCGATCTAGTGCACAGCTGGTGTGTGTGTTTTATGCACACGCACATGAAAGTGGGGTCCATCATGATGTTTATGAGAAATCCGCTCCGTCCATCCGTTTTGACATCTAATTTGAGGGGTTGAGACCAAAATTGAAGCATATACAGGTATTGGGTGGGCCCCAAATCAGTGATTTAGTAGCTGATCTATCCATTGGGCCACTTCCACAAAGATCCAATGGCTGACCTCAGGCCGGATATAAAGTTCCGAGCTAAGTGGATGGTGAGAACCTTGTGATCTTGCATTAAGGATGATTTCCAGGCCTCTTTATCTTCAATTACTGGGTTTTCTCGGATATCTGGCGTGTGAATTCTTCAATCTCGGTCCCCTAAGATCCGTCCCTTTCCTTGGTGATTCTTGAGCATCAAATCCATGCTTTTAACACCAATTTTCAATCTAAGCTCTTAAATTCAACTTGTAACACAAATATGATTAAAATAGGATGTTAAACATTATCATTTTCGTAAAACCAAGTAATAACTGATGTCTAATATGTAATATTTGACCCTCAACATGCCTAGGTTTCAACTACTAATTCACTATAGTGGAAGTTAGATTGTGGGTGTTCGACATTTATAGGCTTGAGCAAACCAAAAACCAAAAAACCAAATGGAATCCTATATATGACTTTGGCTGATGGGAAAAAGAAGGTTAGAAGAAAAAGAAGCTTTTGTTCATTACTAGGATAGCATAAGGCTTCTTTTTTCTTCATAATTTTCTTTTATTTTTTCTTGCTTTTGAGAAAATGTTATGGTGGTATATGAGTGGAAAGATTGAAGATGTGATCTGTGGGGCGTGCCGACAATGTGGTACACCCGAAAGAGATTCAAACCATTTGTCAGGTGGGGCTTGCCATAAACACACTCAACTATTAAAATCATGACCATCCACTCTTGTATGAGTCGATTAGAAAGTAAAATGAGAATGGACAATGACATACATATGCACATGTGGATTAGCCTGACTTTTTTCCTTTTTTATTATTTATTTATTTTTTCTTTTTTGGTGGCAGCCCATTTGCATCATGGACTATAGCTGATGAATGTCCAGGATCTAGTATACAAGCATAATATTGACACGTGTGATGTTAATTTCATATAGATGGCCCAACAAACTTGATTTTGCTGGGCCATGTAGAGCCAGCACGCCATGACTGTTAAAAGACTTAAGCTCAAGGCTACACTGTGGACATGAATGCTAAGGGAAAGTTCTCTTTATGCAAGTTGAGACTATTTCTTGGCTAACCTACGTACTTCTCTAAATTTATCAAGTTAAAACTAATGTTTTTGGAAATTAAAGAGCAAAGAATTTTTCTCTAAAGTTGGATAGTACTGGTGAATAAGCTTCCCACGTTAAATATTTTAAAGATGCTTTTGCCAATTAAAGTCATTGCACTCCTACTAATTAAATCCTATTTACTATCCCAAAAGGTTTTAGGGGGTGTTTAGCGCATGGCATTGGGAAGGATTAGGTGGGATGGGATTCAAAAAACGTATTTAGTACATGTGGCAGGGATTGTCCCCTATTACCATGGGATAAGCTTAATTCCATGCTATGTTTGTAATATGGTGGTACATTGAATGGATATACCCACCATCATTTGAAACTATTGAGAATAACGCATGTGTTATATCCAAACTGTTCATTTGGTTTGTAACCTCATTTCATCGCATGGGCCTAAAAATAAGGCAGATCCAAAACTTATGTGGCCCCATAAAAGTTTTCAACGGTAAGTATTCAATCCCCACTGCTTTCTATGGTGGGGTCCACTTGAGCTTTAGATCTAATTGATTTTTTGGCCCATGCTCTTCTCCACACAATCATGATGGGACCTACACAACTTGCTAACATTGAGTGGAATTGGCACGGACCTGATGCAATTCCCATCTAATCTAATTCCAAGCTTTTCATTCTTCCCAAACATTGAGTGGAATTGGCACGGGACCAAATGCAATTCCATCCCACCTAATCCCATTTAATACCATGCGATAAACGCCTCCTTAAGGAGTCTAGAATGTTATACCCCTACATTATTCGGTTTCCCATCATTTAAAGTAGACATTTCCTCTGTTTCCGAGGTTTGGGCTAATATAGAAAGGCGATTGTAGTAGGTTTGAATCTGATACATTAATCTTATGTCTGACTTGGGCAGAAAGCTCATTGTATCACTTCTTAATCTCGATAAATTCTGGTCTTTTGCTTGATCAAGGCATTGAGCCCATTGGTAATCTCCTCTGATTCAGAGCTTGGATCACACCGCGAATACTTCACTTACAAATAGTTCCATATTCTCAATCAATCTAGGCCCTTAAGGATCAATTATAGGGAGAATACATATCAGATCTAACGTACATCTCGATGGGTAATTGATTCCTCAACGAGCCTAAGTTTATTTATAAGTTCGAACGACCATCCCAAGACCTTTCAAGGGAGTCTAAAATGCTATATTGTTAGGCTATTATACTAATTTTAAGGGATTCCTTCTCAAGTTCAATTCTCTAATCATAAACATCACAACATTAAATCATTGTGGATTGTATAAGTTCCATTCTCAAGGCCTGATTATCTCAATACTTCACTTTAATATCACCTTGTAATGTCCTAGAATCTAGCACCCGAGTACTGTAACACCCTAAATTTCAGGGGTCGAGTACGTGCTCGATCTTCGATATTTTAGGTATTACGTTTAGTACGGAAGCGTAGTTTATTAGTACCAATACATGACATCATATTCATTCATAGAAAATAGACTTATCACGTGTATTAAGTTTAAAAATTAAAGAAGTACTAGCAAAAAAATATCCAATTTAACAATTATAGTCATCCAAATTCACGAATAAGAATCCACTCAGCTGGGGACTCAAAATACATAACTATATTTTGTTATATTGTTCAAATGATATAACTAATTATTCCAAAGCAAGGAGTGACAGATAACAAGCTAATGTTACGCCTGCCTAGCCGATAAATAGAAGTATGACACTCATTCCACTAGATCCACATAGGTCTCAACTAAGATTGTGACCTCAATGGTACTTGCATAAAAAAAAAAAAAACCTGGATTGGTGTTTTGGAATATCATCCGTAGTGGGAGTGAGTGGTTGACTTAGTGTTACCATTCCCCAAGTAATACACAATATTAACATTATCAAGTACAAGTAGTAATGTCATAATATATCAATCAATTTTCTAATCTAGTTAATTAATGCATGTATGTTATGATATGCAAAATATGTCTTGGGAATAGAATCATGGTCGTTCGAATAATACTCTGATATTTAACAGTCAATCAAGCACTTGATAATGCTCAGGGTCATTCAAACAGTACTATGGCCTTTAACAGTCAGCCGGGCACCCGATAGCGCGTATGCAATAAAATAAGGGTCGTTCGAACAGTACTCTGATATTTAATAGTCAACCAGGCACCTAATAACACCTGTATGTCATGTATGCATGTTTAACACAACCTTTATTAGTCCATTTACATACAACCATATTCGTGAAGCTAAAATACCACCATTATATTAGAAATCAAATATAACGGATCATATGGTTCGTCGCCAGTGTCCCTTAATTCAGATTAGGGTTTGTCACCCAAATATTTAGTATGAACAATTATTCCAAAGGTAAGGGGTCGTTACCTTAAGATAAAATCCATAAGGTAAGGCCTTGTCACCCAATATCGAATATGAATAATCAATCCAAAGGTATAGGGTTTGTTGCCCAAAGCTTTAATCAATAAGGTAAGGGTCGTCACCCAAAATAAATAAGAGAATGGTAAGTTCGTTTCTTCTATTAATGCTCATTGGTCACTATGGGGGACTCGTCACCTAACACAGGCCGACAACCTGGACATAGTATCCCATATTACCATGTCTGGCCCACAAGACTTTGTTTATATATCGTATACTACTAACAATTATAATTGAGACTTTATTTTAATGTAAATAGTGATATCTCAGATTCAATAACGTGTTGTATAATAAACAAACATATGAATTATCAGCTCTGATATGGACTTATTTGTTGAATAAAAGGGAACTTCGTCGAAACCGACATTGGGTACAAAACAGCTTGTATAGTTCCAATTATTGTCAGTTGATCGTGTTTCACCTCGGTCGACTGGACAAACTTGTGATGGCCAATTAAAGATAGGTAATCCATGTTCGAACCCAAGGGTTGAAAGTCCAAGTATAGAGTTGTGATGTACAAACAACTGGGTAAGACTAAGGTCGATCCATAGGAAATTTGGTAAAAATATATTAAGATTTTAATATAAGAAAAATGGTTAGTCTGGGTTTTTAATCTAGTGTGATAGAAGAGTTGTGAAAAATATGATAAAAAAGACTAAGGATCTATGAATCCCTAATCTATAGACTTTAAATTCAATTCATCTTCTCGAGTTGATAACTAAACTAAAATTAGATTCCAATTCGTTCTAATTGAAAGATAACACAGTAATATCAATAAAAAAATATCTAACATTGATTAGAATCATGATCGACTTGATCTCTCATGAAGATCTAGGTAAACACATCGCAGGAAATTGAAAGCATTTAATATACTCGGAGATGACAATAGATCAAATAACTTTACAGATTGATTCCTTCTCAAATCTAGGAATTTAATTACATCTAATCACAATTTAACAAGAAAACTTAAATTTTCATTGAAGAACAAATTAAAATATCAAATATCCATTAAAAAGTTCATCCCTTAACCGTAAATAAGGTATTAATCAAGCATTACTAACATCTTAAACAAAAGATTAAGAAAAACTAGAAAACAAACTAGAACCAAAGGAATGAGAATGAAAGATGATTCCGAAGAAGCTTTGCAACTCTTAGGTATTTCTCCTCTACCCTAATTTGTACTTAGGAAGGCTTAGAACACCCATTTAAATAGAAAAAAATCACACCGAGTTAAAACCGACTTCAATTTTCATACTTTTGTTACGCTTCGATCGCATCGATTGTAGCCTTCAGTTGCACCGAATATCACTTCGGTTACATCGAATTACTTTCCTAGTTGCAGTTGAATTTTTTAAAAAAAATTTCTTCTTAAGTCTCTCTCCCTTGGGTTACGCCGAACTATCCTTCAGTGACATTAAACCCAACTTCATTCAGTCTTAAGTGTCGAGCCGAATAAAGTCTGAAAATCACAATTTCTTGCTGGACAATTTTGTGTACATTCGGTTGGATCAAACCAACCTTAGGTGGAACCGATTAGTCTGTTATTTTTGTTATTAGACAGCGTGATTTTTTAGTCTTTTCTTTATCCTTTGTACTTGGTTTTCTCTGGTCTTTGGCATGTGAAATCTTCATTAATGCATGCCAAATATCCAAATTTTCTCTTGATTAATCTTTTGAGTTTTTAATCATTTTTCTTAAGCATGATTTCGTCTTTATTTCCTGAATTACCTCGCATGTACAAAATAAATGTTAGTTAATCAATTAAGCACTTTGAATGCATGAAAACTAGTGCAATTGAGAGGATAAATATGTGATATTTAGATGTTACCACACCCCAACCAGCATTTTGCTAGTCTTGATCAAAACATATGAAAATTCTAAATTCAAAACCAATATTGAAAATAAATCAATTCTTTAATTTCAAATAATTTCAACCTAAACCAATATAAAGAGAGCAAAATCAAAAATATCATTTATCTAAGTTTCATTACTTTAATAAATATCCCGATTAAACTCAAGGTAACGATCATATAATTGAATAATTCTCAACATTGAGCTTCATAATATATTATGTAATCTATACTTAAGAACACTACGGATCTAATTTTTTCACTTTCATGTCTATAATGATGATCAAAGAAATGAACAAATCATCCAAAGCCTAAAGTAGAACTTGTCTTACAGCTCAACAATTCACTCTTTTAGCTCTTGACTTTTCCATCAACAACTTTCACACTATTACCTATTATATTATATTATTATTATTTTTTCTTTTCTTACTTCAATAGGTAGTTTTTTTCGATGATAATTATTTTTTTAGCTGGGTATTATTGTTATTCTTTTTCTTTTAACTTTTCTTAATGAACATAATGGACAAATTCCCCAAGCTTGGTTCCTAGCATTCTTAATAATCATCAATTTATCAATTTAGTATCGAACTAATATCTAATGTGTAAGTTAGACGTGACACATGAATTCATGACTCAATCAATGTAAAAAAAATTCAACTAAATATCATTAAACCGAACTTAATCTTAAAATCCATTAAGTGACTAGAATCTAGGCTTCAAAAGTATTTAATACTAACTCTCGAAGTTATCTCCTGAGACTGTCTAAAATTACAAAATTGACTTTTAAAAATTTCAAAATTCAGAATTTTCAGCTTAAATCAATTAAAAAATTTCTTATGGAAACCCACCCAACATAAATTCTATATTATCCTCAATGTATAAAATATTTGCAAGAAATGTAACATGAGAGCAACAAAATAAAGATGAGTAAGTGGAAACAAGTACCTGAAGGACAATATATGGTAACAAATTTCAAAGATTGGTGCTTCAACAACTAAGAAGTACAAATAAAAGGTCTTATTCTACTAAAAGAAATTAAATCCTAAAAAACAAGGGAAATGATCTCCATTAGACTAGGAGATCAATCCTGGTACATGGGATCTTCTAGAGACATGGATACTTCTTCTAGAATTAATTTTTCCACAAATGGTTTCAGTCTTGCACCATTTACCTTAAACACATTACCGTTTTTAGGATTCAAAACTTCCACGGCCACATAAGGATAAATAGTCTCTACTATGAATGGGTCGGTTTATTTGGATTGCAATTTTTTAGGAACGAGATGGAGATGAGAATTATAAAGGAGGACTTTTTGATTTAGTTTGAATGTTTTTCTAAAAATATTCTTGTCATGAAACACTTTCATCCTCTCCTTATATATTCTTATGTTGTCATATGCATATTTCCTAATTTCTTTCAACTCCATAAGATGGAGTTTACGCAGCATGCTATATTTGTCAACGTCGAAATTGAACTTTTTTATGGCCAAGTATGCCTTATGTTCGAACCCCACTGGAAAGTGACAAGCTTTTCCATGGACAAATCTATATGAAGACATTTAAATAGGAGTTTCAAAGCAATCTTATAAGCCACCGCACGTTAGTTAGCCTTAAAGACCAATCCTTACGTTTTGGATTCACAGTTTTCTCTAATATCCGTTTAATCTCCCTATTGGATACTTCATCTTAGCCACTTGTCTATGAATGATATAGGGTGTAGCCACTTTGTGTGTAATACCATATTTTCTTATTATGTTCTTAAATGGTCTATTACAGAAGTACGAACAATCATCATTGATTATAGATCTCGGTGTTCCAAACCTTGACATTATATTTTCTTTTAAAAATTGTAAAACTACTTTGTGATAATTAGTTGTAGCGCCTCGAAATTCAATGATCGAGTAGCTACTCGGCTCCCGAATTTCTGAGTGCCACGTGTGCAATAATGAGTCACAAATGCATATAGTTAATCCGGTATTAGCAAGCAATGATGAATTAATCTAAGCATATTAAATTTCTAATAAGATAGTTTAGAATTCAAATGCCACTAACCAACAGAGCACCATAGAATGTTTGTATCCACCACGTTGACTTACTAAACTTAGTTTAACAGTTATCCATAGTTTTACTCTCAACACTCATCAATTCCCAAAATGACCTGCGCTCTGACCCAGTCCCGCCGATATCCATCTTGTTAATATGCTCCGTCAAACTCCTGGTAGTACGCTCGCTCCTCGTCGTCGTCGGCACCGACAGCGTCCAATGCGTGCTGCTCCAGGGTACCTGCATCTATATTGGGTTCTGGTTGGTGTTTTAAACATCGTCCCAGAGTGGGAGTGAGTGATTAACTCAGCGGTACCATTAGCAATAGACATCGAATTATCATGCATAAGATACATTTAATGAACGACAAACAACATAAAATCCTAAACACTATTATTAATGCAAATGCATGATTATAATATGATGCATGCTCATTGCCAAAAACCAACACTCCCTCAAGCGACGACATCTGACATTCGCAATGAAACAACACTCTCTTAAAAGCAACCTCAACTGCATAATCACTACAAATATAATGCAATGTCATGAAAAATGTTAGCCTGGTTGATCAGTTAAGTTCGTTCATCCAGTAGGTTGGGGAAACCGGAAACCCTTAGTGGAGTTATTTCCCTAACCTGATTGCACAGCTCAAAGGCCGTAGCCATGTGGCTCTCGTGACCCTTAGCCCTATCTTGGGGTCGTCAATCCCGAAAAGTAGTATAAATATAGATGAAACAGGTTGTGACTTAAATGTCCTACTCACAGTCACTGTAGGGAGGTCGTCACCTCAACATAGGCTGACAGCATGAGTATAATGTCCCATACCACTGTTCCCGGCTCACGAGTCCAAGTGCTCAATGGACACTACAGGGAGGCTCGTCACCCCAACGTAGGTCGACAGCATGGACATAGTGTCCCATACCACCATCCCCGGCTCATGAGACTTTACGGGCCGTAAACCATAGTTAACAATGAGCGCAATAGTTTAGGGTACTTCGGATTCATATAGGCATGATCAAACAAGGTTAACGTACAGGATGGTCGACTATTAGTCAATGTGCCCCGACGGCTGAACCATAACTAATCGGCCTGAGAACGTAGTCTCACGTAGTCCAAATACGGCCAACAACTTACAGTTTAACTATTCGGGCCAGATTGCTCGCAGGCAGATCCAACAAAAGGGGTAGGCTGAGCAATTTCAGGTAATCGGCCCATCCATAAGGGTTTATGCAATAATACACAACATATATTGTCAAACTCAGAAATAGCTCACTCATGGCAAGTATAAATCAACAATTTAAGTACATGGACAACAATATATCAAGTTTCGCTAACCCATACGGGTCATGTTCACCAGGTTCCAACATATACAGCTATAAGGGCGACCATGCATCAATATACAACAACTAGCCTTCCATGAGTTAACATAATTCAGTTATAAATCGAGGAAATCAAGCAAATAGTTCAACAAATCAGTAATGTGACAACATTCCACGCCTTTACTCCTAGCACAATTGACATTTAGCAACATTTCAATCGACAATCAACAATTTACAACAATACATGTTATTGTTAAAGCATAGTTAGCACAAAATCAGGAAATCAACAACCAACTAGCATAGATTTTAAGGAAAGTTAGATATTTGCACCCTACATGAGCATGCAAATGCACAAGTCACAGATTTGGGGTATTAAGGTTTAATCCCCTTCATTAATTTCGGCAATTTCTAGTTCATTAATCTAATTATGCAGCCCAAATGAAAATTCATCAACATAAACTAACAATGCACCACACACATTCACTAAACCTATCATAGGCACGATAATCGACTACTTAAAGGTAATGGTCCTCACCTTGTTAGTGCTATTATATGATACCTCTTTGGTTGTCAAATTTTGTGTGTCAAAACCTTGTCTTGAGTGTGTTCTATGTTTAAGACACCATATCAACTTATGGACTCTTCAAGCGGCTTCAAGGTACATTTTGAAGATATAAAGATGGCACAGTATTCTTGATTCAAGCAAAGGTTATTCAAGTTCAAGATACAAGCAGTGTTTGAAGGTGTGAAGCTCAAAAGTAAACTCAAGATAAATGTTGGTGTCAAGTCTTTGGATGACTCATACTTCAGGCTTCAAGTACTAAAAGATTTATCATTCGTTGAATGAAGTAGAGTTCAATGTCCATACTTCATTAATCAGGTTTGATAGACCATAGTCATTGATCTTAGGGTAGGTCATTTTGGATACATTATAAAACTGTGTTTAAACATGTTTTTGATCTGCTCTTAGACTAGTCCTGGTTCTGGTTCGACCAGTCCTAGCACTGGCTCGACCTGTCTAAGAATTTCCTAGGCCAGTCTTGGACTTGTTCAATTTTATCGGATTTTCTGGTTCGCTCACGACCAGTCTTGAAGTCTGCTCGACCGGTCGTGGGATGTCCTCGACTCGAACCTCGACCAGTCGTGGAGCCTCGATTCAAACTCCAGCGACTAAATTCACTGTCGCTCGACCAGTCGAGAAGGGGTCTCGACCGTCGTGGACGACCTTCGACCAGTCGTGGACTGCCTACGACCGGTCGAACATCGGTTTTCCTGATTGCGCGCAGAAATTCAAAAATCTGTTTCTCCTAAGACCAGTCATGGGAACTCCTAGACCAGTCGAAGACGAATTTCTGTAGCTATAAATAGCACACGAATTTCAGAGTTTAGAAGTCGAAAAATCTATCAAAGCAAGTATATTCTAGGCTCCACTTGAGATAAGTCGTGTTTATTTTTAAGCTAATTTGCGCTTCATTCTAATTCCTTTTGTTAGCTTTTTGCATTTGATTTTATTCTAAATTCTAATCGTATTTGAAAGGAGGAAATCGTGTATTCCTTCTTCTTGGAATTAAAATCAAATAGAGCTAACCCTTTGTGATTTCATTTAAAATCAATTAGAACTTCGAACCTCAATAAAGTGAGTATTGGACATTGAACTATCATTATTGAATCTCTACTCTGATCGGTTCTTCCGGGCTACTGCAAAAGGATAAGATCCAGGTATTTTACAATTCCTGTAATTTCTATTTTGGTTTTGTATGAGATTTGCCAGAAAAATCTCTATGTGTATGGTTATCTGAGGAGAGCCAGAAAACTCAGATTGTGGGGTTTTTGAATTGTGTAAGCCCAAGTGATAAAGACACAATTGTGAAGGTTTTTGGTGAACCTGTGAAAACCAGTTTTATTAGAGAATTAATTTCCCCTGTGTGAGATATTAAGGTTTTGGAGTAGCATTCTGTGTGGCTGTTTTAGATAGTTGGTGAACACACAGGCGAACCACTATAACTTCTTGTCTTGTGGATTGAATGGTTATTTAATTCCTTATCTTTTATCATTAAGTTCTATTTTCCTTGTAGATGTGAATGTTGTAACAGTTTGAAATTTCAAGCAAGTGTGGGAATGTTGTAATAATTTAGTGATTTATTTCTGCAATTTATTTCCAGCAATTCCCTTTATTGATTTAAGCTTTAAATTCCAAAATTGTTCTAGTAAGGTTGCCCTGCCATTTTTATGGTGTATGGCTGTCCTTAGAACAAGACATTTGTAAATTCAATTTATTCAGTGCAGTTTGTATTCCTCTTTGATTTGAGAAATTGATACAAAGACATTTCTAGATATAAGGTTGTCCTACCATAAACATTGGGTTTTTGGTGAAAGGTTGTCCTTAGAACAACGTTTGTATCAACCTCTCAAATTCAGTAGTTTGAGGTTGCATTTCATTTCTGCATTGCAATTTATTTAATTAGTTCATTGGCTATCATACTTTGTTTAATTCCGCTATTATAAGTTTTTTTGGCATTGTCC
Organism: Magnolia officinalis; assembly: GCA_021015155.1. Taxonomy (NCBI): domain Eukaryota; kingdom Viridiplantae; phylum Streptophyta; class Magnoliopsida; order Magnoliales; family Magnoliaceae; genus Magnolia; species Magnolia officinalis. Next base: position 42,777,342 of record JAJHSJ010000007.1, read on the forward strand.
TATTCACCCCCCTCTAGGACATATAGCTTGGCCATTTCACACCTAAACTTAACTAGAGATTGCTGAGATGATTCTAGTGACGCCGGGTCCGTAAGCTCAAGGTGCCGAGGCCCTACATTACATCGGATGGACATGGTTCACATGTATGTTGCAGAAATTATGAAAATAGTGTGAGAATACCTATAGTACCTTAGATGGGTTGAAATTTCTCTTCTAACGGCAGAGAATAACCAGGATTTTCCGGTGGAGGAAGGGAGAGGACGTCGGAATTCACGAATTTTGGCCACCGGGGTCACATGCAAGTGAGGTGCCCCCAAAATCTCTCTCCTCTTCTCTCTCACTCTCTCTCTCTCTCTCTCTCGGCTGTTGGAAATGGGGTTTGAGAGAGAGAGAGACAAGGCAACTTTTTATATGCTCAGAATTATGTCTATTGACCCTAAGTTTCAAGAAATGCTTCCCATGGCCCTGTTGGACCCAAATCTGGCTGTTGGGGCGGTACTGATGGCCCCCTGGCCCATCTAATACATGGGATAGGTGCCCCATGACCCAATGAAGAGTTGAGCAAAGTTTGATCGCAAACGGATGGGGGGTTTTGCCGCGACGGCCTGATTCGCGATCAACGGTCACTGTTCTACGATCAATGGCCAAATTTTGTAGGTACGGGTTTGGACTTACTTCCAAACTTCGGTGTGAATTTAGAAGAGATCCGACTGCTGGAACACCCGGATTTGCATACTCAAGCAGCGGGGTTATAATGACAAATTTCAGAATTTTATTTTTTTAGGCCAGGCGACTTGCAGCTTGCAAGTGCCAGCAGGTTAGTGCTGTTTGACAGTTTCTGGGTATTTTTGGGGCCTAGCGTCCGCATGGGGCCACGAGCCCAACAAGCCCAAAGGTCTGACAAAGTTTCAAAAATTTTGGATCTTCCTCGGGCGATACACGGCCCGTACGGACAGTCGCCGAATATAAAAGGGCTACTTGGCTCTACGACCCGTGCTTGGTCTGAGCACGACTTGATTTGATCTCATTAGTGGTTAAACTTGACATTAATTAGTCCATAGCAGGCCCCTACGTACGACTGAATTATCCGATCATGTGTCGGTTTGCACGTGCGCCTCAGGACACTGTTCCCTTTTTGGACGGGGTGTTATATTAGTTCTATAAGAATCACCCCCACCCATTTGAAAAAATAATCTATAGTTAGGAATATGTAAAGATGTCCAACAGATGGAAGAAAAGGTCCCATGAAGTCGATACTCCAACAATAAAAAATTTCGACAATTAATATAAGATTTTTAGGCACTATATTTCTATATGACATTCTTCCCATTTTTGCCATTGCTCACACGCATGATAAAACTCATGGATATATTTAAACATCGTCTGTCAATAGAAACCACATTAAATAATCTTAGTGGTGAGTAATAGAAGGAGATGACATTAGAGTGTTCATGATTCGGAACATATCTCCTAATGATTTCGTTTGACCAATATTTAAACAAATAGGGATCGTCCTAGAAAAAGCTATGTACCTGACTAAAAATCTTATCTTGTGATGTCCAATGGATCGACAATTTACCTGTCACAAGATAATTTTCTATGTCAACATACCAATGTAATTTGGAGATAACAAATAATTATGCATCAGAGAAAGTGTCTTTGACTGGTGATCTCTTAATAGAAACTGAAAGAACTGGTCGAGATAAGTGAACCGCTACTACATTCTCTACTCATTTCTTATCACGTATCTTTAAGTCAAATTCTTAGAGTAGGAGGATTCATCTCAAGAGATGGGGCTTAGCATCATTCTCTGAGAGAAGATACTTGAGTGTCGCGTGATCAATGAAAATTATAATTCTTGATCTAATCAAGTAAGATATGAATTTGTCCAGAGCAAAGACTACGACAACGAGTTCTTTTTCTGTGGTGGAGTAATTTACTTGGGCACCATTCAACATTATACTTGCATGGTAGATAACATACAGTTTCTTATCATTCCTTTGTCCCAACACAACCTCAATAGCATAGTCACTAGCATAACACATGATTTCAAAATGAATGCTCCAATCGAGTGGCTGCATGATTGGTGCGGTTGTCAACATACCCTTTAACTTTGTAAAAGCCTATTGGCATAAGTCAGTCTACTCAAATGAGACATCCTTCTGAAGGAGGTTACTCAATGGTCAAGAAATTTGGCTAAAGTCCTTTATGAACCTTCTATAAAATCCTGCGTGACCTACGAAAGAGCAAATGTCACGTATGCTTTTGGGAGGGGGCAAATTACCAATTAGATCTATTTTGGCCTTGTCCATTTCAATTCCATTGAATGAGATCACATATCCAAGGACAATTCCCTTTTGAACTATGAAATGATACTTTTCACAATTCAAGATAAGGTTCTTCTTTTCACACTTTGCTAAGACTACATTCAAGTGCTCGAGGCGGATATAATTATTTACTACTACAAAACTTAATAATGACCTAAAACTGAAGCACACCGTCTGACGGGTCTCTAAATGAGGATATAGTGGCGGATATACACATCCGTTGCTACAGGAAGTATAGCAGCGGATGACCACTATCTGCCATTATATTGCTAGATACGACAAAAAAAGGTGAGAATGATGTTTACGGCAGGAAAAAGAATGGTGGTAAGCTTTACAGTGGCGGATATAATTATCTGTTATTACAGAACTTAATAATGACATGAAACCGGAGCACGCCACCTGGTGAGTCTCTGGACTTAATTATCAAGAAGCATATAACAACAGATGAACACTATTCACCATTATATTGTTAGATACGATTTAAATAAATAAATAAATAAATTATTATTTTTTTAAAAAAAGGTAAGAATGATGTTGCTGGCAGGAAAGAATGACGGTAAGTGGCAAATATAATTATCTGCAACTACATAACTTAATAATGAGGAAAAACCTGGGCGTACCACTTGGCGAGTCTTGAATGAGGATATAGTGAGGGATGATATATCAGACACTAAACCAACTCTATATAAATGGCCGGAACGTTGTTGGTGGCAGCAAGAAGGTGTACAAGGGCAAAAAAGACTATTCACCGCTAGTGACTACCGATATAGGTTTGGAATATTCCCTATAATTGTGATTGGAGATTTCGGCCATTATATATTATTTATTGTAGCTGAAGATATTATTGGCCGCTAGGGACTGCCGCTATAGGTGGCAGGAGGCACTTCAGATGGGTCATAAACCAAATATCAGGCTGAACTGATATTCGTACGTGTGGTCTCACACTTGTGCAGCGGCCAAAGGCCTTCCACAAATGAATCTCTCCTACAATTTAAGATATGGGCTTTTCTTTGTTAGTTGAGAGCCAAAAATGTTAAGTTTTGAGGGTCGTTTCTCTTTGTGTTGCAGAAAATTGGAGCAGCAGTTGGACCTGATCATGGATAAATGAGGCAGCTATTTAACGTAAATGAGAAGGAATAATCCAAAGGTCCTAAACTCTTAGTCATTGTTGGTAGGAAAACAAGCACATTGGCAATCACCGGTCATTTCTTTGGTGTTTCAATGAATATATGTTGTGCTGCTTGTCATGATTCCACAACTGTTGTTGAAAATTTGCCTATTAGTGGAAATCTAAGGGTGGTAAAACCCAGAAAAAAAGAAAGAAAAAAAGAAGAAGAAAATGAATGGTCTAAATGCAACAACCAATCAATCTGATTCTGGGTTATGACCCACCGACATGATCATGCAATTTGGACGGTTTAATTTAAATTAAACGTATACCACACAAGCAATTGCTTGATGCATGGGTATAAACCGTCGCAATCCGCCAGAGCATCAAATAACTTTCTTATTAGTGGTGTGTAAAATGGGTCCGATCCGGCGGATCTGCCCCGATTCGAACAGGACCGGTAGACTGGATTTGTTAGGTTCGGGTACGGCCGGGCAGATCCGAATGCTGTTCGGATTGGATTCGGGTAAGCAACAAATCCGAACCGAAATCGGATCCATGGCCTCTCTTATCTCTCTCGCCTTCCTCTCTCTCTTCCTCATCCTCCCCCTCTCTTCTGCCATGCCTCACCATTACCACAAGAACCCAAAACAGCTATCGGACGCACGCCATTCCGGAAAAACCCACCAAAACCCCGCCCGGTGGCTGCCACGCAAAACCCATCGTTTCGGAATGGTGGCCAGGATCTCCCAAAACCCTGTCCGGAATGGCGCAGTAACTTCTCACTTTGTATGGTACCACATTCAACACTGCGCTGGAAACTCAGGATCTCCCAAACCCACGGATCAACAGATCTACGCAAAACCCCGCCCGGAAGACACGAGTTTCGGAATGGTGGGCAGGATCTCCCAAACCCACCAAAACCCATCCGCATCTCCCTTTCGTCAGCATCCGGGATCCTGCCATGCAGGCGGTCGGATCTCGGATAGGTCCGGGTCAGGTGGCCAGGACTCGGTCCCGGATCTGTTCGAATTCGGGTAAGGGTATTCGAAGTTCGGATCTGTTCGGGTTGGTCCCAATCCGGTCAGACTCGGACCGATGCCCAGCTCTATCTCCTATTATATTTTGCTCTCACCACACATGTTTCTGTGTTCAGTACTGATGATCAAGCCATGGAAAGATGTCCCACCCAAGATAGCTGATGCTTACAACTAAGCAGGAAAACTAGTCGTAGGGCAATGCACACAATCTGAATTTTGTGGCTCTTGTTGTTTCTCCAAAGGGCCAAAAGTTCATGCATTTGTGGCTGTCCAATGCTATGAAAATTCACATCACAGAAAAGAAAGGGAAGTCACTGATTTTGGTAAACGGATTGGCTACTCCCCCTGGCACTAGTCGGTGGGTGGTGGTCGGTGCTTTGCGGGCTCCATTATGAAGTATGTATTTTATCCATGCCGTTCATCCATTTTTACAGATCATTTTAGTAGTTGATCCCAAATATGAGAGGTAAATAACTCTCAGGTAGACCACACCACAGGAAAACAATAGTGATTGGATATCCACCATTAAAATCCTCCTTAGGCCCAATGTACTGTTTATTTGACATCCAATCTGTTTATTAGGTCATACAGACCTAGATGAAGGGAAGAAACAAAGATCAGCTTGATCCAAAACTTTTATAGCCCCAAAAAAGTTTTTAATGGTCGAAGTTCAATCAACACTGTTTCCTACAATGTGGTCTACTTGAGATGGGATATACGTCATTTTTGGGTTAATACCATAAAATGATCTAAAAAAATAGATGGACGGAATGGATGAAACACATACATCATGGTAGGGCCCACAGAGCACCGACCACTAGCCATTGGCTGGTGGCAGGGGAGTAGCCAATCCCTTTCCCTGATTTGAACGGGGAAACTTAGAGTCGGAGAAAGCCTTTCGCAGGAAGTTCCTACACTGGGGCCCACTGTGATGTTTGTAAACAATCCTCCCCGTCCAGTCCTTTTGTGAGTTCATTTTAGTACATGTTGCCAAAAATGAACCGTATCCAAAGCTCAAGTGAGCCGAAATAGTGATAATTAAACGTCCACAGTTGAAATATTCGTGGGGCTACAAAAGTTTTGATTTATGCTAATATTTTGTTTACAGTTCATCCCAGTAGGAATGGCGTTATTAACGGTATGGATGGCATCTAAACATCACCGTTGAACCCAGGAAGGTTTCAACGGTAGAAATTTCCCGAACCACATTTTCCTTTAGTACGGCTCACTTGAGCTTTGGATACGGTTCATTTTTGGTAAAATGTCCTAAAATAAACTCACAAAACGGATGAACGGGGAGGATTTCTCACAAACATCACAGTGGGCCCCACCTAAGTTCCCAGCGCAGGAACTTCCTGCTGAAGGCTTTCGCAGGAAATCTCGTCCCACTCCTTGCACCTCTACACGTGTCACACATTCCAACCAGACACGTGTGAGGGACCCAGAAGTCATGACTTGGCCAAATCAAGCTTTTTAATTGATAAGCTCGGCCGGCCACATGGCACTAAAATCAACGGACAGTATGAAAAAGAAGGCCGACAGATCATATGTTGGAGTACACGTGTGGCCCAGTTGTGGAGTGGACAGGCCTGATCGTTAGGTGGGGTCATTTGTACAAGGTGGGGCCCATCAGTCAAAGGGGGAACAAGTTCACGCTTGAGAGGTGAGAGTGGGCCAATGAAAACTCATGAGAATCTAGTTACAGGATCAAAAAGCGACAATTGCAACCTAGCATACATCCCCCCTTCGTATGAGTAAGAGAAATGACCCGTCACTCAAAAGAATTCAACCTTAGATAAGATCTAATGGCATGGGCAGCACTGATAGTGTCATGTCTCAATTCAGATAACAACCCATGTTTTCTCGTTCAAAGTTCACACCCATACAAAAGCATGCATATCTCTCTTTCTCTCTCCATCCATTATCTTGTCCAACACTGTTACGTGGAAATCAAAGACCATTTGCTTAGGTACGAAGCTTTATTTTCAATTATTGCTCATGGTCTTGAGCCCACCATGATGTAGTGATCTGAGTCTTGAGCATCTCCACCATACGCATAATATACACTCAATATCTGAATTCACCTGTTGATGGGTCCCATGCCAAAAGTCACACTTGGACAATCGTAACCATTTGATCAATGGTCTATCATGGATTGTATAAAAAAATTAATAAAAAAGAAAGAAAGAAATAAAATAAGTTAGGCTCTTAGTAATAATAGTAATAATAATAATAATAATAATAATAATAATATTAATAATGGAGTTGAAGTTTCTATATTCCGATGAGTCGATATCAATTTATGTTGGATTGCTCTACATACGGTTCTTCAAATTGCATTTTCCAAACAAAATAGAGCTTATCTGAGTTGATCCTGCAACAGGTCTATTATAGAACAAATATGTTTATTTTTCAAGTGATTCATATTATCAAGTGTGTCTATTCTGAATTTCATTCAAAGAGAACAACTGGACTAATAAACAAAAAGAAGGGGGATTGATTTCCTTTTGTTTTATAAAGCCATAAAGAAAATGATATTCAAGATCCAAAATAAATAAATAAATAAAATGGTTCATTAATTTCCCTAAAAGAATGTTTTTTTTTATATCTACTTTCTATCATTTGGGCAGCTTGGATGAGTAGTAAAGCGGGGGACTACAATCACTTTCTCTCGAATCAAATCCAAGCGTCACCTCGAAAGACTTGGAATCTCTTGTCCTGCTAAAAGAATTCATGAAATTATTATTAAGTGGAAGCAGAGGTCAAAGACTAGGATTATATCAATGCCTGGTTTTAAGAATCCAAGGTGGGGATTTGGTAAAATAGTTTCAACTATGTCTACAGGTGAGGCTCAAATTCGTACCAATATATGAATAAAGAGAAGAAACATCACTTATTATTAACTTATGAGAGGTTCAAATAATTGATTAGATTTATCAATCAAATCAAATCAAATCAAATCAACAACAACAACAACAAGAGTTTTGCTCACATGCCTCTGCAATAAAGCTCATGTACACACAACACATGCACCAACATGGTACATAGGTGCACTCTTTTATTATCACTTTTCTTCCTGGGTAAATGTCACAATGCTTGTATTGATAAAAGTCCCCAGAGATCCCGCCAGGGTATAAACTTTGAAAAGCTCTTATATGGTGATGCCGCTAGGTTTTTCTGTAAAAGGAAAGCCTGATCCAATCCATCCGTCAGGTTGGCCTAACCTTCTTTATGTTTTCCCAAAAATAAATCTGGTCCATTCAGCATATATGGGCTCCAAAGTTTAAAACAAGTGGATGGGATAGGAATTTCGGCCAAGCTTTTTAGAGACCTTTTTTTTAAAAAAAAATTATTATTATTATTATTTAAAGTAAGCTAGTCTTCACCTGATTAGTGAATCAACCTGATTCTGGGACTAGGGCGTCAATACAGCAGTGATGTTCTAATAATTGGATTGGACCTTGGACCTATCATGCAATGCTGGCACATGTTGGGCTTGTTTGCCAGCTTTGTTGCACATGGGGAAAGCTCTAATAATAATGGCAATAATGATGATAACTATAATCCTTTAGGCAATTTTGGATCGAACTCCATGCATTTTATGGGTTGGAACCAAAACATGGACAATGTCAGTCAGCCAAAGCATGCACCATGAGATGACTTTGGTCACCATCCTAAGGAGATTCGCTTATTCAACGCACAAGCAGAGCCACAAGGCGCATGCACCATGCGTCCATGGGAATGGCTCTGGTCACAGTCCTTCAGAGACTTGCATATTCCACACATAAGCAGAGCTTCATGTATCCACATTGGGCACACGTGCAAACATAAAACACGTGTGTTACGAGCTTTTCCCACGTTGGAAGGTCCAATACGAAGAATCCATAAAAAAAAAAGAATTCGTTTTGCAGAAATTCCCTCTTTGAGTGGGTCGCAATGTATAGAAATAGTGTGGATTCTCTATCACGGCACGCGGAAGCATGGCGGAACTTAGAATTACGGCTAAGTTCTAGAAAGGGTGAAAAGAATTACTTAAAAATTATGCCAAGTGTTGAAATTAAATTACATATTTATAATTCTATAAAATAATAAAGAAATCGAAAAATGAAGGACGAGCTGAAGCATGTGTGATCATGCTGTCCTTAAAACGTTATTCGCCCATTCTCAATGTAATTGGGAATGCTAATAGGTTACAGGAAAACTGCTTCTAAGACATGACGAGCCTGAATATGGTTCTACGTTTGGCGAATACGAAGAACCACGAATATTGGAACTCTGTATATACAATTTTGTCTACTTGGTAGATAAACAATAACAAAAATCTCAAATTCAAAAGAAGATTAGAAAATTGTAGAGATTTAAACCACTGCGTTGGTTTGTTTCTTGAGGACTTCTGGCTAAGGTTCGTATGAACCTTATTGACTGATCAGAGTACATAGTTGCTTTTCTTGTTGGGTTGCAAGTGAGAATGGTTCGAGTGTTGATGATGGTCTGATGAACCATCCAGGCACTTTTTATATAGGTCAGGGTGCTGACCATTTTGGTCGAGGGTCATAACTCAATATGACCGTTATATTGCTCTTGGTAAGAAACTAGCTGTTATTGGCAATTTTTGACCGTTGTGCATGTGAGATAATAGTTACTGCATGCTAGCCGTTTAGACTCATTGGCTAGTTGTTTTATGGTTGTTGGGCTAGCCACATGCAACAATTTCTGCATAGTTTGTATTAATGCTGCATGAGGAGTTACACCTCACTCCAACGGCTAGTTTTTAGCCTATAAAAAAGCCACAACGATCTCATTTGGAGACTACTTGCTCATTCCAACCACCTTATCCATATTCCCTGTTGCACCGGTTCGTGTAAGGTCATGAATGAGCGACTCATTTGTGACACGTGCGAAGTGCAAAGTGGGCCACTAGCGTCTCTACAGCCATACTGCCTCACATGCCCATGCCCTCGCACCGAGCCCAAGACCGAGACCGTGACTGTGACCGTGCCCATGCTCGAGCCCGAGCCCGAGTCTGAGTGCACGCGCGAGAGTGTTTGCACTAGAGCATGTAAGTCCCTGTACTCCACGGATCAACCAAGCAAATAATAAGGTACTCCTACCCCACATATAAACACAATTTTTTTTTCTCTTCTTTCTGATATGGGACTATTCCAAAAAATGCTAAAACCGCAAGTTTTTCAAATAAAAAACTTTAATTACTTTATATATATTTTTATTATTAAAATTTTTTTGACAACACCAAGTGGGTCCAACTACATAGAATACATATAATACAACATATTAAGGAACTAGTTTATGATAGGAGATGTGAAATACACATTGTGTGTGTTACAATTTAAGTGTCTAGCATACATTCTTATCATGCATCCATATGAATTAAACACATTCAATCACAAGTAAGAATAGACATACATCCACAAAAGCAATCACAAATATAATGATGTATAGTAGTTCGGCTATTTGTTTACTCCACTCCTGGGGACATACTTTCCTCAAGTGTACTGGATTTCACTATCTCATGAGTTTTCAATAGATTCACCCCTAACATTTACAAGCATACACTCGCAACATAGTCCCACATAAGGTTTTACAAACATACACTTTCATCGAAGGCCTACACAAGAATTTAACAACGTACACTCCCATCAAAGGCCTATAAGGACTTAATACACATACACTCCTGTCGGAGGCCTATGCAAAGAATTAGTTGAGTTTGGGTTATAAACTCCATACTCAATCCTATACAAGGAAAGAGAATACAATTGACTATAAAATTAACGACCTTACTAGTCGGATTGAGCTTCGTTAATACGTATTACTTGAGATGCGTCTTTACTTCTTGAATCCACTTCTCTTGTGTTCTCCCGATCCTTGAAGTCTATCTTCTTCCACTTTCTTAAATCGGCTACCAACAAAGATCTTCCTATGAGATGTCAAGGTAATGCGAGTTTGGTCGAATATCTTGCAACTAATGATTTTAGTTGGTTCCTAATACGAATTTACATCGATGGATACTCTATAGGTTTATAGATATTAGGATTTACCTATGAGATTCATGTCTATACTTTAAAGAAGGCTTGAGATCATATTTTTCTTGTAATGGAGCTTGAAATGCTCATTAAAGTGAAGAATCACTAAGAAGATAGCATGAATCTCTTTGGGATACAACTTATGAGGTCTATATGGTAAAACTTGGGATACACTAAGGTCTCTAAAATACTAAAATTCATTAATTCTACATAGATCTGGTTTTGAAATTTATAGAAAAATCCCCAACAAATCTATAACGATTAACGTCAATCGATCGAGTGATACTTCGATTGAGCAATATTTCGATCGTTTGAACTTAATTTGATTTTCAGACAAAAAGCTTACTATATATTTTTGCGCATCGTTGATTGATCAAGGCCGATCGAGGATTCGCTCAATCAATCAAGGGTCGATCGAACTTTTGCATTTTAATATTTATTTTGTCCACGCATTTTCCACATTGGCTAGCCGTTACAAATGTAATGACTAAGGGTTTTCTTATATAGAACAAATCATCTAGGGCCCATTTGATTTTTTAAATCCTTGATAAATACCTAATAAATAGGTAATTATTACACTTTCACTCTATTTAAAAATACATCGGCATTTTCACTTTAAAAATCTATCCAAAAAGGCTGGTTTAAATTTGTGGGCTTCACCTTGATATATATAATATATCCGTGCCGTCCACATGTTTTACCAAAATATTTTGAGGTGTGAGCTAAAAAATGAGGCAAATCCAACACTTAAGTGGCAAACACTAAAGGGAACAGTGGCGTCGAGAAGTTTTTAACGATAGGTGTTCAGTTCCATTTTTTTGTGGTGTGGTCCACTTGAGCTTTGGATTTGCCTCAATTTTTGGCTCATGCCCTAAATTCAACTAGCATAATGGATGGACTGTGTGGATAAGCCACATACATCACAGTGGGCCCCACATATATTTCACACCTCATTAGTTTTTATTTTAAATGGTAAGCCCATCAAATCAAGCATTAGGAACTATGTGATAATTACTTAAGAAAATAGTCATTATCCATTTACAAGGTATTCATGGTGGAGTTGAAAAATTAAACATGCCCCAAAATAAGCTATTTTCGATTTAAAGGAGTATAGGGTTAGGATTACCAAGGCACCTTATGTTTTACGTGTTTTCTTCTACCTTAATGCTTTAAGTCTTAAAGTCTTTAGTTTTCAAAATCTTCTTATGAAAGCTTAACATAGTCAAGACACCCTGAGTCTCATCATTGATAAAACTGAGGCAGTAACTAGTATTAAGTAAATTTATTGTTGTTCTTTTGTTTTTTGTAGGCATTCATTTGTTAATTTTGATACGTTGTGGACTACCTAATGTGAGAAATAGCTTGATTTTTATGCCAGACGATCTAAATCGTGCATTGCACCTGATGAAAAGCTTAGATATTACACATGTCACATTGTCACAATCGCCGGAATGTGGACAAGTGTGGACCCCACACACGTGTGGAATTAGCAAACCTCCCATCTTAGATTATTAGAATTGCTCAATAAGTGGATTTCATGGGTCTAGCCAGGTATGGTCTATTACATGGCTGGTTCTTATTGGCCACAAAATGTGCCACGTGTGCAATAAGATGGTTGAAACCACAACGTTATGGCGGGACCCACAGTGCCACATGCCTCCTAATAATGAAGGGATTCTATATATATATATATATATCTTCTAGAGACAGAGAGAACATCTAAAGCTAGGGTTAGTTGAGGATGATTGGGTTCCAATCGTCCAGCTGATGAGAACCGCCCATGCCATTTTCATTTTTTTTATGGGGTGATTAAAGCACCTCCAACCGCTGCAACTTCCTACCCAAACGCCCCAATATCACGTAATCTAGATTGGCCCACCTCATCAAATCTTCTATTGTTCCTTATTCCTTATTCTTAGGCCGAGACTAATGTGTGCGTTCACCAACATTTTGTAAATGGTGGTCACTCAACCACCATACACGTGGCACGTGTGCATTTGGACTTGGATGGTGCAAATTGCTGGCCATTAATTTTGTGAATGGAGCATAGCCGATGACGGACGATCTTAAGCATCTGATTTGTGTTCTGAATTTGGACCACTGGTCGTTTTATTTTCATCTCGTAGAGGATGCCATCAGTTGGATGGTTGGGATTGTTCAATCAGTGCAGTTTTGCGTTGCGGATTTGGTGATATGCCTGTCTTTCCTTGCTAGGAATAGACAAGGGCTCGGAGGGTCCACTGTGATTAATGAGTTTTATCCACACCGTACATTCATTTTTTCCATATCATTTTAGATTACAATCCAAAATCTGAGGGAGATCCAAGGCTTAAGTGGACCACAACACATTAAACAGTGGGGATAATTAATGATATTCACCTTTGAAATCTTCCTAAGGCTACAGTGATGTTTATTTGTCATCTAACCTGTTCACAAGGTCACATAGATATAAAATATCAGAATTATCCAAAATTTCTGTGACCCCACAGAATTTTCAACCGTAAGTGCTTAATCCCACACACGTGTGGTTCACTTGAGCCTTGGAACTGGCTCATTTTTGGGCTTGGAATTCAAATGATATGGAAAAATGGCTGGACAGAATGGATAAAACCAATACGTCATGGTGGCCCTTTAGGGTCTGTGTCTGTATCTTATCCATTCCATACATCCATTTGTAAATATCATTTTAGGGCATAATACCAAAATCGAATTTTATCCAAAGCTAAAGTGCACCACACCACACCACAGGAAACAGTAGGAATAATAATGGCCACTGTAGGTGTTCAATTCAAACGTTTTCAACGGTAGGTGTTCAATTCAAACGTTTTCCCGTGGTGTGGCTGACTTGAGATTTCGATATATTACAATTTTTTATTTATGCACTGAAATGAGCTTGTAAAACGGATGGACGGCATGGATAAAAGACATAAATCGCGGTGGGTCCAAAATATTTACTCGTACTGAGTTACTCGTTACACGCAATCCGCTTCCGATGAACTTGACACCAGGCTGTGTCAACTCGCCAGGCGTAAGGTAGGTTTCGGCCCGTATTTTTAACTGTTCCGGACTGGGCCGTCGGGCTGACATATTAAAATTCCGATTTCTGAGGCCCGAGCCCGGCCCATTGACACCCCTAAAATTAAAAATTCAGGCAGAGAACTTATCAAAGGTCACACATGTACTAATACAACCGACGGCTCAAGAGAAACTGAGAGCAGCGGTCCACATTCAATGTCCACGTGCAGCACGCCTCATATGTGGACTTGCCTGATTCCCAATCCAGATCTAATCTATTGTGTGGCCCACCTTACACCCCAGTCGGATGTTCCACGGTCTTGACAGGCTATTCCGTGTATCCGCGTGTCCACATACGTGTAGAGCGGTGCATGTGGGCCTGACAAGCTCATCTAATAGTTCACCACCATTTAAAGGATGTAAGGAGATTGAGACCGTCTAAATCACTAACACAATTCTGTAAGGACCATAATCCAGAAACAACACCCAGAAGAGAGAGATTAACTATCTCATTTTTTTTCATTGGAATTTTAGATCACTCATTATTTGGCTTTTAACCATCCATTTAATATCCCTCAATGAAAGGTTATGGTTGCTTTGTCAGTGTGATTTCAATGGACCCCACAATTTGAATGGTCCAGATAGGTAGCCATACACGAGTGTCACATGTGAGAGCATGGTGGTCCCCATCATTTTGAAAATGATAGTAAACTCACATGGGAGTGGAGGACGTATTTTCAAATCAAGTGCTAAAAAGAGATTGGGGTTGGTGGAAAATGGTTCATATTTTTTCTGTTGCCGTTTGGTTGCTTTCAAAGAGTCTCGTGGCTGAGTCAGATACACATGGACACCAACTCCATCTGCAACCCCTTTTTCTTTTGACTCTTGCAAAAGAAGATAAAAGGGCTGCCAAACACTAACCCTTTTCTGTTTTTCTAAGGTCCTACGTACGCTGGTTGTGTATTGTGGTCCTCACCACCCTTTACTTTAGTGTCAAGACTTGTGGGGCCTTACGTGGTGTATGTATTTTATCCATGCCATCCATCCGTTTTTCAACTTATTTTAAGGCAGGAGACCAAAGTTGAAGTATATTTGATATTTGTGTTCTCTCTTCATCCAAGTTTGTGTGATATTATGAGTACGTTCGATGACAAATAAACATCACTGTAGGCACTAGGAAGCTTTCAATGGTGGCGTCATTATCCCCACTCTTTTCTGTGGTGTGACTCACATAAGATTTGGTTATGCTTCAATTTTGGGTTCATGCCCTAAAATAGCTGGAAAACATGAATAGATGGCGTGGATAAAACACATACAACATGATGGATCCCATGGAGTCTTCACACCAGGGCAAAGGGTGGTGAGAGCCTTACTACACATTCCAAGGCCAAGCTCTAGACAATGTTAGATGGTGACTGAAAGTTGGGTTTTACTTATCTTAATAGTTTAACAAAAAAGATTCCAAAGAAGGAATATGAGTTTGGCTTTTCCTTTTACGACGGCTAGGATTGAATGGGTGAACTGACTGATCTAACGTGTCTATGGAAAAGATAAGTTAAACGTGTCTGTCTTGCCCTTCTTTTCTAGAAAATATGGAGTTTGTTTTAGGGATTGTTTAGGATCTACCAAAGAAAGTAGCATAAGTTCATGAAAAGTCATTTAGAAGGAAAAAGGTTAAAAGTAAAATATTTACTTGGATCTTACAAAACTTCTTGTTTGAGAGCTTAAAAATAAAATAAGATAAGTGACAATTTCTTTGAGAAAAGTTATTTTCTAAGAAAGCATTTCAACAAGAAAAAAAATCATAAAGGGAACAAGAGAAGACTAAGAAAATTTTAGGACTTTTCTTAAGAACTATTTTCTTTTCAAATACTTTCCAACTCCCATGCCGACTCTACTAGGTGAAAAAGAAAGAAGAAAAAAAGAATTCCCTACTTAGGGCTTGTATACTCTGTTGGTTTCAATGGTTAGGTATTGCATTTGATGGAATTAACACCATTAATATTGCACAATAATTGTATGTCGGGAAATATATACCATGGTATTTTAGACATCCAATCTCCTCGTTTGGGATCAACTTCTTCCTTTGGGAAAAAAACTGCTTAAGTGAAACCCAACCATAGAATTATAATTGATGGACCAGATTCATAATTGATGTCGGTCACTTGTACACGCACATAACTCGAATGTCACATATAAATGTTGCATATGAATAGACAGCGTTGATAAAACACGTACCAATGTGGGGTCCACAGATATAGTGGATCTCGAAATCCACCAGAAATTAATCCAACATGGGACGAAACATAATTCCATCCCACGTAATCTCAATCCTTTCTGGCGTCTCCGAACACGGAAGGAATTCGCACAAAACCAAATGCAATTCCATCTGCAAATTCCATACCACCTAATTCTACATATTTGAGCGATTGAGTAATCCTAGCTGCTCATCAAGACAGGCCTATGATAGATATCTTGCAAAAAGGCCAATTCACTTTTCTAGT
This sequence comes from Magnolia officinalis, assembly GCA_021015155.1. Lineage (NCBI taxonomy): Eukaryota > Viridiplantae > Streptophyta > Magnoliopsida > Magnoliales > Magnoliaceae > Magnolia > Magnolia officinalis. The sequence continues at coordinate 42,793,377 of JAJHSJ010000007.1, forward strand.
GGACCACGCGATGTTAAAAAATAGTCACCTTAGATCCGTTCAAGCATTTATTTGAATACAGAAAACCTTGAGAAAATTGGATTCTTGTTTGTGTGAAAGGTGATGGACATGTCGACATGTTAACAGCCTTCTTGCAATAACTATTTCCGGAGTAAATAAACAATTGTCCAGTGTTTTATTTGGGCAGAGGTAGTATTTGACAGAATTCCCCTCTGCCATAAACTGCAACCAAAACAATATTCTATCTCAAAACTTAATGGCCTGTTTGGGTGACATTTGTATTTCATTTGCTTTTTTTATTTGCCATTTTAATGGCATTGCACCAATACTGCTCTCACCCAATGTTAACAAGAAGAAAAAAAAAATTGCTGTAATTTACTTCCACACACGTTTGAATTGTGGCATGTGTGAAAGATCCAAACCATCAATAGGAAGTGCCATCACTCAGAAGGGCCTTTTCTGAAAAATCAGGACTGCTGCATAAACAAGTGAGCCACAATTAGGGAGAGTGCTTTAACGTCACCTGTGGCGGTTGTAAGAGATGGAGAACCATCAAACTAATTTTTTACGTGGCAACCACACACTAGTTTTTGGAAATGATAAAAAACGGTAGCTATGCAGAAATTGTAATACAACCATTTTGCGAACATGTCACAAGCCTAGAATATCCAATTCATATGAAAGGTGGGATACTCCAAGATGATCACTTGAAATGAAAATAAAGGGCAGTGCATTCATTGGGTGGGGCACACCAGTACACTAATGGAGTGTTCGGGAGATTGGATTTGGAATGCATTGGAATCCAACTCACAATTACAGTGGAATCAAGTTATCCAAATTATAATTACAGTGGAATCAAGTTGATTATGTTGTGCGCAACCACCATATGTTAGGCGCATAAGCAACCTTAGAACGAATAAAATATGTGAATAGAGAAACGAAAATCGACCAATCACATAGAAACATAAAGATTTTACATGAAAAAACTCTCGCGGAAAAAAAAAAATCATGGCACCAAGCGACAAACAATCTGTTTTAATCAGAAAGTTACAAAAGATGAAACAATCAAACTGTAAAAAAAATGACTTCAAAAATTTAAAACCCTTTTAGGCCTCTCTCTCTCTCTCTCTCTCTCTCTCTCTCTCTCTCTCTCTCTCTCTCTCTCTCTCTCTATATATATATATATATATATATATATATATATATATATATATATATATAGTGCCAAGTACTACAAATATCGAATGAATAATAATAGAAATCCTCCTTTAGCTGATAATATAGTGGACTTGCTTAAAGAACTGTTGAAATCCAACTCAAGTAAGAATTGAGTATATAGAAACAAGAAAAATCTAAAATCCCAAACACAACAAAAAGCAAGAGGCCCTCTTAAACTTAGAACCATAATTAATGAAATGAGTTCCAAAGGTTAAGTGTCTTGTAATCCACACAGCTTTCAAAGCAAATAGCCATTCAAGATGGTACCTCGATAGTGGATGTTTTAGATATATGACAAGTGATAAATGTATACTCTTAAACATCAACCAAATTGATGGCAGCTCAGTTACATTCGGAGATGGAAGTAACTGAAAGATTATTGGCAAAGGTAATGTACAACTTCCCAACTTACCTCTCTTCGAAAATATTTTATATGTTGAAGGGCTAAAACATAATCTTCTGAGCATGTCTCAAATCTGTGATAATAAAAATAATGTAAAATTTTCGAATCACGGATGTGAGATAATTAATAATAAAGGACATAATATTAAATGGTCGTAGAACGTTTGAAAATTGCTATATAATTGATGATTCTTGCTCAACAAATCATTCATGCTACATAGTCCAAACAGACGAGATTAAACTATGACATTAGCGTCTTGGACATATAAACTATAAAGATATATATAAACTGAGCAAAGAAATCACTTACGTGACTTACCCAAATTGAAAAAGATAGAAAATAAAGTATGTGGTGCCTGTCAGATAGGCAAACAGATTAGGAGTAGTCATAAGAAAGTGAACTCCTTAATCATTACACGTCCTCTAGAACTACTTTATATGGATTTAATCGGACCAATTAGAATGAAGAGTGGAGGCAGAAATAAATATTTTCTAGTTATAGTTGATGACTACACTAGATATTCTTAGGTAGCCTTTTTAAGAGAAAAATTGGATGCTCTTAACGAAGTCAGAAAACCTATAAAACGTAGTCAGATTGAAAAAGAACTTTCTGTGATCAGAATTAGAAGTGATCATGAAACTGAATTCGAGAATAGCAATTTTAAGAAATACTGCAATGACCATGGAATACTGCATAAATTTTCTGATCATAAAACTCAGTAAAATAGGGTTGCTGAAAGAAAAAACAGAATTTTACAAGAAATGGCTAGTATAATACTAAATAGTATGAGTTTACCTAAATATTTATGGGCTGAAGCTGTGAGTATTGCATGTTATCTAAATAATCGTGTCTACATTAGGAACAACTAAAAATGAAACAGTTTATGAATTATGGTTTAACAAAAAATCTATTGTTAAATATTTCTAAACTTTTAGAAGCAAATGTTTTATTTCACGTTACCATGAAAATTTGAGAAAATTTGAATCCAAAAGCGATGAGAGAATATTCCTTGGTTATGCTTTAAACAGTCGAGCATACTGGTTTTTAAATAAAAGAACTGAGGTTATACAAGAATCGATAAATGTAATAATAGAAGATCAATCGATCACACCCAGTCTTGATCAAGATGATGACGATAATGATATCAGTTTGGTTAATCAACCAGAATCATCATTTAAATCAAATAATACTGAGTTAAGGTTAGTCAAAGAGTACCATCCGACTAATCAAATACTTGGTGACCCTCACACTGGTGTTTAAACTAGAAGACAACTTGAAAATATATGCAATCATGTTTGCTTTACTTTCCAAATTGAATCAGCTAATGTAAACGAAGCACTAGCTGATGAAAGTTGGATCTTAGTTATGCAAGATGAATTAAATCAGTTTGTTAGAAACGATGTATGGTATCTGGTTATGAGACTAGCTGATAAATACATGATTGGAACAAAATGGATTTTCAAAAATAAATCTGATGAAATCGGTAATATTATTAGAAATAAGGCACGACTGGTTGTGCAAGGTTATACTCAGATTGAAGGTATCGATTACAATGAAACCTTTGCGCCAGTTGCACGTCTTGAATATATCAGATTATTTATTTCCATTGCCTGATATAAAAAGTTCAAAATATATCAAATGGATGTAAAAAGTGCTTTTCTAAATGATGATTTAATTGAAGAAGTTTATATTGAACAAACGAAGAGTTTTAAAGATCCCAAACTTTCCGATCATGTTTATTGTCTTAAAAAGGAACTGTATGGTTTAAAACAAGCCTCTAGAGATGAAAAATTGACTAAATTTTTTACTTAGTTATAATTTTGTGATGGGTAGTGTTGACAAAACCTTATTTATCAAGAAATATAATGATGATATCCTAATTATTCAAATTTATTTTGACAATATTATCTATGGATGTACTTGTGCTAATCTTTCTACTGAGTTTGCAGATCTTATGAAATTTAAATTTGAAATGAGTATAGTCGGCAAGCTAAATTATTTCCTTAGATTATAAGTTAAATAACTTGAAGGTGGAATATTCATCTCCTAGACCAAATATGCATTGAACTTAGTAAAGAGGTTTAATTTCGAGAATAGTAGGAATCTTAACACTCATATGAGTACAACTTTTAAATTATCAAAAGATAAATCAAGTAAGAGTATTGACTCTCTACTTTATCGCAACATGATTGGTAGTTTACTTTACTTAACTACTAGTAGACCTGATATTTCTTTCATTGTTGGCATTTGTGCTAGATATCAATTTGACCCTAAGGAATCTCATTTATCCGTTGTTAAAAGGATAATCAGATATGTTGCAAGCTTTGTTAACTTACGCTTATGGTATCCACATGATACATATGTACAAATCGCAGGATATACTGATGTAGACTGGGCAGATAATGTGGATGATAGAAAATCTACAAGTGCTGGATGTTTCTATATTGGAAATTACCTAGTATCATGGCTAAGCAAGAAACAAAATTCTGTATCTTTATCCAGTGCAGAAGCCGAATACATTGTTGCGGGGAGTGCTTGCACTCAGCTTATATGGATGAAAAGAATGTTAGTAGACTATGAAATTACGCAAAATACAATGACTATATATTGCGATAACACAAGTGTAATAAATATTTCAAAAAATTCAATTAAGCATTACAAAATATATTAACATAAGATACCATTACATAAGGGAATTAGTTGAAGATAAGACTATCATGTTGGATTACATTCAAACTAAGAAGCGGCTTGCAAACATTCTGACAAAACCGCTTGACAGTGTCAAGTTCTCAAATTTAAAGCATGATATTAGATTATGTGTTGTTAAATAATTATTCCGTTTTTACTTTTTTTTTTTTTTTAAAAAAAACATTTATTTTTTATTGTTTATTTGTAAATAAGATATGCATGAAAAAAAAAATAATAATAATGATGAAATGATGGTGAGAAGAAAATATAAAAAATAAAATTAGAGATTTTCAACCAGCTCGTAGCTGACCGAGAAATTTGGCCAGCCGATCATGTCTTTGGGCTAACCGAACCACACGTGGAAGCACAAAAAGGGAAAAATTCCATTTGCTCTCATTTTAGACATTATCTTCTTCGGTCTACTGGTGCTTCATTCATCAACCCATCATCCCAACTCACTTGTAAGTCAGTTTTTATCATTTTTCTTCTAGATTTAGGTTGTCATTTCCTTGATTATCTAGTTCTTGTGATCTTTCTTGCATTTTGAAACTCTTTTCTTAGTGGGTTTCTTCCACAATTTGATTTACATTGTTCTTACAAATTTTTTTTTTTTTTTTTTGAAATGATTTTTCCTTATGCAATCTCATGGAACCAAGAGTAAAACAGGTTGTATGTAAGGTACAAGCTGGTTCCTCTTCCCTATCGGCTCCTCTTGATGTGCGGACCGTATGCTCACCGAAGGATGAGCCAAAAAATGTGCGGCATTTTCGCACAAGGAACATAATCATAGAAAGATCAGTCAATGTTGATCACATTGCTCGATTTGGTCTTGTTGAACTCCTTTCCGAGGTTGGATGGAAAAAGCTTTGAACTAGGGCAGGACGACTTATCGGTCCATCGTACAAGGCATGTGTGCCTCTATTATTGAAGTCTCTCTTGATGAATTATTTTTCAAAATTAAATTTTTAGAAGGGACTTGTCACCATAACGCCTTCCTCCATATATGCCTTAATGAAAATTAAAATGGCAGAAGATGGAATACCAATTGCGACTCATTTAGAAAAAAAATGTCTAATTCTGAAAAACAGTCACTTACCTGAGTGTTACGTGGATTTACTACTGAGTGAAGGTCCGGTAACGCCTTACCTGCGAACCAATTATTTTCCAAATACCGCATCCTGCATCGTATCTTCACTTCCAATGTATATTCCAGGGTAGGGAATAAGACTGATCTTACTCCCTTTATGCTTCGTGTTGTCCATGTTCTCGTCATTGGTGTGCACATTTGTCTACCTTCTTTGATTTATTATGTGATCATTCAATTTAGACTGCATCCCAAGCATGGTTCAATTCTGTTTGAACATCTTATGTCCTCTCTTGCACTTCAATGTCATGTCCAAATTCCTTCGTTTGAAGCACCGAAATTTGAACTCCCATTTAACAATGCTAATTTGAATATGATACGGCTTACTCTCCTTCTGAATAAAGAGAGGATAATAAAGAACTTCAGGAAGTAGATATCAACATGGACGACATCTTTAATGACTTAGAAGGTTCAGAAGAGACAACTGACTTTGACTATCACCCCTCTCAATTTCATGAGAGGTTCTCTACTTTAGAAGAGAAAGTGGATGCTTTACAAGTATCCCAAGAATCATTAGTCCAAACTCAAAAATCAATATGAAGTACATGAAAAAGTACTTTCATCGATTCAATAAGAGTTTAAGGATTAATGATCCTATGATGCCTGCACCATCCTCTTCAGAGTCAGAGTGAGATATTTTATTTTCTTATTTAACTGGATATGTATAATCATATATATTGATGGTTGGTTTGGATACTTTATTTCCTACTCCACAATATTTTTTGCTTTATATGATATTTTGCTTCAATTTACCCTGATGTATTCAATTCTTGAATTTCATTAAATCTGCATTTTCATTTCTTCCTTTGTTAGCTTATGACAAAAAAGGGGAGAAATACGATATATGTGTGTATGGAATTTTACTTGATATTATATTTGGATGACACACAACATGTTCTATTTGTTAGGGGGAGCTATAGATGGAGTACAAATGATTGTTGTGGAATACAAATGATTATTGTATTAAATCTACAGGGCGACTTTAATCTTGTTGATGGTTGAGATCGTGATTTTATTTGTGACATGTATATATGCATGTTGGTGAATGTCTTGTGTAAGTTATATATGTATTTTGTCACGGAATTGACAAATGGGGAGATTGTAAGTGCTTATATGTTTAGCACACATAAGGTTGTGAAATTTTGTAACATAAAGATACACAACGATACCGATCAGATCGCAAATATGGTCAGATCACAACTAAATTTCATGAAGATTAGCTCAAGATCGACTTATCATCTCAAGACGTCGCACGATTTTAAGATTAGAAGATCTCTATATTTACCAACCAACAAGTGATATAACCCTAGAAAGACCTTAGGTTAGGTGCTTTCAAAATTTGTATACTTTGAGTTATCTATGGTGTGATTGCTTTGAAGTTCGGCCAACCTAACTTCATGTTTAGCCAGCCTAACTTCTTCGGCTAACTAACTTCAGGTTTAAGCTAAAATTCAAAAATCTCTTGCAAATTCAGCTAGCCGAACCTAAAACTAATTCTAGCAATGCAATTCTCGAATTTTCGTGATAATTCAGCTAACCGAATTTACCTTGGGCCAGCTGAATTTTGGATAAAACTTATCCCACGTAATCCGATAGCCGTTAGAACGAATTCGGTGGAATCTAGCCTGCTGAACCTATTCTTAGGCTATCCGAAATTCCATATCCTTTGGCTATAAATAGAGACATTCCCTCATTCTAAACAACAATGAAAAATCACTCTAAACCTTCTGTAAGTGAGAGAGAAACTTAGGTCCTCGTCAAGCTAATTGTGCGGTATTTATAAATTTATTTTAAGCATATTCAATTCCCTTTCTCAAGCTAATCTTAATTACATTCTAGAGAATAGTCTATACTCCACCTGAGAATTAAGAAAATTGAATATGTAGCATTAGGTTTTTCATTTTCTGAAATACTTTAGAACCCTATACTCTTTTTTATTGAGTGAATACTACCTCCTCTACATTCAAGAAAAAGAGATTTTTGCTACAAGCTTCCACTGCATCTTCAAATCTACATTTGAGGATAAGTACATTGTCATTTACTTTATTTAATTCTGATTTTTTTTGAGATAGCCTGTGAAAATCTCAATAAGTTGATTTGTGATAGCCCATAAAAATCACAAAGTGGGTTTTTGTTTATGATAGCCCATGAAAATTACAAAAGAGGTTTTATTGTGGTGAGCCCATGAAAATCACAAGAACTGTATAAGGTTGTTAAGGTGAACCTGTGAAAACCTTGTTATAGTGAAAGACAAAATTACGAGGGTAGTAATTTTGGGAGTGGAGTATGTGTGGGTTTTAAGAACAAAACCACTGTAACCCCTTGTGCCTTGTGGTGAATGCTTAATTTTTTTGGTGAATGTTATTTATGTCATTCCTTATGGTGAATGTTGTATTTATTTTATCTTCTCTTACTAATTTGAAAGATTGATTTTAAAGACATTCGTGAAATAAGGTTGTCCTACATAATATTTTAGATGAAGATTGTCCTACCAATTATTTAGAATCAAGGTTTCAATACTTGGGCAACTGAGATCATATATTCCGCTTTTATTTCGATTATTTAGTATTGTCCTATTCACCCCCCCTCCCCCCTTTAGGACATCGATAGCTCGTCTTTTCAAAAGTACTGTTAGAAAATAAATATTTTTTATAAGATTAAATAATTTTATACTTGTTTTTTCAGCACTAACTGTACTGTAAAAAAAAATATAATGGTATTATCTCAAATGAAGACCTCTTGACTATATAAGAACATCATAGATACACAAGAACTGATCACCTATAGGCCTTGCATGACTAATAGGGATATAGGTTTTTTCTAGCCATCGGATGCATTAAAATAATTATTTTTTAGTTGACAAAATATTGCATACAATGGGTAAAAATTCACTGTACTACTATAAATGGTACATGCACTTGTAGATGGTCAGTTCTAGATAGAAAAATCAGATGCCACTTGTTCCCATCTCTATATCCAAAATTGAGTTATTATCATCTCTAGGTGGGGTTTATCAGCGTCTTGAGAAAAATGAACGGTGGTTAATAAACTACACAAAATGTGTGTAGTCTATCAAGGAGAATCTAAGATGGCATTGGGTAGAGGACAATCAATTATAAAGTGTCTAGGCAATACATTATCACTAAATGTATAGATTATCACATACTCCCCTCCACTTAAAATCCAAAATTAAATAATATCATCTCGAGGTGAGATATCTTTAGCATCTTAAGAGAAAATGGATGGTGGTTGATAAACTATACCTGAAATGATAATTTGCAAACGAGATCATTGATCAAATAAAATATGTGCCCACCAATTTTAAAATGGTGAGGGAATCATATAAGGAGAGATTTTGTAGTGGTCGATTTGTGATTTTGCAGTACACATGTCAACATCTCACATTTGTGCAGGCTTCGGGCTACTCATGGCATGTGCCCCACTTGTACATTGAATGGAAATCGTTGGTCATCTTCTCTTTGTCCTATCCATTACCAAATGTACGTGTACCTTTCCTCATGAGTGGACCAAGGTGATTTTTGTTGGTTAATGTCTTAAATTTATAAGTACATGAGCGAAATCTCTTGAGAATCGTGTGTACTTGAAGCTCCAGTTGTTCAATCTAAAGATGGCAGATGGGGCTGATGTTGAGGCCTACATTAGTAACTTTAACAAGATAATTTACAAATTACTGAATGTGGAGGAAATGATGAAAGATGAGGATCAGGCATGTATCCTGTCAAATTCTCTCCCGGCTTCATATGAGTCATTCAAGGACTCGTTGTGCACCGGTAGATCGACCATTAACGTCGATAGCATTATCTCAGCCTTTCAAGGAAAGGAAATGAGAAGGAAAAACAGTGACCTGGGCGCCTCTACTGATGCACTGTTTACGAGGGGATGTAATTCTGAGCGGGACAATGGGTTTTCTTGATCGAGGTCTAAATCCAAGGGTAAGGGCAAAGGGAAGTCAAAGTGCTGGAATTGTGGAATGTATGGGCATATGAAGAAGGATTGCATAAATCCTAAGGCAAGAAAAGATAACTCAAAGGCTTCTTCTAGGGAGGCCAACACTGTTGAGACTAATGAAGGTACGAGTGCTTATGATATGTTGTCAGTGTCCATGGTCGAACACCTATACGATGATCGTAGGGATGAGTGGATTTTGGATATTGGGGCATGATATCACATGACTCCTCATCAGAGTTAGTTTAACAGCTACAGAGAGTGTGATGGTGGCCACGTATTTATGGGCAATGACAATGCTTGTAATGTTGTGGGTGTTGGATCGGTGCAGATCAATATGTTTGATGGCATGGAGCATACCTTAACCGAGGTGAGACATGTTCTTGATATGAGGAAGATCTTGATCTCTCTTGGAGCACTTGAGGCACTTGGGTGTAGATTCACCAGTTTTGATCGTGCCCTTAAAGTTTTAAAGGGGGCACTCGTAGTCATGAAGGCATAAAGAGGAACGAGAACCTTTATAGGTTGATCGAGAGTACTTCATCGGGTAGAGTTGCAACGTCTGTAGTGGATTCCTTATCTGCACATATGCACGCTTGAGCCACATGAAGGTACTTTCTGACCGTTGTTTAATTCCAGCTTTTAAAAGTTTTTATTTAAGTATATATGAACATAATATATATGGTAAACATTTAAGGTTGTCTTCTAAATTTGGAAAACATGTATGTAAGGTTGTTCTTGATTATGTGTATTCTGATGTATGGGGGTCATCACCCGTGGTTTCTAGTGGAAGGTCGTCATGGTTTGTCACGTTTATTGATAACTATTCCAATAAGGTATGGATTTATTTTATGAAAAATAAATTCGATGTTTTCACCAACTTCAAGTAGTGGAAGGCGATGGTGGAAAAACAGTCAGGGCGAAAGGTGAGGTATTAAGGATAGATAACGGTGGGGAATTACATATGGAGAATTCAATCAATACTGCAAGGTTGAAGGGATCGTAAGCCACAACACAATGCGCCACACACCTGAGCAGAACAATGTGGATGAGCAGATGAATCGACTCTCTTAGAGAGGGCTCGATGCATGATTAGTAATGCTGGGTTGGGCAAGGACGTGTGGATTGAGGCCGTTAACACGGCTTGTTACTTGGTGAATCGGTCCCCTTCTATGACTATTGAATGTAAGATTCCAGAGGAAGTGTGGAGTGGTCAACAGGTAGACTACTTGGGACTGCGTGTATTTGGTTATGATGCTTACTCTCATGTACCATCAGTTGAGAAAGATAAGTTAGACCAAAGAGCTAAGAAATACATCTTTGTCGACTATAATGGTGATGTGAAGGGGTACAGGCTGTATGATCGGGTCACACAGAAAATCATTATTAGTCATGACGTCAAATTTGAAAAGGATCCTTGTTCCGTAAAGATGAGCATGAGGAACTAGAAAAATTGATCATGGATGTCACGCCCCAAACCCAGAGATCGTACTCACAGGAATCCCGATCGCCAAATCCTGTGCTGAAGCCTCCATAGTACCCCATTCTTGGCTCCCAACGCCCATACGCCAGATTCTGAACCTGGGATCCTATAAGGAAGATTTTTCAACGTACATTTATCTCGCAAGAAGCATAACCACAAGTTTACCCAAATCACAAAGGCAACATCATCATCACATATCCATTAATATAATCATTTGAATACAATGTTGAAAGAGAAATACATATATCGAAAATCAAAGCTCCAAAGGTCCGCTGCTTGCTCCAAGCTCAACGCTGCTGCAACTTAACGCCACCTGCACATATCTATCATGTATAAGCTTATAAAAAGCTTAGTGGGTGGTGAGATTGTGTGCATAAGGTAAGTGCCAAGCACACAAATACAATGCCATAATCATATAATGTTAGAAATACTACCAATCCATAAATCGTACAATATCGGAATAAGCGGAAATACTAACAAGATCATGAATTATCAGAGTAAGCAGAAATACTGACAGGATCATGAATCATACGATATCAGAGTAAACAAAAATATATTGGTAAGATCATGAATGCCATCAGCCATACCAAGGCTATGCAATGCAAGGCATGAATGCTACGACCATATCAGCGCAGAAACATGGCAACCCAAAATGTTAAATGTTGTGGATGCAATGCAATATACAATGTGAATGAAATGACCAAGTTGGAGTGAAGTCGGGATGATAGTACGTAGTATTGCAGGCTACGGGGTCCACCACAAGGGACTTCTATCCAAACCAGTCCCATACCTAAATTCGGATAGTCAGACTCAATGTAGTAAACTCCTGATCTCAGGTTAGTCACACGTCCCAACCGAAATCTTGGCCATTGCGAATGTGCACATAACAAATAGTTGCGCACCACCAGCCTGAGTGGATAGTGAATGAATGAGTATGCAACTCCTGCCCAATAAGTCCACATATCAGTACTGTTCATCTCTGGGATCATCACCGGGGTCTAGTACACTCTACATGCAAATCGTCGCCCACTGACGCGCGACCATGCAAGTGGAGAGACATCACAATCTGCCTGTCCAGTAGTCAACCAATATCTACTCGGCACGTCGATAGCGGACCCATTCAAGAGTTGGTCAAACTCAGCCTAGCTATGCCCCCTACGCTTAGGCTGGTAAGGCCACACCTCCTCCTAACTGACCATGACACAGTGGGAGACATGACCTCCTGGTATTCGACATTCGGCCGCTTATGTATCCACTCGGTCTTGACGTTGGGGCATCTCCTAGCCTCGGATGTTTAGAGATTTTCACCCAGGGCCATCTATGGCAGCCCGATGCTAATAACAGATTTCCGGTGTTCCATCTGGCCATCCACGATATGCTTGTGGAGGCTATGGCCCTGATGTCGCTAGCGTGTACAGTAATCACAACACACAATGCAAGATGCATGAGTCATACAATCCAGTCATGCATCAATTCTACGCATATTGTGCGCTCATGTGAGATAACCTCCGCCTATCAGGGAGTCTCATAACAACCTGCCCAATGACAATGCAATGGTTAACCACATCTCATAACAAACATGCACATGATGCATATGGGCATGTATCATGATGCTATGCTGTCATATACTCATAATTGGTATCAATAACCAGCATCGACAATCGACCTCGATAATGTGGACATTTAACCAACATTGCCCCCAAGGAATGACCCACATAAAGCCTAACATATAGTGGACCTCATGGCCTCACATAAGAGCCTAATATATAACACCATGGGCCTCACTCAAGAGCTTAATACACATCATGATGGGCCTCTCACATGGGCATAATATACATCACAATGGGCTCCATCGCCTAGCCCTCAAATGCACCATAATGGGCCTTATCACATAGGCCTCATGTCACGCCCCAAACTCGGCCGGAAACCGGGCTCACAAAATTTTCGATCGCCGAATCCGGTGCCGACAGCCTCTGTAGTACCCCATTCTCGGCTCCCACCGTCCATACACCAGATTCCGATCTTGGGATCCTACAAGGAGGATTTCCAACGTCCTTTTGTCTCGTAATAAGCATAACCACAAGTTTACCCAAATCACAAAGGCAACATCATCATCACATATCCACTAATATAAATAGTTAAATACAATGCTGAAAGGGAAATATATATGTATCAAAATCAAAGCTCCAAAAGTCTGCTCCACGCTCCAAGCCCAATGTTGCTGTAACCTAACGCCACCTACACACATTTATTGTGCATAAGCTTACAAAAGCTTAGAGGGTGGTGAAAGTGTGTGTAAGGTAAGTACTAAGTATACAATAAAGCACATAAATCATATATCATCGGGATAAGCGGAAATATTAACAAGATCATGAATCATACGATATCAGAGTAAGCGAAAATATACTGGTAAATCCATGAATCATTTAATAACAGAATACGCAATGCGGATCGGCTATGCAAATGTAGAAGCCAAATATAAGATGCCGATGATGCAATGCAATATGCAAATCCTACTAAGTCCGTATAGGCCATATAAGTGCAAAAACATAGTAACTCAAAATGCTAAGTACTGCGGATGCAATATAATATGTGGTGCGAATGAAATGACCATGTGGAATGTGAAGTCGGGATGATAGTACGAAATATCACAGGCTATGGGGTCCATCACAAGAGACTTCTATCTAAACCAGTCTCATACCTAAATTTGGATAGTTAGACACAATGTAGTAAACTCCTGATCTCAGGTTAGTCACGCGCCTAACCAAAATCCTGGCCATGCGATGGTACACGTAACAAATAGTTACGCACCACCAGCCCGAGTGGATAGTGAGTGAATGAAAGAATGGATATGCAATTCCTGGTCAATTAGTCCACATATCAGTATGGTTGCTCTCTGGGGAAATCACCGGGGTCTATTACACTTCACACCGACTACCACATCCCTAGGTGCACAACCCAATAAGTGGAAGAGACCTCACTATCCGCCTAGCCAGCAATCTTTCAATACCTACTCGGCTCGTTGATAACGGACCCATTTACGGGCTGGTCATACTCAACCTAGCTTATAGCCCCCTCACTTGGGCGAATAAGGCCACACCCCCTCCCAACCGACCATAACACAGTGGGAGACGCGGCCTACTAGTATTCGGCACTCGGGAGCTCATGTTCCACTCGGTCTAGACGTTGGGGCACTTCCTGGCCTCGAAGATTCTGGGATTTTCACCTAAGGATATCCTAAGTGCCCACAGTGCTAGAACCAAGTATTTTCGGTGTCCCATTTAGCCATCCACGATGTGCTTGTGGAGACCACGACCCTGATGTCGCTAGGGTGTACAATGATCAAGTCACATATATGCGAGATGCATGAGTCACACTATTCAGTCATGCAACAATCCTGCGCGTACGACGCGATAATGTGGGCACTCCGTCTCATAAGGAGTCTCGTAAATAGTCTGCCCAATGGCTTATACTATGATCAAACATTCCTTATATCAGGCATACATATGATCCGTATGGGCATGAATCATGGAGTTATACTAAACATTTTATATGGTGATGAACTATCCTCACAACGAAGGTGGGCCTAACAATGAGCCCTAGGGAGAGTTATAATGCGGACATTTAACCAACATTATTCTTACAATGTGGACGTCAAACCAACATTGCTCCCAAGGCACGACCCACCATAACATCATTACTTGCATTATAGTGAAATCACACATTACATCGGGTGCACATTCATCGCATTGAGCCACATATACACCACATCCGCCTAGCCATGCGGGCTACAAATACATCAAGATGGGCCTCATCACATGGGCAGAAAATATATACTACAATGGGCCACAACATATGGGGTGGAAACACATCACAATGGGCCTTGCCAAATGGGTCGGAAATACATCATAATGGGCCTCAGCCCATGGGCCACAAATACATCACAATGGGCCTCAACCCATGTGTAATAACCCACACCCACACTGTATGATATTGTCCGCTCTGGGCACAGCCTGCACGATTTTGTTCTTGGAGTCGCCCCCAAAAGGCCTCATACAGTATAGGGTGGCAACTCCACATATAACCACCACAACTTCAGATGACACTTCCGATGTGGGATAAAGTTTCACCTTCATTGTGTGCACAGTAGCCAGCCAGCCACACAGTAGCTTGCCAGCTATCTTGGGGCCCGCCCACATGTCCGCCCACCCACGTGTGCCTGCCCACATGTGACTACAGTGACGGAGAGTTACAATATCCCCCACCAAGGGTAGAGTCGTCCTCGGCTTTGACACCAACTTCTGTCATGCCCCAAACTCAGAAACTAGGCTCACAAAATTCTCGATCACAGAATCCGGCGCCGACAGCCTCTGTAGTACCCCATTCTCGGCTCCCGGCACCCATACATCAGGTTCCGATCCTGGGATGCTACAAGGAGGATTTCTAATAATCAATTTGATTCGTAATGGGCATAACCATAAGCATAACCCACGAATGATAACCACAAGAACACCATTACAAAATCCACTATGATAAAAAACTTTTGAGTACAATGCATATGAAGGGAAATACAAGATAATACTAATATCTGAAACTCCAAAAGCTCGACTATACGATCCGGCTGCTACTATGCTACGGCTGCGTCCTGGTGTCACCTGCACGCATCAATCGTACATAAGCTTATTGAAAGTTTAGAGGGTGGTGTAAGTGTGTGCCAATATAAGCGTGCTCAGAATATAAGGTCAGAGTAATGCGGAATCGTGCTGATGAGTACATGAATGCAATCAGCCGTACCAAGGCTATGCGGTGCAAAATATAAATACTATCAGTCATATCAAGGCCATGCGATGCTTAATACAAGTCAAGCATGCCAATCCACATCCACATATCAATGTAGCTCCTCACTAGAGCATCAAATCAGTACGGTTCTTAGTCTGAATAATCACCGGAGTTTAGTACACTCCAAATGACACTGTCTCTCTCCCAGCCGCACAGTCTAAGTGAGCGTAAGAAACCTCACTATCAGCCTGACCAATAGTCTGCCAATAACTATACGGCATGTCGATAGCGGATCCATTCATGAGCTAGTCAAACTCAGCCTAGTAATGCCCCTTACGCTCAAGCGGGTAAGGCCACACCCCTTTCCAATCGACTACGACACAATGGGAGACGCGGCCTCCTGGTATTCGGTCCTCATGCGCTCATGAGTCCAATCGGTCTCGATGTTGGAGTAATCCTCTGGTACTATCGAGTTTAGGGATTTTCACCCAGGGACATATATGACGCCCCGATGCTAGAAACAGTATTTTCGGTATTCCATCCGGCCATCCACGATATATTTGTGGAGGCTATGGTCCTAATGTCGCTAGGGCATACAGCAACCACAATCACACAAATGCAAGTGCATGAATCACACTACCACTTATGCAACAGTCATGCGTGTACCACACGCTCATGTACGACAACTCCGCCTATCAGGGAGCCCATAAACAATCTGCCCGAGGGCATATGCTATGATCAGTCACTCCTCATATCAAGCATATATATGATTGTATGATCATGAATCATGGATCTATACTAAACATGTTATATAGTGATGGACTCTGTACATAGCGAAATGGGCCTAGACGGCCTACACATTACAAGTATGGGCCTATCAATGGGCCTTTAGGGCGAGTGATAATGCGAACATTTAACCAACATCATCCTATAATGTGGATGTCAAACCATCATTGCTCCCAAGGCATGGCTGCCAAAACATCATTACATAAGCTATGAAAGAATCACATATTACGATGGGCCTCATGTACATCCCGTTGGGCCTCGACCCAAAGGCCTCCAATACGTCAAATGGGCCTCAACCCATGGTCTCAGTGGGTGGGCAACAATTACGTCAAGTTGGGCCTAATCACATGGGCCTTGCGTACGTCACAATGGGCCTCGTAACATGGGCCTCATATCTATTAAGGCGGCCTCAACAACGGGCCTCACACAAATGAAGGTGGGCCTCAATAATGGTCCATAATATGGTAAGTGGGCTACACCACATGGGCCACATATATATCAGATGGCCCACACTCAAATATAAGTGGTGATAAGGACTTCCACCATTAAAATTTCTAAGGGTTTAATGGTGGACGTTCAAACCCACTATTTTCTATTATGTGGTCCACCTGATCCTAGATCTGTCTTATGTTTAGTCTCAAACCTTAAAATGATCTTTTAAAAATGGTTGGACGGCTTGGATGCAACTCATGGTGGTAAACACACATCATGGTGGGGCGTGACATCCTACAAAACGGACGATGTGGATAGACGAAACACACATCACGGTGGGGCCCACGGCTGGGCCGTGGGTCCCTGTCGTCCGCCCGCCCGCCCGCCAGCAGCAGGCGCTGCCTGCTCTCTGATAGCAGCAGCGTCTACTGCATGTATTTTACTATTTTTTTTTTGAAATCGCGAAATATCACGGTTTTTCGTGTGCGGGGCCCACATCGGTGGAATCTGACCCCGCCATTAATCCCCATAGCTCAAGACAAGCCAAACAAGCCTAATATTGAATATATTTTGGCGTATCGAAACATCAGGGTGGATTTGAACGGTAGACACACTGTTTTCAACTCTATGGCCACCTGATGCTCGGATCAACCTCATTTTTTGGCTCAACGCCTAAAATGATCTAGGGAATGGGATGGACGGCTTGGAAGAGATTGATACATCAAGGTGGGGCCTACACAAGTGGTTCACCCCAAAAGCCTGTAGAACCAAGCCAGTATTTGTGTTTTCTTTCCACGTCCAGCGTCCCTGGACGTCGGACGGTCTTGGCATAACACATCCATAAGGTAGGCCTTGCTCCAGTGGGCCACCAAATGGATGAATGGTATAGATAAAACATACATTAAGGTGGGATCCATCCAAGTGGGCCACACCACTACGTCATCACATAACAAGAATAACAGAAAGAGAGGGAAAGAGAGAGAGGAGAGAGGGACACGTGTGATGGAGGGACCCTGACACTATGTGCCCTCCCTTACATAATTTAAAACATATATCAAGTGGGTCCCATAACACGTGGGCCCAACAAATCAAAGATCAACGGTGGAGATTCTTTCTCCACCAAAATGGAAGGTTTAAATGACCTCTAGTCATGCAAAGAAAATAAACATCATGATGGAGTGTCACGCCCCAAACTCGGAAACCGAGCTCACAAAATTCCCGATCACCGAATCCGGCGCCGATAGCCTCCGTAGAACCCCATTCTCGGCTCCCATCACCCATACGCCAGGTTCCGATCCTGGGATGCTACAAGGAGGATTTCTAATAATCAATTTGATTCGTAATGAGCATAACCACAAGCATAACCCACGAACAATAACCACAAGAACACCATCACAAAATTCACTATGATAAAAAACTTTTGAGTACAAGGTGTATAAAAGGAAATACAAGATACTGAAAATGACAAAAACTCCAAAAAGCGGCTGCACGCTCCAACTGCGGCGAGATACGGCTGAGTCCTGGCGTCACCTGCACGCATCAATCGTGCATAAGCTTATGGAAAGCTTAGAGGGTGGTGAAGTGTGTGTGCAATATGAGCGTGCTCAGAATGCAAGGTCAGAAAGTAATGCGGAATCGTGCCAATGAGTACATGAATGCAGTCAGCCGTACCAAGGCTATGCGGTACAGAATATAAATGATATCGGCCATATCAAGGCCATGCGATGCATAATGCAGCTCAAGCATGTCAACCCTCATATCAATACAGCTCCTCACTAGAGTGTCAATCAGTATGGTTCTCAGTCTGGACAATCATCGGGGTCTAGTACACTCAAGCCAGCTTACCGCCCCTCTCCGAACGTACAACTGGGAGAGTGGAAGAGACCTCACTATCCGCCTGCCAATATCGGGCCCGGCTCGTCGATAGCAGACCGATTCCTCAAGCTGCTCAAATTCAACCTAGAAATTGCCCCCTCACTCAGGCGGGTAAGGTCACACCCCTTTCCAACCGACCACGACACAGTGGGAGACGCGGCCTCCTGGTATTCGGCCCTCATGCGCTCGTACATCCACTCGGTCTCGACGTTGGAGTCATCCTTTGGTACCATCGGGTTTAGGGATTTTCACCCAGGGACATCTATGACGCCCATATGCTAGAACCAAACATTTTCGGTATCCAATCCAGCCACCCACGATGTGTCTGTGGAGGCTATGGCCCTGGTGTCGCTAGGGCATACAGTAACTATAATCACACAATGCAAGTGCATGAGTCACATTACCAGTCATGCAACAGTCCTACGTAAACCATGCGCTCATGTAGGGCAACTCCGCCTATCAGGGAGCCCGTAACAGTCTGCCCGAAGGCATATGCTATGATCAAACATTCCTCATATCAAGCATACAAATGATGCGTATGGGTATGAATCATGGAGCTATACTAAACATTTTATAAAGTGGTGAGCTATCAACAAATATGGGCTTACTAATGGGTCCTAGGGAGAGTTATAATGCGGACATTTAACCAACACTATACTTGCAATGTGGACGTCAAACCAACATTGCTCCCAAGGTATGGCCAGCCATAAAACATCATTACACAGACCATGGAGGAATCACACATTGCAATGGACCCTAAGGACATCCCATTGGGCCTTAACCATAGACCCTAAATACATCATAATAGGCCTCAACCCACGGGCCCTAATACATTACAATGGGCCTTAACCCATGGGCCTTTAAATACCTCACAATGGGCCTCGTAACATGGGCTTTATATACATCAAAGTGGGCCCCAACCACGGGCCACAAATACATCGAATGGGCCCCATCACATGGGCCTTATAAATATCAAGGTGGGCCTCAACAATGGGCCACAAATACATTAAGGTGGGCCTCCTCAAATGGGCCTTATAAATGTCAAGGTGGGCCTAAACAACGGCCTCATGCACATCAAGGTGAGCCTCAATAATGGGCCATAAATATAACGAGATGGGCCTAATCACTTGGGCCTTATATATACACCAAGGTGGGCCTCAATGGACGGCCCCAAATAGATCAAGATGAGCCCCGTACATATACCAAGGTGGAGTCCACTTGAACTATAGATCTGTCACATTTTTAGCCTCAAGCCTTAAGACAGGCTTTCCGAATGGTGGACGGTTTGGACGCAACACATGCATCATGGTGTGGGCTCACATGAAGGCCCACCCCCATGTATATATTATATAATATTATATATATATATATATATATATATATATATATATATATATATATATATATATATATATATCCACACACACATGCACACCACACACGCACGCACACACACACACATGCACACACATGCACACCCACACATGCACACACATGCACACACATACATTACAGTGGGCTCTCACCGTCCGCCTGGACGGTGGGATTAAAATACATACATCACTGTGGGCTCCACGTGGGGCCCACCCTAATGTTTATCTTCCATCCAACCTGTTCATAAGGTCACGTGGACCTGGATGAAGGGTGAAAACAAATCTCACCTTGATCCGAAACTTCTGTGATGCCCAAAAGGGCTTCAAAGGTGGAGTTCAATCACCGCTGTTTCTTGTGGTGTGGGCCACCTGATATCTGGATGTGGCTGAAACTTGATGGGGGCCCACTTCGGGGAGTGGCCCACCACACGAACGGCGTGGATGACAACATACATCATGGTGGGGTCCACAGCAGGGGACCCGTGGATCCCTGCTCGTTCACACCAACCAGCGCACGTCAGCGCGTCTGACAATAGCAGCAGCAGCGGCTGCTGCTGTTGTATATAATTTTTTTTTTTTTTTTTAAATACCGAAATTTCGTGGTATTTCGCATGTGCGGCTTGCATCAAGGAAATCCGACCCTGCCATCGGATTCCATGGTCTATAATCCATCCATCAAGCCCAATATTGGGCATTTTTGGCTTGTAGAAAAATTCAGGTGACTTTAAACGGTGAGAATCAATGTTTGCTAAGGTATGGCCCACCAGAAGATTGGATCAGCCCCATTTTTCGGCTTAACGCCTAAAATGGTCCCAGGGAAGGGATAGACGGCGTGGATTAAGCAAAGACATCAAGGTGGGGCGTACACATGTGGTCCACCCAAAAAGCTTGTAAACCAAGCTAATATTGTGTTTTCATATCCAGCGTCCCAGGGGACGCTAGACGTTCTGGCGTGGAATGTTTTAAGGTGGGCCCTGCCCTGGTGGGCCACCACATGGCTTGGTGGTGTGGAGCAATACATAGAAAGTGGGCCTCACCTACAAATGACCCGGATCCCATACATGCTTCATGGTGGGGTCCATCCAAGTGGGCCACATGGCCACATCATCACACACATTAAAAAAATGAACAAGAGAGGGAGAAGAAAAGAGGGAGTGGGACACACTTGTGATGGAGGGACCCCGACACTATGGGCCCTCCCTTGCATCCAATCATACATCAAATGAAAAATCAAGGTGGGCCGTCGGCCACATCTTAGGATCCAAAGTGAGATCCATACCATTGATCAGTAGGCCTCACTTGACCCATCATGAAAACATAGAAAACTACCCTATCAAAGCACCCACCGGTTGATTTCTTCGGTTCGTTGGAACGCCACCCTCCTTGTGCTCCTCTTTGATGGTGGAGATGAGAAATGGATGGCTAGGATGATGGATTTTGGATTGGGAAAGGTGGGCCTCACACTTGCTTGTTTTCTCTCATGGAAGAGCTCCCAATGTGGGATTTTTTTTTCTCCTTTGGGGTTGCTTGGAAAATGTGAATGGAAAGAGAGAGAGAGATAAGGAGAGGTGATGGGTGTGATGGGTGAGTGATGTGAGGTGAGGGATGGGTGAAGTCAGAGATGGTTTGACTTTGGTGAGAGAAAGCATGGGTTACTTTACTTGTCGAGAAAGGTGATGTGTACTTGACATTGAATTGATTGATTGATTGATGTGATTGATGGGATTGATTTGACATTGTGTAGAGATTCTCTTGGGATCGAGAAAGCACGGCGTTTCTTCGAAATAAACGCCGGCTCACATCTTCTGGTCAGGGTATCGGATTGGTGCGTGAGTCGCGACGTTGGAACCGCGGCGACGGTGCGGTCGCAATGATACAGGTCTCGGATTAAACTGACTCGAATCAAAAGGATACGACTTACAGTTGTGCGCAACGTCGATTATCAGTCACGGATTGCCAGACTTCGACGGAAAGGATCGAGGATTCATCGGAACAGTGCGAACTAGCATACGGGTCTTACGTGAAGTCCATGGAGAATGGCCCCATCATGGAATGATCATGTGGATCAAGGTGGGCCATCGGTCACACCTAGGGTCCAAAGTGAGATCCATACCATTAATCAGTAGGCCTCACTTAGCCCATCATCAAAACATGCAAAAATCTAGTCTAATAAGCACCCACCGGTCGATCTTCTTGGTCCGATGGAACGCCAATCTCCTAATGTCTCACTTTGATGGTGGAAGATGAGAAATGAATGACTGAGATGAAGGTTTTTGGGAGAGGAAGTGGGCCACACACATGCACTCTTTCTCACATGGGAGAGCTTGGACGTGGATTATTTTTTTTTTGCTTGGAATTGTGTTGGGAAATGAGAGAGAGAGGGGGTTGTAAGAGAAGTGAGAGATGGGTGTGATGGGTGAAAGGGTGAGTGATGTGTGATGTGTACTTGACATGTATGGTTGTGTAAGAGAGAGGGTGAGAAAGAGTTGACTTGGTGGTTGCTTGGGGATGGGGTGAAAGGCGATGTGTACTTGACATGAAGTGATTGATTAGTTGATTGATTGATTGATTTATGGTACATGTCATAGAGATTCACTTGGGATTGCAAAAGCGCGGTGTTTTCTCAAAATAAACACCGGCTCACATCTTCTGGTCAGGGTATCGGATCGGTGCGTAAGATGCGGCGTTGGAACCGCGACGACGGTGCGGTCGCAATGATACAAGTCTCGGATTAAGTCGACTTAATTCTACAGGATACGACTTAGGGTCGATCACAAACGTTGATTATACGTCGCAGGTTGCTGGAATTTGACGAGAAGGATCAAGAAAGTCGGCGGAACAATACGAACTAGGATACGGGTCTTACAGCTCTCCCCACCTAATAAAAATTTTGTCCTTGAAATTTACATTACCATCTCAACTAACCAAAACTCATAAGGGAGTAAGAATCATAATATCATGTATAATCAAAATACAGTACAACATACAATCAAACATAAAAAAAATGGGGATAACACTCTCGAATCTCCGCCTCACGCTCCCAAGACGCCTCATCCACACTATGATGGCCCCACTGCACCTTTACCAAGGGAATGTCCTTGGTCTGCAGGACCTTCTCCTTCGGATTGAGGATACAAACTGGCTGCTTAATGTAAGAAGCGTCCTCACGAACCTCCAACGGCTGCCAATCAATATTGGGAACGATGTCTGACCCACACTTCCTCAACATGGAGACATGGAAGACATTGTAGATATTAGACAACTAAGATGGCAAGGTAAGCCGATAGGCCACGACGCTAACGCGCCCGGTGATCTTGAAAGGTCATATAAATCTCGGGGCAAGCTTACCCTTCGTTCCAAAACGAACCACACCGTTCATGGGTGAGACCTTGAGATACACATGGTCCCCAATGTCAAATTCTAAGGGACGACACCGACAATCAACAAAACTCTTCTGCCGGCTCTGAGCTGTGCGCATCCTCTACCTGATGATATCGATAGCCTCTGATGTCTACAGCACAAGCTCGGGACCTAGGAGACGCCGCTCTCTAACCTCGGTCCAACAACTCGGAGATCTGCACGGTCTGTCATATAATGCCTCAAAAAAAGTCATACCAATGGTCGCTTGATAGCTGTTGTTGTACGCGAACTCAGCTAATCACAGGTGCTCGTCCCAACTACCCAAGAAGTCAATCACGCAGGCCCGAAGCATATCCTCAAGGATTTGATTGACCCTCTTGGTCTACCCATCTGTCTGCGGATGGTACGCGGCGCTGAGCTGCAGATTAGTTCCCATCGATCTCTGGAAGCTCATCCAAAACTGAGATGTGAACCTCGGGTCTCGGTATGAAATGATCGAGACAGGAACACCATGCAGTCTCATGATCTCATCAACAAACATCTTGGCGAGCCGGTCCATATGTCAAGTCTCATGAATCATAAGAAAATCTACCGACTTTATTAGACTGTCCATAACAACCCAGATGGTGTCATGACCGCGCTGAGTCCTTGGCAAACCCATTATAAAATCGGTAGATATGTGCTCCCACTTCCACATCGGGACGCTTAACGGCTGCAATAGACCAGGGGGTCTCTGATGATCGACCTTGACACGCTGGCATATGTCACACTCGGCCACAAAACTGGCTATCTGGTGCTTCATCCCCGACCAATAATACTGACACCTCATATCGCGATACATCTTCTTCGAGACAGGGTGGATAGAGAACCGTGATTAACGTGCCTCGGTCATAAGATCTCGGCGTAACTCAGGAACATCCGGGACACATAATCGGCCTCTGAAGCGAAGTCCACCATCAGAAGCAACCTGCCAGTCTGACTAACTCTCAAATGCTGCCTCTGCTCGGTAATCCTGTAACGACTCGTCTGCCTGTTGAGCCTCGATCACCCTTGCGACAAGAGAGGGTTGAATCGACAGACTCGATAACTGGACAATAGAAGACTGCAGACCAAACTCGAAGTCGTACTCTTCTACATCCTCGAGCATCCTCTGCTCCTGAATCATCAAGTGTACTACCAGGCCTCGTGGCTGACGGCTGAGGGCATCCGTCACCACGTTTACCTTGTCCGAGTGGTACTGGAGATCAAAATCATAGTCCTTCAGGAGCTCCATCCAACGCCTCTTTCTCATGTTCAGCTTGGACTGAGAGAACAAATACTTCAAGCTCTTGTGATCAGAGAATAGCTCGAACCTCACCCCGTAAAGATAGTGCCTCCACACCTTCAGTGCAAAGACCACTGCCGCCAGCTCCAAATCATGCGTGGGGTAGTTTAGCTCATGGACCTTGACCTGACGAGACGCATAAGCCACCGGCTTCCCGTGCTGCATCAGGACAGCACCCAAGCCAACTCGCGAGGTATCGGTAAATACAACAAATCCATCACTCCTAGAGGGAAGAGTGAGGACAGGAGCGGACGTGCGATGGTCCTTCAGCTCCATAAATGCATGCTCATAAGAGTCGCTCCATACAAACTCGGCACCCTTTCGGGTCAACCTGGTCAATGGGGTTGCAATACGAGAGAATCCCTCAATGAAACGTCGGTAGTAGCCCGCCAAACCAAGGAAACTGCGGATCTTGGATGCGTTCGCGAGCTGGCCTCACTGACGTATGGACATCAATCTTCAAGGGGTCTACAGCGACGCCCAACCTCGTCACCACATGACTGAGGAACTTCACCTCCTCCTGATAGAATTCACACTTCTCCAGCTTCACGTAAAGCTGGTGTGCATAGAGGGTCTGTAATGTAATCTCTAGATGCTGTTCATGCTCCTCATAGGACCTCGAATATATCAGAATGTCGTCGATGAACACCACAATAAATTGGTCGAGATACGGACGAAAGACCTCGTTCATCAACTGCATGAACACTGCGGGCGCATTGGTCAGTCCGAAGGACATGACCTGGAACTCAAAATGACCATAGCGCGTCTTGAAGGCTGTCTTCGGGATATCCTCATCTCGAACCCGAACCTAATGATAACTGGACCACAAGTTTATCTTCGAAAAGAACTACGCCTCCTGTAGCTGATCAAACAAGTCATCGATCCTCGGAAGCGGGTACTTGTTCTTGATCGTGAACTTGTTGAGCTCACGGTAATCTACGCAAAGCCTCAACGAGCCATCCTTCTTCTTCACGAAGAGTACCGGCACTCCCCACGGTGAACTGCTCGGACGGATAAAGCCTAGCTCATGCAACTCGTCCAACTTCTTCTACATTTCTCATAACTCCAACGGTGTCATACGATATGGGGCCTTTGAAATAGGCACGGTACAGGGCACGAGATCAATCTGGAACTCAGTGTGCCGACGAGGTGGTAACCCCCGACTCTCCTGGAACACATCGAAAAAATCACAAATGACCGGCAACTAGTTGATACTCAAAGTAACTGACTCCTCAATGACACATGACAACAGGCATGAAAGCAGCTCTCTTCTGGGCTCGGCAACAAACTGGAACTCTGACATGCCGGGTATGCAGAACGTGACTGTCCTCGCGAAACAGTCCAATATGGCATGGTACTCGGCGAGCCAATCCATGCCCAGGATAATGTCAAAATCAGACATCGACAATACGAACAGGTCGGCAGGCAAAAAGATATCCCCAATCAGAACGGGGCAAGATGAGCAAAATTGGTCTAATACCGCAGTCTTCCCTAAGAGCGTAGATACTAACAAACCCTCACGAGCAGACTCCATCAGCAAACCGATCTATCGGCAGAAATCATTAGCCACAAAAGAATATGATGCACCAGAGTCAAACAATACACGTGCAATGCATGCAGAAACAGGGAGAGTACCCTCGACGGCCCCTCCTGATGACTGAGGGTCCTGCTGGGCGGCATGAAATCTGCCCTGGGCCTGATGGGGAGGTGCAGGTCCCCTTTGAGGTCTCTACTGATGTTGTTGTCGCTGTGGCGGCCTGATCTGCTGCCTATGTTGGTGTGGGGGAGGCCCTGGAGGCTGGTACTGTGGTCGTTGCTGCTGCTGTGGTGGCTGTCGTGGGGGCTGATGCAGTGTCCTTGGCTGCTGCCACTGCGGATGGGGACACTCGTGCACACGATGTCTTGTCATACTGCACCCAAAGCAAGTACTTATAAACGGTCCCGAAGGTGGTGCTGGGGGTACTGCTGGTGCTCGAATGCTGGGCGGGTGGTGCGTCGCTGATGTGAACAATGCTGCTGCTGATGGGAACTACCAGATGGTGCCTTCCTCTTCTGATCTCCCCTCTAGTCATGGGCTCTCTGCAAACTGGCCCAATCTGACTCATAAATTTGTGCCCTCTCTACGATCTACTCGAACGTCGGAAGCATGTGTCCGATCACACGACTCCTGAGGGCAGGACGCAAATCGTTCTTAAAACGGTGGGCCTTCTGCCCCTCATCATCAATAAGATACGTCGCGAATCTCGATAGTGCGATGAAAGGAGCCTCGTACTGGGATGCTGTTATGTTCCCATGGACCAGAGTCTCAAACTCTAATGCACGCTGCTGTCGCACATGCTCGGGAAAGAACTTCTGGTCGAACCTGTTTACAAAGTCCTCCCAGGTCAACTCGAAATTGGCCGCTACCGTTGAGGCGACAGATGCCCACCAATGCTGAGCCTCACCCTAGATAAGGAATACAACTAATGAGACTCACTGTTGGGTTGTACATCTCATGGTGTCAAATATCTTCTCCATCTTAGAGCACCATATCTCCGCTGCAGTAGGGTCTAGCTCGCCCTAGAAACCCGGGAGATCGTGTTGTCGGAAGTCCTTGAGAAGGGCGCTCGCACGCTCCTGCTCGGCCTCAGCTAGTGTAACAGTGGGACGCCTACTCTGCCCCTGAAGAATAACAGTCATCACCTGAAGCATCTGTTGCACCTGGGTGACACTCACAGGTACGGTTGGATCTGCACCGGTCTCAGGTAAAGGAGTGACATCCTCGGGCTGGAAAGCAGGAATATCCAGTGGTGGAGCGGGAGTTGCAGATGGTAAAGTGGGAGTAGCAGGTGGTGGAGCGGGAGTCGCAGGTGGTGGAGCGGGATTCGCTTGGGTCGCTCTTCTAGCCATTACATCCTACATGAAGGAACAAGGGCTGTAAGTTCTATAGTTGATAGCTTCACTATATTGTCAAATTTTGTGGTGTCAAAGACAATGTATGTATCTTGTTATGAAGCTTGCATATGTGAAGAACAATGCTCTATACATGATATGTCAAGTGAAGACAAAAGTCTTACAAGATCAGCTTCGATAGTCAAGCAATGTTCACAAGTCAAGACTCGAGGATGTGAGAATGTTCGACTTAGTTCAAGGCAAGTATAATTCAAGATCTCAAGAAGCTTTCAAGTTCAAGCTACACCAAGAACTCAAGCTTCATTATGCTCAAGGTCATTTTGCTAAGTTTCAATGTCCTTACTTCACTATTGAGGTATGACTGACCTTAGGTTGACCTTTAGAGTAGGTCATTTTGGATACATAATCCATATGTTTTATATAAGTGAGTTTGGTTTGTTCTAAGACTAGTCCTGGACTTTGTTCGACTAGTCCTAGCTCTGCTTTGACCCGTCCTAGAATTGCCTGGACCAGTCGTAGGTTTGTTGCAAAATTTTAAAATTTTTTGTTAAGCTTCGACCAGTCCTGAAGTCTGTTCGACTAGTCGTATGAACAGTGTCGACTGCTTGTTCGATCAGTCGTAGACCTATGACTCAAACTACAACGATGAAATTCGACTTGTTTCGACTAGTCGTGAGCAACCATCGACCAGTCGAAGGTGTCCTTCGACCAGTCGTAGACTACCTACAACTAGTTGTGAAATTGCCTTATCTTATCGTGCTCGAATTTTCAAATATCTGTTGGTCCTACGACCAGTCGTAGCGACTTAAGACCAGTCGAAGACGTGATTTGCTCACCTATATATAGAGCACGAATCTCAGAATTAAATAGGAAATTCAAGCTAATTTAATCCGGCCTTCTGAGAGATAAGTCTGTGCTTTATTTAAGCTAAGTGTGCATATTTAATATTTTCTTTCTTTAGCTTTTTAAATTGGTTTTGTTTCTTGTATTGCAATTTGATCTGAAAAGAGGAAGTGTTGTTTTCCTTTTTCTGGAATCAAAATCAATTAAAGCTAGCCCATTTGTCTTAATTTAAAATCTATTAGAACTTAAAACCATTATATAGTGAGTATTGGACATTGAACTTTGACATTCAAATCTCTACTCCGACTTGGTTCTTTTGGGCTGCTACAATAAAGAAGAAAATCAAGTATTTTACATTTTGTGTAATTTACTGTATTTGGTTTTGTTTGAGATTCGCTAGAAAAATCTCATTGTGTTGGTTATCTGAGGGGAGCCAGAAAACTCGAAAAGTGAGGGTTTTTGAATTGTGTAAGCCCTTTGAAAAGACACAATTGTGAAGGTTTTAGGTGAACCTGTGAAACCTATTTTCATAATGAACACTGATATCCCCTGTGTGAGGATATTAGGAGTGGAGTAGCAAGCTGTGTGGCTGTTTCTTAATAGTTGGTGAACACACAGGCGAACCACTATATATCGGTGTGTTTTGTGATTTGAATGCTCTTTTAATTTCTATATCTTTAATCATTCAGATTTGTGGAATGTATATGTGGATGTGAATGTTGTAATATTTACATTTCAAGCAAAGTGGGGAATGTTGTAATAGTTTAGAATTTATTTCTTACTATTTCCTTTATTTCTTTTCTGTTTGAGTTTTGATATTGAATTTGTTCTAGTAAGGTTGTCCTGCCATAAACCCTTGGTTTTTATGGTGCAAAGGTTGTCCTTAGAACAACATTAGTATCAAGCTCTTTATTTTGAGGTTACTTTACATTCCTATATTGTGGTTTGTTTTATTGGTTATCCTATTTCTTATTTTTCGCTGTTATAATTTAATTTGGTACAGTCCTATTCACCTCCCCTCTTGGACATATAGCTTGGCCTTTTTAAGGGCCTATCAGCCTTGAGAATTCTCAAAGGTATAAACGTTAAGGGTCTATGTCGAAAAATTGCTAAGTTATTCAGACTTAGAACCTATTTATTCTAAGTTCATAGCAGATATGTGATGTGATCTCAGGTATTCCCAAGTTATGTTCTGATACTAACTTCTCTCACGCCCCAAACTCGGAGAACGGGCTCACAAAATTTTCGATCGCCGAATCCGGTGCCGACAGCCTCCTTAGTACCCCATTCTTTGCTCCCAGCGCCCATACGCCAGTTTCCTATCCTGGGATCCTATAAGGAGGATTTTCAGTATGATTTTTTTTTTTGTAATGGAGCATAACCACAAGCATAACCAAGTCACAAGACAATATCACCACATATCCACTATATCAAAAACTTTAAGTACAATGCAGAAAGGGAAATACAGGGTGATCAAAAAGCTCCAAAATAGTCTGGTACATGCTCCTGCCTCAGCGCTGCTGCTGTCCAACGACACGTGCATAAGCTTACAAAAGCTTAGAGGGTGGTGTAAGTGTATGCGCAAAGCGAGTGCCAAGTATACAATATCAAAGTAATGCAGAAGTATGCGGTAAATCCATGAATATAACCAGTCGTACCAATGTTATATGATGCAAGGCATGAATGTTATTGGCCATACCAAGGTCATGCGATGCGAGGCATATGTAGCCAAATGTCATATGCGAGATGCAATAAAAGCATGTCAGTACCATCAAGTACACATATCAGTACAGTTCCTCTTTGGATATCACCAGGGTCTAATACACCTCACACTGACTGCCTCCTCCCTAGCTGCACAGTCAAACAAGTGGAATAGACCACACTATCCCCCTGACCAGTAGTCTATCAATACCTTCCCGGCTCGTCGATAGCAGACTCATTTGCTAGCTGGTCGAACTCAGCCTAGCTTATAGCCCCCTCACTCGGGCGGATAAGGCCACACCCCCTTCCAACCGACCACGACATAGTGGGAGACGCGGCCTACTGGTATTCGGCACTTGGGCGCTCGTGTATCTACTCGGTCTAGACGTTGGAGCATCCCTGATACCAAAAAGGTTCTGGGATTTTCACCCAAGGACATCCTAAGTGCCCACAATGCTAGAGCCAATATTTTCGGTATCCGATATGACCATCCACGATGTGTCTGTGGAGGCCACGACCCTGATGTCGCTAGGGCATGCAGTGATCAAGTCACACATATGGAAAATGCATGAGTCACATCGTCAAATCATGCAGCAATTCTGTGCGTACCACGCACTCATGTGGGGGCACTCCGTCTCATAAGGAGTCCCGTAAATGTCTCAGCCCAACGACTTATACTATGATCAAACATTCCTTATATCAAGCATACATATGATGCGTATGGGCATGAATCATGGAGCTATGCTAAGCATGTTATAAAGTGATGAATTATCAACAAGTATGGGCCTATCAATGGGCCCTAAGAAGAGTTACAATGTGGACATTTAACCAACATTGTACTTACAATGTGGACGTCAAACCAACATTGTTCCCAAGGCATGACCCGCCATAAAATATCATTATACAAAATCATAGGGAATCACACATTGCAATGGACCTATATACATCTCATTGAGCCTCGACCCATAGGCCTTAGATTCATCAAATGGGCCGCCTCATTTGGGCCTTATATAAATCAAGTGGGCGCATCAATGGGCCTTATGTACATTGTAATGGACCATATCTCATGGGCCTTTAAAAACATCATAATGGGCCTCCTAACATGGGCCTCATATATACATCAAGGTGGGCCTCAATGGAAGACCATAAATATATCAAGATGGGCCTCCTCACATAGGTCATATGTTCATCAAATGGGCCACACCAATGCGCCTATGTATATCAAATGGACCACACCAAATATAAGTGGTGATAATGATTTCCACCATTAAAATTCCTAAGGCCCACCATAACATATATTTCCCATCCAACCTGTTCATAACTAACATAGTGATAGATGAAGTGGAAGCAACTATCAGCTTAGTAGGAAACTACAATGGCCCCTTAGAAATTTAAATGGTAGACGTCATTGTCCACTGCATAAAATGGTGGGGTCCACTTGAACTTTAAATCTGACTTATTTTTAGTCTCAAGCCTGTTAAGACAAGTCTGTCAAATGGTTGAATGGCTTGGATGCAACATATGCCTCATGGTGGATCCCATATAGACGGACGACATGGATGAAACAGGTGGGTTCAACGAAGGGCCAACCATTAGGTATATATTATATAATATAATATATAATATATGATATATATATATATATATATATATATATATATATATATACACATAACACACCACACACACACACACAAAGGTGCGGCCACTCACGTAGGGTGTGTCCCGCCGTCCAGTGTAATGGACAGTGCAAATAGAACACATAAATCATGGTGGGTTGCCACCGTCCACCGTCAGTGGACGGTGCAAATGAAACACATACATCACTGTGGGCTCTACCGTCCGCTAGGACGGTGAGAATAAAACACATATATCATTGTGGGTCCCACGTGGGGCCCACCATAATGTTTATAAGCCATCCAACCTGTTGGTAAGGTCACACGGACCTGGATGAAAAGGAAAAACAAATTTCATCTTGATCCAAAACTTCTGTGGCCCAGTAAAGGGTTCCAAGGGTAGACGTTCAATACCACCGTTTCCTCTAATGTGGGCCACCTGAGCTTTGGATGTGGCTGATTTTTGGAGGGCAGCCCACTGCCCTAAGGTCCTACAAAATGAACGGTGTGGATAGACGAAACACACATTATGGTGGGGCCCACGGCTAGGCCGTGGGTCCCTGTCGTCCGCCCGCCCGCCAGCAGCAGGCACTGCCTGTGTCTCTGACAGCAGCAGCGTCTGCTGCATGTATTTTAATAATTTTTTTTAAAATCGCAAAATATCGCGATTTTTCGTGTGTGGGGCCGCATCGGTGGAATCTGACCCCGCCATTGGTCCCTCATAGCTCAAGCAAGCCAAACAAGCCCAATATTGAATATATTTTGGCATATCGAAACATCGGGGTTGATTTGAATGGTAGACACAATGTTTTCAACACTATGGCCCACCTTATGCTCGGATCAACCTCATTTTTCGGCTCAACGCCTAAAATGATCTAGGGAATGAGATGGACGGCTTGGATGAGATTGATACATCAAGGTGGGGCCTACACAAGTGGTTCACCCCAAAAGCCTGTAGAACTAAGCCAGTATTTGTGTTTTCTTTTCACGTCCAGTGTCCCTGGACGTTGGACGATCTTGGCATAACACATCCATAAGGTGGGCCTTGCTCTGGTGGGCCACCGAATGGATGAATGGTATGGATAAAACATACATTAATGAGGGATCCATCCAAGTGGGCCACACCACTACGTCATCACATAACAAGAATAATAAAAAGAGAGGGAAAGAGAGAGAGAAGGAGAGAGGGAAACGTGTGATGGAGGGACCCCGGTACTATGGGCCCTCTCTTGCATAATTTAAAACATACATCAAGTGGGTCCCATAACACGTGGGCCCAACAAATCAAAGATCAACGGTAGAGATTCTTTCTCCACCAAAATGGAAGGTCTAGATGACCTCTAGTCATGCAAAGAAAATAAACATCATGATGGGGTCCATGGAGAATGGCCCCATCATGGAATGATCATGTGGATCAAGGTGGGCCATCGGTCATACTTAGGGTCCAAAGTGAGATCTATACCATCAATCGGTAGGCCTCACTTGGCCCATCATCAAAACATGCAAAAATCTAGTCTAATAAGCACCCACCGGTCGATCTTCTTGGTCTGATGGAACGCCAATCTCCTAGTGTCTCACTTTGATGGTGGAAGATGAGAAATGAATGGCTAGGATGAAGGTTTTTGGGAGAGGAAGTGGGCCACACATATGCACTCTTTCTCACATGGGAGAGCTTGGACGTGGGTTTTTTTTTGTTGCTTGGAATTGTGTTGGGAAATGAGAGAGAGAGGGTGAGTGATGTGTGATGTGTACTTACATGTATGGTTGTGTAAGAGAGAGGGTGAGAAAGAGTTGACTTAGTGGTTGCTTGGGGATGGGTTGAAAGGTGATGTGTACTTACATGAAGTGATTGATTGGTTAATTGGTTGATTGATTGATGGGACATGCTGTAGAGATTCTCTTGGGATTGCAAAAGCGCGGTGTTTTCTTGAAATAAACGTCGGCTCACATCTTCTGGTCAGGGTATCGGATCGGTACGTAAGACGCAGCGTTGGAACCACGGTGACGATGCAAACGTTGATTAAGCCGACTCAATTCTATAGGATACGACTTAGGGTCGATCGTAAACATTGATTATACGTCGCAGGTTGCTGGACTTCTACGGGAAGGATCGCGGAAGTTGACAGAACAGTACGAACTACGATACGGGTCTCACATTTGAGTTCACGACGATGTTTATTTTCCATCCAACCGGTTGATAAGGTTACACGGACCTGGATTGAGGAAAAACAAATTTCATATTGATACAAAACTTCCGTGACCCATAAAGGGTTTCAATGGTAGACGTTCAACCCAACATTGTTCCCTATGATGTGGGCCACCTGAGTCGCGTATGCGGCTGATTTTTGGGTGGCCGCTGCCCTAAAGGGGGGCCCACGAAATGCACCGTGTTGATGTTCAACAATGTCACAGTGGGGCCATAGTTGGGGTCGTGTGTCCCTACCAACCCATGCACGCCAGCATCCAACGCAGGACGCTGGGCATCCTCTGGTGTGTCAGCGGCAGCAGCAGGTGCTGCTGCCTAATGTTTTTTTTTTTTTTTTTAAATCAGAATTTCCGTAATTTTTCCTATGTGGGGCCCACATCTGAAAAATTCAACTTGGTCATTAGATTCTATGGCCATTAATTGACAAAATGATACCGATATGCGACGTGTTTTTGGCGAATAGAAGAATCAAAATAGGTTTTAATGGTAATACCGTTATTTTATATGGTATGGCCCGCCCGAGAATCGGATTGGTCTCAAATTTGGATCAACGTCAGAAATGAGCTGAGGAATGAAATGGACGGCTTGGATTAAATACATACATCATGGTGGGGCCTGCATGAGCAGTGTACACCTCACTGTTACCCACAACACACGTCAGTACACACTGCATTGTTAGCCACACCTCACCCACAGCGTTCACACTTCTCTGTTGAGCCACGTCCAGCGTCCAGAGACGCTGGACGGTGTGGAATAACACAAGTATCATGGTGGGTCCCACATGGACGTGGCCCACCATGGATATATATATATATTATATATATATATATATATATATATATAAATATATTCCATATATTTAGGTCTAGTGGGTGGGATTTCCCTGATATGTGGTGGGCCACTCCATCTGATGGATGGAGTAGATCTAACACAATTCGGTGGGGCCCACAACATTCAAGGGAAAGAGAGAGAGAGAGAGAGAGAGAGAGAGAGAGAGATACGGTGATGGAGGGGCCCCACCACTATGGGCCCCACATGATACAACTCATACATCAAAATGGGTCCCACCAACAAGTGGGCCCTAAAAATAAGAATTTAACGGTGGATCACCCACCTATCGACCTTCTTCTTGGTCCCTTAGCCTCCTTAGCTCCTTGCCTACACTTTTGATGGAGGTTGATGGGGTTTGATGGTGTGGATGAGAGATGAGAGGGTGGGTCACACTTGTGGTTTGGGAGAGAGGGAGCTTGGACGTGGGATGTTGCTTGGGAGAGATTTTTGAGAAATGAGGGAGAGAGAGAAGTGATGGGATGATAAGGATGGGTGATGGGTTGAGTGATGGATGAAGTGATGTGAGGGTTGAGGGGAGCTGTGGGTAGAGCTTGGTGTAAGAGGGTGTGGTGATATGTGGTGTGGTTGTTTACTTGATGATGTGTGTGTGTACTTGATTGATGGGATGATGATTGATTGATGGGATAGGTCAGAGAGATTCTCTCGGAATTTGTACGCGCGACGTTTTCCTTGAAATGAACGCAGGCCGACATCTTCTAGCCTGTGTATCGGGTTGGTGCGCGAGTCGCGGCGTTGGAATCGCGGCGACGACGTGGTCGCCAAGGTACAGGTTTCGGTTCGAGCCGGCTTTGGTACGTAGGACTCGGCTTAGGATCGTGCCAAATGTCAGATACGGGTCAAGGATTGCTAGAATTCAAGCAGAAGGACGGCGGAAGCTTATGGAACGGTACAGACTATGATATGGGTCTTACACCACGGGCCCTAATACATAACAATGGGCCTTAACCCATGAGCCCTAAATACATAACAATGGGCCTCAACCCATGGGTGGCCCTAATAGATCACAATGGGCCTTAACCCATGGGCTCAAATACATCACAATGGGCTTTCCCAAATGGGTCAGAAATACATCACAATGAGCCTAACCCATGGGCCCTAATACATCACAATGGGACTTAACCCATGGGCTCCAAATACATCACAATGGGCTTCAACCCATGAGCCCTAATACATCACAATGGGCCTTCACCCATGGGCTCCAAATACATCATAATGGGTTTTGTCAAATGGGTCAGAAATACTTCACAATGAGCCTCAACCCATGGGCCCTAAATATATAACAGGTGGGCCCTACACCTGGGCCTCAAAACGCGCAACAGGTGGGCCCCGCTCATGGGTCAAAGATACATCCTGATGAGTCACATGTATATCAAAGTGGGCCCCTTGATTGGGCCACAAAAATACATCAAAGTGGGCCTGACGGATGGGCCACAAAGTACATCAAGGTGGGCCTCACAAATGGCCACAAAACACATCAAAGTGGGCCTCAATGGATGATCATATCACGGAGTGGCCCGCCATGATGGGTTTGAGATCCAACCAATTCATAAGTTAACATAGAGCTAGATGAAGTGAAAGCAAAATATAAGCTTAATTGGAAGCTAATGTAGCTCCTAAGAAGTTTGAATGGTGGATGTCACTGTCTCCACTATTTTCAATGGTGGGGTCCACTTGAACCTTAGATCTGACTCATTCTTAGTCTCAAGCCCTAAAATGCACTTTCAAAATGGTTGGACGACTTGGATGCAACACATGCATCATGGTAGGGTCCACACACGTGGCCCACCAATTAAATGGACGGTGTGCATACACACCGTCTGGATGGACGGTTTGGATATAACACAGACATTAAGGGGAGGCCTCAACAATGGGCCTTATATATCACATCATGTGTGGTCGATACAGGTGGTCGATACAGATGGGTGGTGGATACAACACTACATCATGGAGTCCACGTAATAGTCGGCTGAGATAAAACAAACACACCAAGGTGAGCCCCACTGTACATCACGTGGTGTCCCACGTCTAGATGATGGACGGCTGGGGTAAAATACATATATCAGATGGTGTCCCACCGTCCTTTGTTAGATTGGACGGTGAGGATACCATACATAAATCATGTGGGTCCCACCCGCCGGACCAAGTGGATCATACACCAGGGTGGGTTACAGACCCATGAAACTTGGGGATGTCAATACAGTAGCTGTATAGCTACTGTCCGCCAGTCAATCCTCTTCAAAGAGGTGAGTCCCACATGGGGCCCACCATAATATTTATTTCCCATCCAATCTGTTGATAAGGTCACACGGACCTGGATGAAAAGGAAGAACAAATTTCACAAAAATCTGAAACTTCTAGGACCCACACAGGGTCTCAATGGTAGACACCCAGTCCCACTATTCCCTGCCGTGTGGACCACCTGAGCTAAGTATACGTCTGATTTTTGTGGGGATCACAGCCCTAAGGGGCCCCATCAAAATGCATGGTGCTGATGTGTGGTACACATCATGGTGGGGCCCACAGTTGGGACCCAACGGTCCCTGCCCGTTCACGTGACCATAGCGCAGGACGCTGCTGCGTCCCTATCATCAGCGGCAATAGCAGTCGTTGCTGCTTTTATATATATATATATATATATATATATATATATATATATATAATTTTGGTTTATCTGAGGGTTTTCACACGTGGGGCCCGCTTCAGCAAAATTCACCCCAGCCATTTGATTTTATGGCTCGAGACAGACTTAACAAGCCCAATATTCAATATATTTTAGTGCATAGAAATATTAGGGTGTATTTCAACGGTAAGAATACTGTTCTCTATGCTATGTCCCGCCAGAAAGTCGGATTGGTTTCATTTTTCGGTTCAACGCCTAAAATGGTATGGAAAATAGGATGGACGGAGTGGATTTAATCCTTGCATTAAGGTGGGGCCTGTAAGAGTGGCCCTTCCCAAAAAGCTTTGAATCTAGCTAATATTTGTATTTTCATTCCACGTCCAGCGTCCCTAGACGTTGGATGGTCTGGGCCTAACACATGTACAAGGTGGGCCACCAAATGCATGGTTGGTGTGGATAAGACATACACCAAGGTGGGGTCCATCCGAGTAGGCCACACAATCACATCATCACACACAAAACAAATGAAAAAGAGAGGGAGAGAGAAAGGAGGGACACGTGTGATGGAGGGCTTCGCCACTATGAGCCCTCCCTTGCATTCAATCATACATCAAGTGGGTCCCAATACATGTGGGCCCACCAAATCAAAGATCAGCGGTGGAGATTCCTTCTCCACCAAAATGGAAGGTCTAGATGACCTCTAATCATGCAAGGAAAATAAACATCATGATGGGGTCCATGGAGAATGGCCCCATCATGGAATGATCATGAGGATCAAGATGGGCCATCGACCACATCTAGGGTCCAAAGTGAGATCCACACCATCAATCGGTAGGCCTCACTTGGCCCATCATAAAAATATGAAATCTAGGCTATAGAAGCACCCGCCTATGATCTCTTCCTCCTTCCACCAATGCATGCTATGGCTCCATAGGAACAATTTCAACGGTTGAGATGAAACTTAGATGGTGGAGATGGGAGATGGAAAGTGGGCCACACAAAGCCCTCTCATGGAGCTTGGACGTCCACCACATTTGGCTTGAGATTTGAGAAATGAGAGAGAGAGGGTTGTAAGGAGAGAGAGTGATGGGTGAGGGATGTGAGGTGAGTGATGGGTGAGGTGATAGTGTACTTGACATGTATGGGTGTGTAAGAGAGAGGGTGAGAAAGAGTTGACTTGGTGGTTGCTTAACTTGGGGAGAAAGAAAGCATTGATTGATTGATTGATTTGAGTGATTGATTGATGGGACATGACGTAGAGATTCTCTGGGATTGCAAACGGGTGTTGTTTTCCTCGAACTGAATGCGGGCCCACATCTCTCATCCAGGGTATCAGATCGGTATGCAAGATGCGGCGTTGGAACCACGGTGACGGTGCAATCGCAATAGAACAAGTCTCGGATTAAGCCGACTCAAATCTATGGGATACAACTTAGGGTCACGAACAAACATCGATTATATGCCGTAGGTTACCGGAATTCGACGAGAAGGATCGCGTGAGTCGACGGAACAATACGGACTAGGATACAGGTCTTACAGCTCTCTCCACCTAATAAAAATTTCGTCCTCAAAATTTAAACCAGAACACAACCAATAGATCGCAATAGGCCACGTCCACGGACCTCGAATACATCACAATGGGCCTCGCCCATGGGCCTTGAATACATCATATTGGGACTCGTCCATGGGCCTTGAATACATCATATTGGGCCTCACCCATGGGTCGTAAATGCATCTCAATGGGCTGTGCCCATGGGCCTCGAATATATCGCAATGGTCCTTGCCCATGGGCCTTGAATACATCATATTGGGCCTCGCCCATGGGTCGTAAATGCATCTCAATGGGCCGTGCCCATGGGCCTCGAATATATCGCAATGGTCCTTGCCCATGGGCCTTGAATACATCATATTGGGCCTCGCTACACGTGCCTAACGATATAAACAAGTGAACCCCGCACATGGGCCAAAATACATCATGATGGGCCTCATGGATGGGCCGCACCAATGGGCCTCAAGTGGGCTTGGACCACACCAAAAATCATCTCAATAGTTGTAGGTGTAACATGTGTACCACTGTACCCTATTATTGCATGGGGTACATGGCCCACTAATGATGATCAGCACTGTCCAAGCACTGACTATGTAAATCTGCACCATCCAATCATTGGGTAGCACGTCCAAACATTAGACAGCGCCGTCCAAACATTGTCCAGCACCATCCAGTATAATCTGGACGGTGTGATGAAATAATACATCATGGTGGTGTCCACATGGTGGCCCACCAAAGATTTGAATCTGCCTCAGTTTAGTCTCAAGCCTTAAAACGGGCTTACCAAATGGTTGGACGGTGTGGATGAGATACATCAGGTCAAGGTGGGCCCCACACGCTGTCATGGTGGGATCCACGTCCTGATGATGGACGGATAGGATAAAATACATGCATCATGATGGGGTCCACACAGTGGATGGTGTAGATAAACCCATACAGCGTGGGATCCACAAAACTTGTTAGCGTCTGATACTCCAGCTAATTCCTTTCCCAATCAGGTGGGTCCCCACGTGGGGCCCACCAAATATTATATAATATATATATATATATATATATATATATATATATATATATATTATTTATTATATTTTTTTTGGAATGGAATGAAACATCTAGCGTCCAAATGGACGACTGGATAAAACTACTCGATTTATCGACGCATGAAATATCGAAGTCTAGTCGATATATCAAATCGTAGCAACGATAACTTAGTTTGATAACATCGAATACCATTCGATGGTATCGACAACTTAACCCCGATTCCATCGATTAGAGTTCGATAACATCGAAGTGTACTTGTACTTTTCCTTCACGAGGTTTGGTTTTTATAATCGAGTTTCTTTCAATTGATATCGAAATTACTTTGATATATCGTAACACGCTCGATATAATCGGAAAATCGTCTTAAAACAACATTTAGTCTCTAGACAGTTTTGGACCTGTTTTGATATATCGTATACCGTTCGATATATCGAAATGCAGCAAGTTTCGAGATATCATGTATAGTTCGATATATCGAAGAGTAATTTTTACTCTTACCTTTGATGTTAATCTTTATAATTGTGGATACATCGATATATATCAAATAGTCCGTCGATATATCGAATGCTAATAGATATCATCGAAAATTCGTTGAAAATGAACATAAATTCTCTGGAGACTTGTGGACCTTAATCGATATATCTAATCCTATTCGATACACCGAAGAAGAGTATATCGAATTGACTTCGATCTGTCATGGTGAGCTGTATCTTTTAGTTACGATTACAGATCCTCGTGTTCAATGTTATCGATATGTTATGTTCGATAACAACGAATATACTTCAATATGATCTATAATTCATTTTAAATTTACTCGAGCTCCCTGGGATCTCCCCGATGAGAGAAATCCAAATCATTCCAAATCCACTTGATTATGTATAAAATAAAATCCAGTTGATCCCATATGGGTTGAAATCCACGATGCCAAATAAGCCCTTGATTTTTCCTTCCTTTTGGGGCTATTGCATCCTTTTGTTTTAGTGTTTTTTAGGGCAAGGTGACGAGATGATCACATCTGCTGTTGGTCTTGAGTTAAGGGGTTGTCCGTGAAGTGAAGGGAATTGACCGTGAAATGCATGGAATTGTCCGTGAAGTAAAGGGAATTGACCGTGAAGTGAAGGGAATTGACCGTGAAATGCATGGAAATGACCCTGAAGTGAAGTGGAATTGACCATGAAGGCAAGGGAATTGACCGTGAAGTGAATGGAATTGACTGTGAATTGCATGGAATTGACCATGAAGTGATGACATCATTTACTGCAAAATGTATGGATTCACCATTCATAATGAAATCACTATTATGAAGACATCATTTGCTACAAAATTTAGACAAAATATACAACATTCATTTACACCATATCACCATGTATATTTTACAAGACATCATTCAGCCCAATTTACAACATTGCACAAAAATTTTCGATTCCTCTCACGCCTAAGACAAATATATCATTTTTTCAGGTCAATCAGGCAATCATAGGCTATTGATTTCCTAAAGCTGAGAGTAAATTGTTGTAAGTCTCTCCCTGACAAAATTTGATCGCTGCACAAAATGCCCATATATTTCATGACAAAAAATCATATCTATTAGTCTGCTTTGGTATAGAAGTATCTTCTCTGACCGTCCAAGCATTTCCTTCCAACGCAGACATATCTCCTGCGGCATAAAATAATATGGGCAAGGCTTCCTTCATTAGCTCGATATGTTCCCTGTATCGACTGAGTGCCCTCGAGTATAAACTGTCAAGTATAATGATTTCTCGGTCTCGAGGGT
The DNA here is from genome assembly GCA_021015155.1 of Magnolia officinalis. Lineage (NCBI taxonomy): Eukaryota > Viridiplantae > Streptophyta > Magnoliopsida > Magnoliales > Magnoliaceae > Magnolia > Magnolia officinalis. The sequence goes on from JAJHSJ010000007.1 coordinate 42,835,302, forward strand.
GGATGACCATCAAGTACCAATGACTGTTGGCGTGATTGACTAGTACGTATGCCTGTCCATGTTTGGCAAGATAAGATATCAATATCCAGAAATTATAAAAATGGGTATCCCTGGCATTGATAACTTGTAACGACACCATTACATCTTCATACTGCCACATGGCCTTCTGTTCGTCACAAGGCATGACAATGCTGATCGCAGTGAGTTTTTCTAGCCCTTCGAATAATAAACACACTTCGTCATTGCCAACATCCCGATACATTCTCAATGTCGACATTTGCATGCCGATACATGGCTATTACAGACAACATACCAAATTAGAACATAGATCACATAATGAAATAACATATTAACCATGATTCAATTCATACAGATACCTGAAAAAATGTGGGACAAAACTTACAATCCTTTGTGTATAAAGTAGAAAATGATCGGTGTCTTCTCTCCAAGTAATCGACGTACTTGTCGATCGCCTAATCAAGAAAGATGAAAAATTAAGCTCTACTCTAATATAAGTGTTCAATAACCATGTATGCATATGTGTGATTTACTTACCACGCCATCAACCCATGCATTTTTCTCCCATATGGACTTGAACCAACCAATTTTTGGTGATTCTTTGTTTGCGTTGGCCCAACTTTCCAATTCATTGAGTTCTTCATCCGATAATACCCTAAATGGATCGATCTTGGCCTCGAAGGGTATTGGAGAAATAGGAAATTCTCTCCATTTCTCATTGTCGGCGACGTTGCTTAGAGTAGTTTGTACGACAGAGATGGAAGTGAATGGAGAACGCTTGTAGACAGACGGCTTCATCACCCTCTTAGGTCTCTTCTTATATACCGGAATGGAATGCAGTGATTTCTCGCATATATCAACGCGTAACGCATCCTCATCCTCTTTGTAGTTCTCTAACTCATTCTCCTTCCAAAACTGAATCTTCTCTATATGAAACGCCTCCATCTGCCTCTTCAACTCCACCTTACCCTCCTCCAACTCTTCCCTCTCCTTCTTTAGTTCTTCCTTCTCCCTCACTAGCATTTCCCTCTCCTTCTTCAAAACCGCTCTCTCATTCAACTCTTCCTTCTCTAGCCTCAAGGCTTCTTTCAGTTTTAGCATTAGTTCAACATCCTTCAGTACTACTTCTCTCTCCCTCTCCATCGATTCTCCTCTCTTTTAACGTGCGTTTGAGAAGCTTCAACTCTTCCCTCCCTCTCTCTCTAACTGAAGCCTCTGCGCCTCCAGCTACTCCCTATCATCAATCGACTCCCCAGTCAATTGTAATCCCGCTCCCTCTCCCTCATTGGTACTCTCTTCCTCTCCCCCTTCTTCTCCCTCTCTCTGTCCCGATCTCTCTTCCATATCTTCATCATCTTCATCTTTAGTGTCCTACAAAATGAAGCAATGTATGTATCATATTATATAGCATATATAATTAAATACAAAATATCAAATACAATAAGACGTTTCTGACATCTTACATTGAATCTATCACGGGCCAAACGAACTACCTCCGTCTCCAGCTCCTCAGTGGTAGGCTCTAAGATAAGAAGGATCTCATTCTGCAAGAAAACATCTTCGTATTATGTACAGAAACATATACATACATACATATATATATATACATACATACATATATATATATATATATATATATATATATAGTTGAATTAGTGACCACTTAGCTTCATAGAAATTGGCTTACATATTTACTCTCTAGAATTTGATGAATCTTCTTATACCTCCAACCCTTCCATCCCCGATATTGTATGAATCATGGAATTTGGGAGGGAACGTATGAAATTATATATTCTCGGAGAGCCAGTACTCTCTCAAGGGCCCATATTTGTTACAATGAAATGACAAGACCATCTTAAATAAACATCATTTGCTATAAATATGAATTAAAATAGACAAGGTAAGAATCCTTACTTGTAGGGGAAATATGCAACCGGTGACATTGTAACGAGGCCCCTGCGATGTCATCAAGGCACTCTGATCCCTTCCGTCATCGTATGGAAGGCCAAACTACCCCAAGGGTAGATATTAAAGTCTTCCAACAAGTCAACAAGGTCGATAATTCTGTACAGCATATAACATTCGTGTCGGTTCCCCTAACAAACCACTCTACATGTAATATTAGGGCTACCTTCATGATATCTTCGTGCTTATTGCTATCAACTATCCTATTGAACACCTCCTGTATATGTTTTTTTAGGATAGGATATTCATTGAAGTATTTTTCTCTTATAGACTTCTTCGAACGATGGATATTGGGTATGGAGAGGTCACCAGTTTTCAGCCCTGTTATTAGGGTGAAGTCCATTTCGAAAAATTTTACATGGTTCCCCTGTATCTTGAATACAAGATTGCCTATATATCTCTCAATAAATGAGTCAAAAATGGCTCCTACAAACCTAAACGATGGAATGTGTAATAAAAATGAGAATGGGGACTGTCTATATATATTTAATCTAGTGTTATTCTTCTCCAACCCACTCTTCAGATTATCAAAACACCATGTCAAAGAACATCTACATGAGATGGTGGGGGCCGACTCGACAAATCCCTTATGCAAGGGTTTGTCATCTGCAAGAATTAAATTGAAATTATATCAATGATAACAATCACTATTTAACGAAACATAATGTGAAAGTTGACTTGTTGTGCTCAAAATTCATAAAGTTTTTATCGAAGTGAAGGGAAGGGAATTGACCGTGAAATGCATGGAAAATTCTGTGAAGTGAAGGGAATAGATAGTGAAATGCATGGAAATGACCGTGAAGTGAAGCGGAATCGCCTTCATTAACCACGAAAAGCATGGAAATGATTGTGAACTTAAGGGAATTGGCCGTGAAATGCATAGAATTGTCCGTGAAGTGAAGGGAATTGAATGTGAAATGCATGGAAATGAACGTGAATTGAAGCGGAATCGTCTTCATTGACCGTGAAATGCATGAAAATGATCGTGAACTTAAGGCACTTGACCATGAAATGCATGGAATTGTCCGTGAAGTGAAGGGAATTGACCGTGAAATGCATGGAAATGACTGAGAAGTGAAGCGGAATCACATTCATTGACCGTGAAATGCATGAAAATGATCATGAATTTAAGGAAATTGACCGTGAAATGCGTAAAATTGTCCGTGACATGAAGGGAATTGACTGTGAAAGGCATGGAATTGTCCGTGAAGTGAAGGGAATTGACCATGAAATGCATGGAAATGAACGTGAGTGAAGCGGAATCGCCTTCATTGACCGTGAAATGCATGGAAATGATTGTGAACTTATGGGAATTGATCGTGAAATGCATGGAATTGTCCGTGAAGTGAAGGGAATTGACCGTGAAATGCATGGAAATGAACGTGAAGTGAAGCGGAATCGCCTTCATTGACCGTGAAATGCATGGAAATGATTGTGAACTTAAGGGAATTGACCGTGAAATGCATAGAATTATCCGTGAAGTGAAGGGAATTGACCGTGAAGTAAAGGGGAATCGCCTTCATTGACCGTGAAATGCATGGAAATGATTATGACCTTAGGGGAATTGACCGGGAAATGCATGGAATTGTCAGTGAAGTGAAGGGAGTTGACCGTGAAATGCAAAGAAATGACCGTGAAGTGAAGCGGAATCGTTTTAATTAACCGTAAAATGCATGGAAATGATCGTGAACTTAAGGGAATTGACCGTGAAATGCATGGAATTGTCAGTGAAGTGAAGGGAATTGACCGTGAAATGCATGGAAATAACCGTGAAGTGAAGTGGAATCGCCTTTATTGACCGTGAAATGCATGAAAAGGACCGTGAAGTGAAGGGAATTGACCGTGAAATGCATGGAATTGTCCTTGAAGTGAAGCGAAATGACCGTGAAATGCATGGAAATGATCGTGAACTTAAGGGAATTGACTATGAAATGCATAGAATTGTCCGTGAAGTGAAGGGAATTGACCCTGAAATGCATGTAAATGACCGTAAAGTGAAGCGAAATCGCCTTCATTGACTGTGAAATGCATGGAAATGATCGTGAACTTATGGGAATTGATAGTGAAATGCATGGAATTGTTCGTGAAGTGAAGGGAATTGACCATGAAATGCATGGAAATGAACGTGAAGTGAAGCAGAATCGCCTTCATTGACCGTGAAATGCATGGAAATGATCGTGAACTTAAGGGAATTGACCGTGTAATGCATAGAATTGTCCGCGAAGTGAAGGGAATTGACCGTGAAGTGCTTGAAAATGACCATGAAGTAAAGGGGAATCACCTTCATTGACCATGAAATGCATGGAAATGATCGTGAACTTGAGGGAATTGACCGTGAATTGCATGGAATTGTTCGTGAAGTGAAGGGAGTTGACGGTGAAATGCACAGAAATGACCATGAAGTGAAGTGCAATCATTTTCATTGACTGTGAAATGGATGGAAATGATCGTGAACTTAAGGGAATTGACCATGAAATGCATGGAATTGTCCGTGAAGTGAAGGGAATTGAACGTGAAATGCATGGAAATAACCATGAAGTGAAGCGGAATCACCTTCATTGACCGTGAAATGCATGAAAATGACCGTAAAGTGAAGGGAATTGACCTTGAAATGCATGGAATTGTCCTTGAAGTGAAGGGAATTGACACTGCAATGCATGGAAATGACCGTGAAGTGAAGAGGAATCTCCTTCATTGACCATGGAATGCAAGGAAATGATAGTGAACTTAAGGGAATTGACCGTGAAATGCATGACATTGACCGTGAAGTGAAGCAGAATTGTCGGAATTGACCGTGAAATGCATGGAATTGTCCGTGAAGTGAAGGGAATTGACCGTAAAATCTATGGAAATGATAGTGAAGTGAAGCAGAATCGCCTTCATTGACCGTAAAATGCCTGGAAATGATCGTGAACTAATGGGAATTGACAGTGAAATGTATAGAATTGTCCATGAAGTGAAGGGAATTGACCGTGAAATGCATGGAATTGACCGTGAAGTGAAGCAGAATCACCTTCATTGACCGTGAAATGCATGGAAATAATCGTGAACTTAAGGGAATTGATAGTGAAATGCATGGCATTGACCGTGAAGTGAAGCAAATTATCGGAATTGATCGTGATATGCATGCAATTGTCCGTGAAGTGAAGGGAATTGACCATGAAATGCCTGGAAATGACCGTGAAGTGAAGCGGAATCACCTTCATTGACCGTGAAATACATGGAAATGATCATGAACTAAAGAGAATTGACCGTGAAATGTATAGAATTGTCCGTGAAGTGAAGGGAATTGACCATGAAATGCATGGAAATGACTGTGAAGTGAAGCGGAATCGCCTTCATTGACCGTGAAATGCATGGAAATGATGGTGAACTTAAGGGAATTGACCATGAAATGCATGGCATTGACTGTGAAGTGAAGCGGAATTGTCGGAATTGACCGTGAAATGCATAGAATTGGCTATGAAGTGAAGGGAATTGACCCTGAAATGCATAGAAATGACCATGAAGTAAAGCGGAATCACCTTCATTGACCGTGAAATCCATGGAAATGATCATGAACTTTGGGGAATTGACGGTGAAATGCATGGAATTGTCCTTGAAGGTTAGGGAATTGACCGTGAAATGCATGGAAATGACCATGAAGTGAAGCGTAATCGCATTCATTGACAGTGAAATACATGGAAATGATCGTGAACTTAAGGGAATTGACCGTGAAATGCATGGAATTATCCGTGAAGTGAAGGGAATTGACCGTGAAATGCACGGAAATGACCATGAAGTGAAGCGGAATCGCCTTCATTGACTATGAAATGCAGAGAAATGATCGTGAACTAAAGGGAATTGACCGTGAAATGCATAGAATTGTCCGTGTAGTGACGGGAATTGACAGTTAAATGCATGGAAATGACAGTGAAGTGAAGCGGAATCGCCTTCATTGGCCATGAAATGCCTGGAAATGATCGTGAACTTAAGGGAATTGACCATGAAATGCATTTAATTGTCCGTGAAGTGATGGGAATTGACAGTGAAATGCATGGAAATGACCGTGAAGTGAAGCGAAATCGCCTTCATTGACCGTGAAAAGCATGGAAATGATCATGAATTTAAGGGAATTGACCGTGAAAAGCATACAATCGTCCGTGAAGTGAAGGGAATTGATCGTGAAATGCATGGAAATGACCGTGAAGTGAAGCAGAATTGCCTTCATTGACCGTGAAATGCATGGAAATGACCGCGAACTTAAGGGAAATTACCGTGAAATGCTTGGAATTGTCCTTGATGTGAAGGGAATTGACCGTGAAATGCATGGAAATGACCGTGAAGTGAAGAGGAATCGCCTTCATTAACCATGAAAGGCATGAAAATGACCGTGAAGTGAAGGGAATTTTCCGTGAAATGCATGGAATTGTCCGTGAAGTGAAGGGAATTGACTGTCAAATGCATGGAAATGATCGTGAGGTAAAGAGGAATCGCTTTCATTGACCGTGAAATGCATGGAAATGATCGTGAACTTAAGGGAATTGACGGTGAAGTGAAGCAGAATTGTCGAAATTGACCGTGAAATGCATAGAATTGTCTGTGAAGTGAAGGGAATTGACCATGAAATGCGTGGAAACGACCTTGAAGTGAAGAGGAATCGCCTTCATTGACCGTGAAATGCTTGAAAATGATCGTGAAGTGAAGTGAATTTTTCGTGAAATGCATGGAATTGTCCATTAAGTGAAGGGAATTGACTGAGAAATGCATGGAAATGACCGTGAACTGAAGAGGAATCGCCTTCATTGAACATGAAATGCGTGGAAATGATCGTGAACTTAAGAGAATTGACGTGAAGTGAAGCGAAATTCTCGGAATTGACTGTGAATGCATAGAATTGTCTGTGAAGTGAAGGGAATTGACCGTGAAATGCATGGAAATGACTGTGAAGTAAAGCGGAATCGCCTTCAATGACCGTGAAATGCATGGAAATGATCGTGAACTTAAGGGAATTGACCGTGAAATACTTGGAATTATCCGTGAAGTGAAGGAAATTGACCGTGAAATGCATGGATATGACCATTAAGTGAAGCGGAATCGCCTTCATTGACCGTGAAATGCATGGAAATAATCGTGAACTTAAGGGAATTGACCGTGAAATGCATAGAATTGTTCGTGATTTGAAGGGAATTGACCCTGAAATGCATGGAAATGACCGTAAAGTGAAGCGAAATCGCCTTCATTGACCGTGAAATGCATAGAAATGAATGTGAACTTATGGGAATTGATCATGAAATGCATGGAATTGTCCGGGAAGTGAAGGGAATTGATAGTGAAATGCATGGAAATGAACGTGAAGTGAAGCGGAATCGCCTTCATTGACCGTGAAATGCATGGAAATGATCGCGAACTTAAGGGAAATGACCGTGAAATGCATGGAATTATCCTTGATGTGAAGGGAATTGACCGTGAAATGCATGGAAATGACCGTGAAGTGAAGAGGAATCACCTTCATTAACTGTGAAATGCATGAAAATGACCGTGAACTGAAGGGAATTTTCCGTGAAATGCATGGAATTGTCCGAGAAGTGAAGGGAATTGACCGTCAAATGCATGGAAATGATCGTGAAGTAAAGACGAATCGCTTTCATTGACCGTGAATTGCATGGAAATGATCGTGAACTTAAGGGAATTGACCATGAAATGCATAGAATTGTCCGTGAAGTGAAACGAATTGACCGTGAAATGTATGGAAATGACCGTGAACTGAAGCGGAATCGCCTTCATTGACCGTGAAATGCATGGAAATGATCGTGAAGTTAGGGGCTGTTTGATTTTTCATTTCCTGGGTAAATGCTGGGAAATAAGTAATTATTATTTACGCCACCTGTTTGAAATTTGTTGGGAATTACATTTCGAAAAGCAGTCCATACAATACTTGCTATTACAGATTTAAATATGTAGGCCCCACCATGATATATGTGAGTTATTCACACTATTCATCCTTTTAAGAAATACATTTTAAGGCATGAAATTAAAAAAAGAGGAAAATCAAAAGCTCAAGTGGACCACACTTTAGGGAACAATGATCATTAAGACGTTAACGGTTGAAAGCTGTTTTCTCCATAGGGCCCACATTGATGTTTATTTGTCATCCAACATGTTCATAAGGTCACACAGTCATAGATAAAGGGGAAACAAAATTATAGTTTGATCCAAAACTTTTGGGGTCCTCAAGAAGCTTTCAATGGTAGGAGTTCAATTCCCATTTTTTCTTGTGTTGTGGTCCACTTGATCTTTGGATTGGCCTCATTTTTTTGCTCATGCCCTAAAATGAGTTGGCTAAACGGATGGACAGTGTGGATAAGACACACACATCATGGTGGGCCCCACGATTTAACAATTTTCTCCTCGGGTGATGTGAGGAGTGCTACAAATGAAAGGTACCGGTCAACATCACCTTGGAAATCTAACTAGAAATACACAGGTAAATAACTATTACCCATTTACCTTAAATTACCTATGTAATTAGAAAATGAAATAGGCCCTTAAGGGAATTGACCGTGAAATGCATGGCATTGACCGTGAAGTGAAGCAGAATTGTCGGAATTAACCGTGAAAGGCATAGAATTGTCCGTGAAGTGAAGGGAATTTACAGTGAAATGCATGCAAATGACCGTGAAGTAAAGCGGAATCGCCGTCATTGACCGTGAAATGCATGGAAATGATTGTGAACTTAAGGGAATTGACCGTGAAATGCACGGAATTGTCCGTTAAGTGAAGGGAATTGACCGTGAAATGCATGGAAATGACCGAGAAGTGAAGCGGAATCGTCGGAATTGACAGTGAAATGCATGAAAATGACCGTGAAGTGAAGGGAATTGAACGTGAATTGCATGGAATTGACCGTGAAATGCATGGAAATGATCGTGAAGTGAAGCAGAATCGTCAGAATTGACTATGAAATGAATGAAAATGATCGTGAACTTAAGCGAATTGACCGTGAAATGCATGGAATTGTCCGTGAAGTGAAGGGAATTGACCATGAAACGCATGGAAATGACTGCGAAGTGAAGTGGAATCGCCTTCATTGATCGTGAAATGCATGAAAATGACCGTAAAGTGAAGGGAATTGACCGTGAAATGCATGGAATAATCCTTGAAGTGAAGGGAATTGAACGTGAAATGCATGGAAATGACCGTGAAGTGAAGAGGAATCTCCTTCATTGACCTTGGAATGCATGGAAATGATCGTGAACATAAGGGAATTGACCGTGAAATGCATGGAACTGTTCGTGAAGTGAAGGGAATTGACCGTGAAATGCATGGAAATGACCGTGAAGTAAAGTGGAATCGCCTTCATTGACCGTGAAATGCATGGAAATGATCGTGAACTTAAGGGAATTGACCGTGAAATGCATGGAATTGTCCGTTAAGTCAACGAAATTGACCGTGAAATGCATGGAAATGACAGAGAAGTGAAGCGGAATCATCGGAATTGACCGTGAAATGCATGAAAATGACCGTGAAGTGAAGGGAATTTACTGTGAAATGCATGGAATTGTTCCGTGAAGTGAAGGGAATTGACCGTCAAATGCATGGAAATGACCATGAAATGCATGGAAATGACCGTGAAGTGAAGCGGAATCATCGGAATTGACCATGAAATGAATGAAAATGATCGTGAACTTAAGGGAATTGACTGTGAAATGCATGGAATTGTCCGTGAAGTGAAGGGAATTGACCGTGAAATACATGGAAATGGCTGCGAAGTGAAACAGAATCGCCTTCTTTAACCGTGAAATGCAAGAAAATGACCGTGAGGTGAAGGGAATTGACCATGAAATGCATTGAATTGTCCTTGAAGTGAAGGGAATTGACCGTGAAATGCATGGAAATGATCATGAAGTGAAGAGGAATCTCCTTCATTGACCTTGAAATGCATGGAAATGATCGTGAACTTAACGGAATTGACCGTGAAATGCATAGAATTGTCCGTGAAGTGAAGGGAGTTAACCATGAAATGCACAGAAATGGCCGTGAAGTGAGGCCGAATCGTTTTCATTGACCGTGAAATGCATGGAAATGATCGTGAACTTAAGGGAATTGACCGTGAAATGCATGGAATTGTCGGTGAAGTGAAGGGAATTGACCGTGAAATGCATGGAATAACCATGAAGTAAAGCGGAATCGCCTTCATTGACCGTGAAATGCATGAAAATGACCGTGAAGTGATGGGAATTGACCGTGAAATGCATGGAATTGTCCTTAAAGTGAAGGGAATTGACCGTGAAATACATGGAAATGACAGTGAAGTGAAGAGGAATCTCCTTCATTAACCTTGGAATGGATGGAAATAATCATGAACTTAAGGGAATTGACCGTGAAATGCATAGAATTGTCCGTGAAGTGAAGGGAATTGACCGTGAAATGCATGGAAATGTCCGTTAAGTGAAGCGGAATCGCCTTCATTGACCGTGAAATGCATGGAAATGATCGTGAACTTAAGGGAATTGACTGTGAAATGCATGGAATTGTCCTTGAAGTGAAGGGAATTGACCGTGAAATGCATGGAAATGACCGTGAAGTGAAGCATAATCGCATTCATTGACCGTGAAATACATGGAAATGATCGTGAACTTTAGGGAATTGACAGTGAAATGCATGGAATTGTCAGTGAAGTGAAGGGAATTTACCGTGAAATGCATGGTAATGACCGTGAAGTGAAGTGGAATCGCCTTCATTGACTGTGAAATGCTTAGAAATGATTGTGAACTAAAGGGAATTGACCGTGAAATGCATGGAATTGTCCGTGAAGTGAAGGGAATTGACAGAGAAATGCATGGAAATGACCGTGAAGTGAAGCGGAATCGCCTTCATTGACTGTGAAATGCCTGGAAATGATCGTGAACTTAAGGGAATTAACCATGAAATCCATGGAATTGTCCGTGAAGTGAAGGGAATTGACCGTGAAGTGAAGCGGAATCGCCTTCATTGACCGTGAAATGCATGGAAATGATCATGAACTTAAGCGAATTGACTGTAAAATGCATACAATTGTCCGTGAAGTGAAGGGAATTGACCGTGAAATGCATGGAAAAGACCGTGAAGTGAAGCAGAATTGCCTTCATTGACCATGAAATGCATGGAAATGATCGTGAACTAAAGGGAAATGACCGTGAAATGCATGGACTTGTCCTTGATGTGAAGGGAATTGACCGTGAAATGCATGGAAATGACCGTAAAGTGAAGTGAAATTGCCTTCATTGACCGTTAAATGCATGTAAATGACCGTGAAGTCGAGGGAATTGACCGTGAAGTGCCTGGAATTGTCCGTGAAGTGAAGGGAATTGACCGTGAAATGCATGGAAATGACCGTGAAGTGAAGAGGAATCGCCTTCATTGACCGTGAAATGCATGGAAATGATCGTGAACTTAAGAGAATTGAAGTGAAGTGAAGCGGAATTGTCGAAATTGACCGTGAAATGCATAGAATTGTCTGTGAAGTGAAAGGAATTGACCATGAAATGCATGGAAATGACCGTGAAGTAAAGCAGAATCACCTTCAATGACCGTGAACTGCATGGAAATGATCGTGAACTTAAGGGAATTGACCGTGAAATGCACGAAATTGTCCGTGAAGTGAAGGGAATTGACCGTGAAATGCATGGAATGACCGTTAAGTGAAGCAAATTGCCTTCATTGACCGTGAAATGCACAGAAATGATCGTGAACTTAAGGGAATTGACCGTGAAATGCATAGAATTGTCCGTGAAGTGAAACGAATTGACTATGGAATGTATGGAAATGACCGTGAACTGAAGCGGAATCGCCTTCATTGATCGTGAAATGCATGGAAATGATCGTGAAGTTAGGGGATGTTTGATTTTTCATTTCCCGGGTAAATGCAGGGAAATAATTAATTATTATTTACGCCACCTGTTTGAAATTAGTTGGGAATAACATTTCGAAAAGCAGTCCATACAATACTTGTTATTACAGATTTAAATATGTAGGCCCCACCATGATATATGTGAGTTATTCACACTATTCATCCTTTTAAGAAATACATTTTAAGGCATGAATTAAAAAATGAGGAAAATCAAAAGCTCAAGTGGACCACACTTTAGGGAACAATGATCATTAAGACGTAACGGTTGATGAAGCTTTTTCATAGGGCCCACATTGATGTTTATTTGTCATCCAACATGTTCATAAGGTCACACAGTCATAGATAAAGGGGAAACAAAATTATAGTTTGATCCAAAACTTTTGGGGTCCTCAAGAAGCTTTCAATGGTAGGAGTTCAATTCCCATTTTTTCCTGTGTTATGGTCCACTTGATCTTTGGATTGGCCTCATTTTTTTGCTCATGCCCTAAAATGAGTTGGCTCAACGGATGGACGGTGTGGATAAGACACACATCATGGTGGGCCCCACGATTTAATAATTTTCTCCTCGGGTGATGTGAGGAGTGCTACAAATGAAAGGTAGCGGTCAACTTCACCTTGGAAATCTAACCGGAAATACACAGGTAAATAACTATTACCCATTTACCTTAAATTACCTATGTAATTAGAAAATGAAACAGGCCCTTAAGGGAATCGACCGTGAAAAGCATGGCATTGACCGTGAAGTGAAGCGGAATTGTCGGAATTGACCGTGAAATGCATAGAATTGTCCGTGAAGTGAAGGGAATTGACAGAGAAATGCATGGAAATGACCATGAAGTAAAGCGGAATCGCCTTCATTGACCGTGAAATGCATGGAAATGATCGTGAACTTAAGGGAATTGGCCGTGAAATGCATGGAATTGTCCGTTAAGTAAAGGGAATTGACCATTAAATGCATGGAAATGACCGAGAAGTGAAGCGGAATTGTCAGAATTGACAGTGAAATGCATGAAAATGATCGTGAAGTGAAGGGAATTGAACGTGAAATGCATGGAATTGACCGTGAAATGCATGGAAATGACCGTGAAGTGAAGCGGAATCGTCGGAATTGACCATGAAATGAATGAAAATGACCGTGAACTTAAGCGAATTGACCGTGAAATGCATGGAATTGTCCGTGAAGTGAAGGGAATTGACCGTGAAATGCATGGAAATGACTGCGAAGTGAAGCGGAATTGCCTTCATTGACTGTGAAATGCATGAAAATGACCGTGAAGTGAAGGGAATTGACCGTGAAATGCATGGAATTGTCCTTGAAGTGAAGGGAATTGAACGTGAAATGCATGGAAAGGACCGTGAAGTGAAGAGGAATCTCCAGCAATAACCTTGGAATCCATGAAAATGATCGTGAACATAAGGGAATTGACCGTGAAATGCATCGAACTGTTCATGAAGTGAAGGGAATTGACCGTGAAATGCATGGAAATGATCGTGAAGTAAAGCGGAATCGCCTTCATTGACCGTGAAATGCATGGAAATGATCGTGAACTTAAGGGAATTGACCATGAAATGCATGGAATTATCCGTTAAGTGAACGAAATTGACCGTGAAAAGCATGGAAATGACTGAGAAGTGAAGCGGAATCATCAGAATTGACCGTGAAATGCATGAAAATGTCCGTGAAGTGAAGGGAATTGAACATGAAATGCATGGAATTGTCAGTGAAGTGAAGGGAATTGACCGTCAAATGCATGGAAATGACCGTGAAGTGAAGCGGAATCATCGGAATTGACCATGAAATGAATGAAAATGATCGTGAACTTTAGGGAATTGGCTGTGAAATGCATGGAATTGTCCATGAAGTGAAGGGAATTGACCGTGAAATGCATGGAAATGACTGCGAAGTGAAGCGGAATCGCCTTCATTAACCGTGAAATGCAAGAAAATGACCATGAGGTGAAGGGAATTGACCATGAAATGCATGGAATTGTCCTTGAAGTGAAGGGAATTGACCGTGAAATGCATGGAAATGACCGTGAAGTGAAGAGGAATCTCCTTCATTGACCTTGGAATGCATGGAAATGATCGTGAACTTAATGGAATTGACCATGAAATGCATAGAATTGTCTGTGAAGTGAAGGGAGTTGACCGTGAAATGCACAGAAATGACCGTGAAGTGAGGCGGAATCGTTTTCATTGACCGTGAAATGCATGTAAATGATCATGAACTTAAGGGAATCGACTGTGAAATGCATGGAATTGTCGGTGAAGTGAAGGGACTTAATCGTGAAATGCATGGAATAACCGTGAAGTGAAGTAGAATCGCCTTCATTGACCGTGAAATGCATGAAAATGACCGTGAAGTGAAGGGAATTGACCGTGAAATACATGGAATTGTCCTTAAAGTGAAGGGAATTGACCGTGAAATACATGGAAATGACCGTGAAGTGAATAGGAATCTCCTTCATTGACCTTGGAATGCATGGAAATAATCATGAACTTAAGGGAATTGACCGTGAAATGCATAATTGTCCGTGAAGTGAAGGGAATTGACCGTGAAATGCATGGAAATGACCGTGAAGTGAAGCGAAATCACCTTCATTGACCGTGAAATGCATGGAAATGATCGTGAACTTAAGGGAATTGAACGTGAAATGCATGGAATTGTCCGTGAAGTGAAGAGAATTGACCGTGAAATTTATAAACATCAACGTGAAGTGAAGCGGAATCGCCTTCATTGACCGTGAAATGCATGAAAATGATTGTGAACTTAAGGGAATTAACCATGAAATGCATAGAATTGTCTGCGAAGTAAAGGGAATTGATCGTGGAGTGCATCGAAATGGCCGTGAAGTGAAGGGGAATCGCCTTCATTGACCGTGAATTCAAGCAAATGAACGTCAACTTAAGGGAATTGACCGTGAAATGCATGGAATTGTTCATGAAGTGAAGGGGGTTGATCGTGAAATGCACAGAAATGACCGTGAAGTGAAGCAAAATCGTTTTCATTGACCGTGAAATGGATGGAAATGATTGTGAACTTAAGGGAATTGACCATGAAATGCATGGAATTGTCCGTGAAGTGAAGTGAATTGACTGTGAAATGCATGGAAATAACCATGAAGTGAAGCGGAATCGCCTTCATTGACCGTGAAATGCATTAAAATGACCGTGAAGTGAAGGAAATTGACCCTATAATGCATGGAATTGTCCTTGAAGTGAAGGGAATTGACCGTGAAATGCATGGAAATGACCGTGAAGTGAAGAGGAATCTCCTTCATTGACCATGGAATGCATGGAAATGATTGTGAACTTAAGCGAATTGACAGTAAAATGCATGACATTGACCGTGAAGTGAAGCGGAATTGTCGGAATTGACCGTGAAATGCATGGAATTGTCCGTGAAGTGAAGGAGTTGACCGTGAATGCATGGAAATGACCGTGAAGTGAAGTGGAATCGCCTTCATTGACGGTAAAATATCAGGAAATGATCGTGAACTAATGGGAACTGACCGTGAAATGTATGGAATTGTCCGTGAAGTGAAGGGTATTGACCTTGAAATGCATGAAAATGACTGTGAAGTGGAGTGGAATCGCCTTCATTGACCGTGAAATGCATGGAAATGATCGTGAACTTAAGGAAATTGATAGTGAAATGCATGGCATTGACCCTGAAGTGAAGCGGAATTGTTGGAATTGACGGTGAAATGCATGGAATTGTCCATGATGAAGGGAATTGACCATGAAATGCATGGAAATGACCGTGAAGTGAAGCGGAATCACCTTCATTGATCGTGAAATGCATGGAAATGATCGTGAACTAAAGAGAATTGACCATGAAATGCATAGAATTGTCCGTGAAGTGAAGGGATTTGACTGTGAAATTCATGAAAATGACTATGAAGTAAAGCGGAATCGCCTTCATTGACCGTGAAATGCTTGGAAATGATCATGAACTTAAGGGAATTGACCGTGAAATGCATGGCATTGACCATGAAGTTAAGCGGAATTGTCGGAATTGACCGTGAAATGTATAGAATAGGCCGTGAAGTGAAGGGAATTGACCTTGAAATGGATAGAAATGACCATGAAGTAAAGCGGAATCGCCTTCATTGACCGTGAAATCCATGGAATTGATCATGAACTTAGGGGAATTGACCGTGAAATGCATGGAATTGTCCTTGAAGTGAAGGGAATTGACCGTGTAATGCATGGAAATGACCGTTAAGTGAAGCATAATCGCATTCACTAACCGTGAAATACATGGAAATGATCGTGAACTTTAGGGAATTGACTGTGAAATGCACAGAATTGTCAGTGAAGTGAAGGGAATTGACCGTGAAATGCATGGAAATGACCGTGAAGTGAAGTGGAATCGCCTTCATTGACCGTGAAATGCATAGAAATGATCATGAACTAAAGGGAATTGACCGTGAAATGCATAGAATTGTCCGTGAAGTGATGGGAATTGACAGAGAAATGCATGGAAATGACCGTGAAGTGAAGCGGAATCACCTTCATTGACCGTGAAATGCCTGGAAATGATCGTGAACTTAAGGGAATTGACCATGAAATGCATGGAATTGTCCGTTAAGTGAAATAAATTGACCGTGAAATGCATGGAAATGACCGTGAAGTGAAGCAGAATCGCCTTCATTGACCGTGAAATGCATGGAAATGATCATGAACTTAAGGAAATTGACCGTGAAATGCATACAATCGTCCGTGAAGTGAAGGGAATTGACCGTGAAATGCATGAAAATGACCGTGAAGTGAAGGAGAATTGCCTTCATTGACCGTGAAATGCATGGAAATGATCGTGAACTTAGGGCGTGTTTGATTTTCCAGGGAACTGGTAAATGCAGTGTAAAAAAGTAATAATTATTTCCCCATGCATTTATAACATGCCCAATTTTACTGCTTACTTTTTGACACAACAACCAATAATATTACAAAATATCTGTGGGTCCCACTGTGATGCATTTCGCTTATCCACACCAATCATCCATTATTCCAGTTGAATTCATAGCATGAGGAAAAAATTGAGGCATATCCAATACTCAAGTGGACCACATCATACAAAAAAGGGAATCAAATACTTATCATAAAAAACTTTGTGGGGCCACTGTTTCTTTTGGCGTGGGACACTTGAGTGTTGGATCTGCTTCATTTGTTGTCTCATGCTCCAAAATATTGTAATAAAACTGATGGACAGAATGGATATATCATATGCATTACCTTGCAGTTCAAAAATTAAAATTATCTCTTTTGAACCCATTTCCTAGGCACAAATTCCTATGAAATTTCAAACAGGATGAAATTGTAATAATTGCCATTTACAGGGTATTTCCCATTGTTTTGAAAAAACAAACAGGCCCTTAAGGGAAATGACCGTGAAATGCATGGAATTGTCCTTGATGTGAAGGGAATTGACCGTGAAATGCATGGAAATGACCGTGAAGTGAAGGGAATTGACCGTGAAATGCCTGGAATTGTCCGTGAAGTGAAGGGAATTGACCATGAAATGCATGGAAATGACCGTGAAGTGAAGAGGAATCGCCTTCATTGACCGTGAAATGCATGGAAATGATAGTGAACTTAAGAGAATTGAAGTGAAGTGAAGCGGAATTGTCGGAATTGACCGTGAAATGCATAGAATTGTATGTGAAGTGAAGGGAATTGACCGTGAAATGCATGGAAATGACTGTGAAGTAAAGCAGAATCACCTTCAATGACCGTGAAATGCATGGAAATGATCGTGAACTTAAGGGAATTGACCGTGAAATGCTTGGAATTGTCCGTGAAGTAAAGGGAATTGACTGTGAAATGCATGGAATGACCGTTAAGTGAAGCGGAATCGCCTTCAATGATCGTGAAATGCATAGAAATGATCGTGAACTTAAGGGAATTGACCGTGAAATGCATAGACTTGTCCGTGAAGTGAAACGAATTGATCGTGAAATGTATGGAAATGACCGTGAACTGAAGCGGAATCGCCTTCATTGACCATGAAATGCATGGAAATGATTGTTAAGTTAGGGGCTGTTTGATTTTTCATTTCCCGGGTAAATACAGGGAAATAAGTCATTATTAATTACGCCACCTGTTCGAAATTAGTTGGGCATTACATTTCGAAAAGCAGTCCATACAATACTTGTTATTACAGATTTAAATATGTAAGCCCCACCATGATATATGTGAGTTATTCACACTATTCATCCTTTTAAGAAATACATTTTAAGGCATGAATTAAAAAATGAGCAAAATCAAAAGCTCAAGTGGACCACACTTTAGGGAACAATGATCATTAAGATGTTAACGGTTGAAAGCTATTTTCTCCATAGGGCCCACATTGATGTTTATTTGTCATCCAACATGTTCATAAGGTCACACAGTCATAGATAAAGGGGAAACAAAATTATCAGTTTGATCCAAAACTTTTGGGGTCCTCAAGAAGCTTTCAATGGTAGAGTTCAATTCCCATTTTTTCCTGTGTGTGGTCCACTTGATCTTTGGATTGGCCTCATTTTTTTTGCTCATGCCCTAAAATGGGTTGGCTAAACGGATGGACAGTGTGGATAAGACACACACATCATGGTGGGCCCCACGATTTAACAATTTTCTCCTCGGGTGATGTGAGGAGTGCTACAAATGAAGGTACCGGTCAACATCACCTTGGAAATCTAACTAGAAATACACAGGTAAATAACTATTACCCATTTACCTTAAATTACCTATGTAATTAGAAAATGAAATAGGCCCTTAAGGGAATGACCGTGAAATGCATGGCATTGACCGTGAAGTGAAGCAGAATTGTCGGAATTGACCGTGAAAGGCATAGAATTGTCCGTGAAGTGAAGGGAATTTACAGTGAAATGCATGCAAATGACCGTGAAGTAAAGCGGAATCGCCTTCATTGACCGTGAAATGCATGGAAATGATCGTGAAATGCATGGAATTGTCCGTTAAGTGAAGGGAATTGACCGTGAAATGCATGGAAATGACCGAGAAGTGAAGTGGAATCGTTGGAATTGACAGTGAAATGCAGGAAAATGACAGTGAAGTAAAGGGAATTGACTGTGAAATGCATCGAATTGACTGTGAAATGCACGGAAATGACCGTGAAATGCATGGAAATGACCGTGAACTGAACCGGAATCATCGGAATTAACCATGAAATGAAAGAAAATGATCGTGAACTTAAAAGCGAATTGACCGTGAAATGCTTGGAATTGTCCGTGAAGTGAAGGGAATTGACCGTGAAATGCATGGAAATGACTGTAAAGTGAAGCGGAATCGCCTTCATTGACCGTGAAATGCATGAAAATGACCGTAAAGTGAAGGGGAATTGACCGTGAAATGCATGGATTGTCCTTGAAGTGAAGGGAATTACCGTGAAATGCATGTAAATGACTTTGAAGTGAAGAGGAATCTCATCATTGACTTGGAATGCATGGAATGATCATGAACATAAGGGAAATGACCGTTAAAATGCATGGAACTGTTGTGAAGTGAAGGGAATTGACCGTGAAATGCATGGAAATGACCGTGAAGTAAAGCGGAATCACCTTCATTGACCGTGAAATGCATGGAAATGATCGTGAACTTAAGGGAATTGACCGTGAAATGCATGGAATTGTCCGTTAAGTAAACAGGATGGACCGTGAAATGCATGGAAATGACAAGAAGTGAAGCGGAAATCGTCGGAATTGACTGTGAAATGCATGAAAATAACAGTGAAGTGAAAGGAATTGAACGTGAAATGCATGGAATTGTCCGTGAAGTGAAGGGAATTGACCGTCAAACGCATGGAAATGACCGTGAAATGCATGGAAATGACCGTGAAGTGAAGCGGAATCATCGGAATTGACCATGAAATGAAAGAAAATGATCGTGAACTTAAGGGAATTGATTGTGAAATGCATGGAATTGTCTGTGAAGTGAAGGGAATTGACCATGAAATGCAAGGAAATGACTGCGAAGTGAAGCGGAATCGCCTTCATGACCGTGAAATGCATGAAAATGATCATGAAGTGAAGGGAATTTACTGTGAAATGCATGGAATTGTCCTTGAAGTGAAGGGAATTGACCGTGAAATGCATGGAAATGACCGTGAAGTGAAGAGGAATCTCCTTCATTGACCTTGGAATGCATGGAAATGATCGTGATCATAATGGAATTAACCGTGAAATGCATAGAATTGTCCGTGAAGTGAAGGGAGTTGACTTGAAATACACAGAAAATGACCGTGAAGTGAGGTGGAATCGTTTTCATTGACCGTGAAATGCATGGAAATGATCATGAGCTTAAGGGAATTGACCGTGAAATGCATGGAATTGTCGGTGAAGTGAAGGGAATTGACCATGAAATGCATGGAATAACCGTGAAGTGAAGCGGAATCGCCTTCATTGACCTGAAATGCATGAAAATGACCGTGAAGTGAAGGGAATTGACCGTGAAATGCATGGAATTGTCCTTAAAGTGAGGGGAATTGACCGTGAAATAGACATGAAAATGACCGTGAAGTGAGAGGAATCTCCATCATTGACCTTGGAATGCGTGGAAATATCGTGACCTTAAGGGAATTGACTGTGAAATGCATAGAATTGTACATGAAGTGAAGGGAATTGACCGTGAAATGCATGGAGATGACCATGAAGTGAAGCGGAATCGCCTTCATTGACCGTGAAATGCATGAAAATGACCGTGAAGTGAAGGGAATTGACCGTGAAATGCATGGAATTGTCCTTAAAGTGAGGGGAATTGACCGTGAAATACATGAAAATGACCGTGAAGTGAAGAGGAATCTCCATCATTGACCTTGGAATGCGTGGAAATAATCGTGACCTTAAGGGAATTGACTGTGAAATGCATAGAATTGTACATGAAGTGAAGGGAATTGACCGTGAAATGCATGGAGATGACCATGAAGTGAAGCGAAATCGCCTTCATTGACCGTGAAATGCATGGAAATGATCATGAACTTAAGGGAATTGACCTTGAAATGCATGGAATTGTCCGTGAAGTGAAGGGAATTGACTGTGAAATGCATGGAAATAACTGTGAAGTGAAGCGGAATCGCCTTCATTGACCGTGAAATGCATGAAAATGACCGTGAAGTGAAGGGAATTGACCCTGAAATGCCTGGAATTATCCTTGAAGTGAAGGGAATTGACCGTGAAATGCATGGAAATGACCGTGAAGTGAAGAGGAATCTCCTTCATTGACCGTGAAGTGAAGCGGAATTGATAGTAAAATGCATGACATTGACCGTGAAGTGAAGCGGAATTGTCGGAATTGACGGTGAATTGCATGGAATTGTCCGTGAAGTGAAGGGAATTGACCATGAAATGCATTGAAATGATCGTGAAGTGAAGCGGAATCGCCTTCATTGACCGTCAAATGCCTGGAAATGATTGTGATGGGAATTGACGGTGAAATGTATAGAATTGTCCGTGAAGTGAAGGGAATTGACCGTGAAATGCATGGAAATGACTGTGAAGTGAAATGGAATCGCCTTCATTGACCGTGAAATGCATGGAAATGATCATGAACTTAAGAAAATTGATAGTGAAATGCATGGCATTGACCGTGAAGTGAAGCGAAATTGTTGGAATTGACGGTGAAGTGCATGGAATTGTCCGTGAAGTGAAGGGAATTGACCGTGAAATGCATGGAAATGACCTTGAAGTGAAGCGGAATTTCCTTCATTGACCGTGAAATGCATGGAAATGATCGTGAACTAAAGAGAATTGACCGTGAAATGCATAGAATTGTCCGTGAAGTGAAGGGAATTGATCATGAAATGCTTGAAAATGACCGTGAAGTGAAGCGGAATCGCCTTCCTTGACCGTTAAATGCATGGAAATGATCGTGAACTTAAGGGAATTGACCGTGAAATGCATGGCATTGACCGTGAAGTGAAGCGAAATTGTCGGAATTGACCGTGAAATGTGTAGAATTGGCCGTGAAGTGAAGGGAATTGACCGTGAAATGCATAGAAATGACCATGAAGTAAAGCGGAATCGCTTTCATTGACCGTGAAATCCATGGAATTGATCGTGAACTTAGGGGAATTGACCGTGAAATGCATGGAATTGTCCTTCAAGTGAAGGGAATTGACTGTGAAATGCATGGAAATGACCGTAAAGTGAAGCGTAATCATATTCATTGACCGTGAAATACATGGAAATGATCGTGAACTTTCGGGAATTGACAGTGAAATGCTTGGAATTGTCCGTGAAGGGGAGGGAATTGACCGTGAAATGCATGGAAATGACCGTGAAGTGAAGCGGAATCACCTTCATTGATCGTGAAATGCATAGAAATGATCGTGAACTAAAGGGAATTGACCGTGAAATGCATAGAATTGTCCGTGAAGTGAAGGGTATTGACAGAGAAATGCATGGAAATGACCGTGAAGTGAACCGGAATCTTCTTCATTGACCGTGAAATGCCTGGAAATGATCGTGAACTTAAGGGAATTGACCATGAAATGCATGGAATTGTCTGTGAAGTGAAGGGAATTGACCATGAAATGCATGGAAATGACCGTGAAGTGAAGCGGAATCGCCTTCATTGACCGTGAAATGCATGGAAATGATCATGAACTTAAGGGAATTGACCGTGAAATGCATACAATCGTCCGTGAAGTGAAGGGAATTGATTGTGAAATACATGGAAATGACCGTAAAGTGAAGCCGAATTGCCTTCATTGACCGTGAAATGCATGGAAATGATCATGAACTTAAGGGAAATGACCATGAAATGCATGGAATTGTCTTTGATGTAAAGGGAATTGACCGTGAAATACATGGAAATGACCGTGAAGTGAAGCGGAATTGCCTTCATTGACCGTTAAATTCATGAAAATGACCGTGAAGTGAAGGGAATTGACCGTGAAATGCCTGGAATTGTCCGTCAAGTGAAGGGAATTGACCGTGAAATTCATGGAAATGACCGTGATGTGAATAGGAATCGCCTTCATTGACCGCGAAATGCATAGAATTGTCTGTGAAGTGAAGGGAACTGACCGTGAAATGCATGGAAATGACCGTGAAGTAAAGCAGAATCGCCTTCAATGACCATGAAATGCATGGAAATGATCGTGAACTTAAGGGAATTGACCGTGAAATGCTTGGAATTGTCTGTGAAATGAAGGGAATTGACCGTGAAATGCATGGAAATGACCGTTAAGTGAAGCGGAATTGCCTTCGTTGACCGTGAAATGCATGGAAATGATCGTGAACTTAAGGGAATTGACCATGAAATGCATAGAATTGTCCGTGAAGTGTAACGAATTGACCGTGAAATGCATGGAAATGACCGTGAAGTGAAGCGGAATCACCTTCATTGACCGTGAAATCATGGAAATTGTAACATTCCGAAATATTGAGGGTCGAGTAGTAACTCAACGCTCGAGTTCAAGTACATCACTTATGCAACATAGATAATGATGATTTAATGTTGTCTGTGTTAGTACAATAAACATGAGTGAGATTCTACCAAAATAGTAATTCATACTCCAGATCCGTGTATAAAACGTAAGCGGAAGACTGAAAGGTGTATATAGATATATATAAAACAAAACATTCTCGATCTCCAGAGTATGAACACTAACTGAGTCACCGTATATATACATGTTGGTACTGAATCAAAATGTCAAAACAGTACAACTGAAATTATCAACGCTGTAGCCCCGTAGCACTGGACAGCCTATGCGAAGCCTCCGGCGAACTGCATGTAGGAGAACTCCTCCTAATCGTCATAGAAGTTGGGCTCAGTCTCCTGTGCTCCAGTGATACCTGCATCTGATACAGGGTCTGGTGGGTGTTTTAAAACATCGTCCCGTAACATGGGAATGAGTGGCCAACTCAGTGGAACAATAAAGCATAGGTTAACATGCTATCAATTCAGTCAAGCAGTAATGATAAAGTAGTACAATCAAACAATTCTAACTACTTTATTTAATTTAAGCAAGTATGAAATGACATGATGTATGCCCTTGCCAAACCACCCTCATGCGACAACCATCTTACGTTCGCGGCATGCGTTCATCCCTCAGTGCTCCACATCTTCCAGGCACATGCAATGCTATGATGAGCATGATTACTGAGTTA
Organism: Magnolia officinalis; assembly: GCA_021015155.1. NCBI lineage: Eukaryota > Viridiplantae > Streptophyta > Magnoliopsida > Magnoliales > Magnoliaceae > Magnolia > Magnolia officinalis. Next base: position 42,859,275 of record JAJHSJ010000007.1, read on the forward strand.
TTATTAGTCTATTTCAAACAGCAGGATTGGGAAACTAAGGTACCTCCCTTGTATCATTTCCAAACATGATCCATTCTAGGGTCGTCACTCCTAGATAATCTCATATGATATTATGGTTTGAGAGGCATCGCGAAGGCATCACAAAGGGCTCGTCACCCATCAGCACAGATACAGATCTCACTGTATGCGGCTCAATTGCTGACCGTCAGCTCGAATACAGGTCTCACAGTACTCGGCTCAATCGCTGGCCGTCAGCTCGAATACAGGTCTCACTGTACTCGGCTCAACTCATGCTCTAGTTACTGCGAAGGGCTCATTGCCAATCACAGATTTTAGAGTATGATCGAGGTCACTCCACTAACGTCCTACCAACTGGCAGTCTATTTTCGAAGCCCGACCAGTCCACTTATTGACAATGGGACCCGGATGCAACCCGACTGAGGACCACAGTCAGGCTACGTCAGTGTAGGCCGACAGATCGAATATAGTGTCCCATACCACCATAATCGGCTCACGAGTCTGATTACTCAATGATCACTACGGGGAGGCACATGGTCCCAGCGTAGGCCGACAGCTCGACCACGGTGTCCCATACCGCCATGCCTGGCTCATGAGTCTTAGCGGATCAAGGTATCAAGGTTAACGAAATTCCACTGGTAAGTTTGGTACCCTAGGTTCAAGCAGAGGCATCCAAACATGGTGAACATACATTAGACAGATCGGGTTACTTGACGAGCTCGACTTGCACGAGCACCCGTTGAGTTGTACGACATGAAGTACATAAGCACTTCGTGTGGCTTAACCACTGCCGACAAGCAACGCACGACTCGGGTTCGTCAAACACGTCTTGCATGGTGAATAGAAGCTAACCACGAGCTCAAATCTGTTACCGATTGCTTGGACCATACAATAGCCCCAATCACATTCAATTGCAGATAGTTAAAGCAGTAATGGATCAAGATTCAAATCATACAATCAAAGTCTAATACGGTCCGCTTAGGGCTGCCAGGGCTGTTGCTCGCACTCGTTACACCACTCCCCCATCACCCTTCACGGCCTTAACATGAATTTAAACATATGTATGACATAGATAAAATCATAAATCAGTTGAGCATGTTATGAAGTACAACATAAGCATGAGTTTATACATATTCAATTTCTAATCACACAGATATCTAAAGAAATCATACACATAGTTAAAGGGATTGAGAATCATATCTCAACACCCTTATACATTACAATTTACTAACCACTACTCATTTAGACATTTCAACAAACACTTTAAACTACATACATCAACATACATAACATATGTTGATCACATAGGTATTAGGCCAAATCCTTTCACTAGGGAGTTGCCCCAATTATAACACGCGTGCACCCACGACAGATAGTCATGGCAGGCAGGAATCCAAGTTCCATAATCATTCAGTCATTTCCACAAACACTTGGACTACACATTTTAACGTATGTAGCTTATAGTGGCTGTGGCGTGATTCAGGGCAAATTCTTTCGTCAAAGGGGAATTGTGTCATGCCCCAAACTCGGAAACCGGGCTCACAAAATTCCTGATCGCCGAATCCGACGTCGACAGCCTCCGTAGTACCCCATTCTCGGCTCTCAGCGCCCATACGTTAGATTTCGATCCTGGGATCCTACAAGGAGGATTTTCAGTATGAATTTATTTTTATTTTTTTGTAATGGAGCATAACCACAAGCATAACCAAGTCACAAAACAACAACACCATATATCCACTATATCAAAAACTTTGAGTACAATACAGAAAGAAAAATACAATATGAAGATATCAAAGAAAACTCCAAAAGCTCCAGAAGACTGTTACACGCTCCGAGCTCAACGCTGCTGCAACCTAACGCCACCTGCACGCATCTATCGTGCATAAGCTTACAAAAGCTTAGAGGGTGGTGAAAGTGTGTGTAAGGCAAGTATCAAGTATACAATATCAGAGTAATGCGAAAATGTGCGGTAAGTCTATGAATGCTATCAGATATAATAAAGCTATGTGATACAAGACATGAATGCTATCGGCCATACCAAGGCCATGCGATGCGAGGCCTATGTAGTCAAATGTCATATGCGATATGCAAAGCAAACATGCCAGTACTCATCAAGTACACATATCGGTACAGTTCCTCTCTGGATATCACCGGGGTCTAATACACCTCACACTGACTGCCTCCTCCCTAGCTGCATAGTCGAGCAAGTGGAAGAGACCACACTATCCGCCTGACCAGTAGTCTGCCAATACCTACCCGGCTCGTCGATAGCGGACACATTTGCGAGCTGGTCAAACTCAGCCTAGCTTATAGCCCCCTCACTCAGGCGGATAAGGCCACACCCCCTTCCAACCGACCACGACACAGTGGGAGACGCGGCCTACTGGTATTTGGCACTCGGGCGCTCGTGTTTCCACTCGGTCTAAACATTGGAGCATCCCCTGGTACCAAAAAGGTTCTGGGACTTTCACCCAAGGACATCCTAAGTGCCCACAGTGCTAGAACAAAGTATTTTCGGTATCCGATACGGCCATCTACGATGTGCCTGTGGAGCCACGGTCCTGATGTCGCTAGGGCGTGCAGTGATCAAGTCACACATATGCGAGATGCATGAGTCACACCATACAATCATGCAGCAATCTCACGCGTACCACACGATCATGTGGGGCACTCTGTCTCATAAGGAGTCCCGTAAATGTCTCAGCCCAATGGCTTATGCTATGATCAAACATTCCTCATATCAAGCATACAATGATGCGTATGCGTATGAATCATGGAGCTATACTAAGCATGTTATAAAGTGGTGAACTATCAACATGTATGAGCCTACTAATGGGCCCTAGGGAGAGTTATAGTGCGGACATTTAGCCAACATTATTCTTACAATGTGGACGTCAAACCAACATTGCTCCCAAGGCATGACCTGTCATCAAACATTATTACACACACTATGGAGGAATCACTCATTGCAATGGACCCTAAGGACATCCTGTTGGGCCTCGACCCATGGGCCTTAGATACATCAAATGGGCCGCATCATATGGGCCTTTTATAAATCAAGTGGGCCGCATCAAAGGGGCCTTATGTACATTGCAATGGGCCATATCCCATGGGCCTTTGAATACATCACAATGAGCTCGTAACATGGACCTCATATATATCAAAGTGGGCCTTAACAATGGGCCACGAATACCTCGAACGGGCCTAATCACATGGGCCTTATGTACATCAAGGTGGGCCTCAACAATGGTCACAAATACACATCAAGGCGGGCCCCATAACATGGGCCTAATGTGTATCAGATGGGTAGCACCAATTGGGCCCCGTGTATATCAAATGGGCCGCTCCAAATAAGTGGTGATAATGATTTCCATCATTTAAAATTCCTAAGGCCCACCATAACGTATATTTCCCATCCGACCTGTACCTAAGTTAACATAGGGATAGATGAAGTGAAACAAACATTAGCTTAATCGGAAGCTACAATGGCCTTAGGGATTTTTTGAACGATGGGCGTCATTAGCCACCACTTAAAACGGTGGGGTTCTCTTGAACTTTAGATCTAACTTATTTTTTAGCTCATGCCCAAAAGTGAGCTTTAGAAATGGGTGGACGGTTTTTGATGTAATACAAGCATCATGGTGGGCCCATAGAGGCCCACTATCAGGTATATTATATAAAATAAATATATGTAGTGTGTATATATATATATATATATATATATATATAATATATATATATATATATATATACACAACACACACACACCACACACACAACCACACAAGCACACACGCGCACACACACACATGCACTCACACACGCACACACACGCATGCATTCACACCAGGGGGGGTCCCACCGTCCAGGGTGGACGATGCGGATGAACACATACATCAAGGTACGGACGGTGGGCATGCAACACATACATCACAGTGGGTCCCATGTGGGGCCCACCATAACGTTTACTTTCCATCTAACCCGTTCATAAGGTCCCACGTACCTGGGTGAAAGGAAAAACAAATTTCATCTTGATTCGAAACTTCTGTGGACCCAAAAATGGGTTTCAATGGTAGCCAGCCAATTCACACTATTTCCTGTGATGTGGGCCACCTGAGCTTTGGGTGGGCCTGATTTTTGGAGGGGATCCACTTCAATAAAAGGCCCACCTCATGGACGGTTTGGATGACAAATATACATCACGGTGAGGCCCACAGCAGGGGACCCGTGGGGCCCTACTCGGTCACGCTCGCCAGCGCCTAGGCGTTCTGACAATGGCGGCAGCAGCAGCGGCTGCTGCTGTGGTTGTTTTTTTTTTATTATTATTTTTGTTTTCTAGGGGTTTTTCACGTGTGGGGGCCGCGTATGATGGATCCACTTCACCCATTGATCCCTACATCCCATAACAAATGCAACGAGCCCAATATTGGGCATGTTTCGGGGTGTAAGAAAATTAAGACGACTTTAAACGGTGGGACTCACTGTTTTTAAAGGTATGGCCCGCCAGAAGATTGGATCAGCCCCATTTTTCGGATCAATGCCTAACATGTTATGGGAAAAATGGTGGACGGCTTGGATTAAATTTATAAGTCAAGGTGGGGCCTACATGAGCATCTCACTCCAAAGCTCGGTAAACCAAGCTAATATTTGTATACGTATATATATATATATATATATATATATATATATATATATATATATATATATATATATATATTATTTATAACGTCCAGCGTCTGGACGTTTTGGGTATAACCCATGAATTGAGGTGGGCCCTGTTTTGGTGGGCCACCAAATGGTGGGTGGTGTGGGTACAACACATACATAAAGTGGGCCCCACTCATAGGACTTGGATAAAAGAAACATGCCTTATGGTGGGGTCCATCCGGTGGACCACATGGCCACATCATCATCATGTGAAAGAAAATGAAAAAGAGAGTGAGAGAGAGAGAAAAAAAAAAGAGTGGGACACACGTGTGATGGAGGGACCCCGACACTATGGGCCCTCCCTTGCATTCCATCATACATCAAAAGATAATCATAGTGGGCCATTGGCCATATCTTAGGGTCCAAAGTGAGATCCATACCATTGATCGGTAGGCCTCACTTGGCCCATCATAAAAACACAGAAATCTAGCCTATAGAAGCACCCACCACTTGATCTTCTTGGTCCGTTGGAAAGCCTATCTCCTTGTGCTTCACTTTGATGGTGGAAGATGGGAGATGGATGGCTAGGATGGGAGATCTTGGGATGGGGAAAGGTGGGCCTCACACATGCATTTTTTTTCATGGAAGGCTTGAACGTGGGAGTTCTTACTTGGCTTGGGAATGTGGAGAAATGAGAAGGAGAGAGAGGGTTGTAAGGGAGAGAGAGTGATGTGAGGTGAGTGATGGGTGAGGTGAGAGATGGGTTAACTTGGTGGTTGCTTTAATTGTGGAGAAAGGTAGCATGAGTTGCTTTGTACTTGACATTGAAGTGATTGATTGATTGATGTGATTGATTGATTGATAGGATTGATGGGATTGATTTGACATTGTGTAGAGATTCTCTTGGGATTAAGAAAGCTCGGCGTTTCTTCGAAATAAGCGCCGACTTACATCTCCCGACTTGGGTATCGGATCGGTGTGCGAGTCGCGGCGTTTGAACCGCGGCGACGGTGCGGTCGCAATGGTACAAGTGTCGGATTAAGCCGACTCGATTCTACAGGATACGACTTAGGGTCGTGCGCAACGTCGATTATCAGTCACGAATTGCCGGACTTCGACGGAAAGGATCGCAGGATTCATCGGAACAGTATGAACTAGGATACGGGTCTTACAGATCGCCAATACGACAATCATATATCCATGACAATTAGTCATGGCAAGCACGAATGAGAATTCTATACTCATTCAGTCATTTTCACAAACACTTAGAATACACTATTTTAACATACATAGTGTATATTAGCAAAAGCATGTATTAGGGTGAATCATTTTGCCAAACAAGTATTTTATCCATATATAATATATCAATATAACAAATAATCATGGGAAACACATTTTCAAAATTTATACATATACAGTACTTTCTACAAATACCTAGAGTATGTAAAATTCCATATTCTTCATCTTTAATCGAAACAGAAAACAGACAGCACTTTGTACATGTGCAATTGCATACAGATCATGAATCTATCATTATCTGACATTGAAAGCGTTGAAAACCATAACCTATACACCTAAAGTCCGCACCTTTACGCCGTTGGAGCGTAAGAAACTCGATGGATTTGTCTAGCTTCCGTATACGGTAACTAGGTAGCCTAGAGAATGAAATAAGTTAGCTATTTCATCACTTGAATCGAAGCAAACCCTTAAACAGGTTAGGGTTAGGGTTTTCTTACCTAGAAAAGATGTTGAAATCGCTGGGAAAGTGATTAGATTGCAGTGGTGGAGCTCGTAGAGTGGCAGGGTAGAGCGACCGGGAGATTCTCTCACTTCTCTCTCTCTTTTCTCCCTTCTCTCTCTAGGGTTTCTCTCAAATTCGTATGGTTGTGAGAGAGAGGGTTCTAAAGTCCTTATATAGCCTAAAAACACACCGAAATAGACTTATGGTCAAGGTATACTTAGGTTATAACCAAAGTGGTCCTGTTTCAGCTCAACGGAGCACTTCTGGCGGGCCCCCTTGAGCCAAGGTCAGACTTAAGCTCACTAACACTGGATCTAAGTACTATTAAGTTTTCGTTCCAGTAGGGTTCTCAGATCACGCGTGGTGGACCAGTTTCAGTTCAACGGTCAGCGGATCTCGATCGGAGATTCCGAATACATGGTTATGTTTGGGGAAATATCCCTGATCCGATGGTGTAATTTAGTCTGATTCTGACGGTTTGGTTGTTTAATACTGATCCACAAGCGAGATGTGCTAGATTTCATAAATTTCTATTTTATTTTGAATTAATTTCACATTTCTCACACTCCCCGCTCCGAGCTTAAGCAAATAGTGCTGGGACACTATCTGGATTTGATTTCCGAGATGGTTGTCAATCCCAGCAAGGCGGTCCTAATTCCTTAACTTCGTGTTAATCGGACTTTCAACGTGCGGTCCAGATCTGATACGGTGTTTCGTGATGCTCCCGAGAGCAGCCGGGTAATGAGATTGATCCTAAATTTTAGGGTAATGTAGCGTCAACGGTTTCACAAGTTTTGGGTCTTGCAGATCGTATTTAAAGCGATTGGTGGTAATTTCACAAGCACTCTAGTTTAACACTAGCTAAATCTCGCCTAATTTCTAAAGGATTTATTCCTTAGTGATTTCGGTCTGAGGTGGTACTTATACCTTTGTAGCAATGTTTAGTTTAAGTATTGTTCTTCATCACCTAAACTTTAAGATAGTGTCTAATGTGAAAGTACTTAGAAGGATTTAAAAAACGAGGTAGTGAAAGGTGAGATTTGTGAAGAAAATGGTTTGAAAAGGGATTTGAGGCTTTAATGGAGTATTTGAGAAGTTAAACCGGTGTTAGGATTGACCCATCGCCTAAGGACGTCTAATTCCAGGTTGGAAAAAATCCGGGCTGTTACAGAAATGATCGTGAAGTTAGGGGCTGTTTGATTTTTCATTTCCCGGGTAAATGCAGGGAAATAAGTAAGTATTATTTACGCCACCTGTTTGAAATTAGTTGGGAATTACATTTCGAAAAGCAGTCCATACAATACTTGTTATTACAGATTTAAATATGTAGGCCCCACCATGATATATGTGAGTTATTCACACTATTCATCCTTTTATGAAATACATTTTAACGCATGAGATAAAAAAAAGAGGAAAATCAAAAGCTCAAGTGGACCACACTTTAGGGAACAATGATCATTAAGACGTTAACGATTGAAAGTTGTTTTCTCCATAGGGCCCACATTGATGTTTATTTGTCATCCAACATGATCATAAGGTCACACAGTCATAGATAAAGGGGAAACAAAATTATCAGTTTGATCCAAAACTTTTGGGGTCCTCAAGAAGCTTTCAATGGTAGGAGTTCAATTCCCATTTTTTCCTGTGTTTGTGGTCCACTTGATCTTTGGATTGGCCTCATTTTTTTTCTCATGCCCTAAAATGAGTTGGCTAAAGGGATGGATAGTGTGGATAAGACACACACATCATGGTGGGCCCCACGATTTAACAATTTTGTCCTCGAGTGATGTGAGGAGTGCTACAAATGAAAGGTAGCGGTCAACATCACCTTGAAAACCTAACCGGAAATACACAAGCAAATAACTATTACCTATTTACATTAAATTACCTATGTAATTAGAAAATGAAATAGGCCCTTAAGGGAATTGACCGTGAAATGCATGGCATTGACCGTGAAGTGAAGCGAAGCGGAATTGTCGGAATTGATCGTGAAATGCATAGAATTGTCCGTGAAGTGAAGGGAATTGACCGTGAAATGCATGGAAATGACCGTAAAGTAAAGCGGTATCGCCTTCATTGACCGTGAAATGCATGGAAATGATCGTGAACTTACGGGAATTGACCTTGAAATGCATGAAATTGTCCGTGAAGTGAAGGAAATTGACCGTGAAATGCATGGAAATGACTGAGAAGTGAAGCGGAATCGTCGGAATTGACCGTGAAATGCATGAAAATGACCGTCAAGTGAAGGGAATTGAACATGAAATGCATGGAATTGTCCGTGAAGTGAAGGGAATTGACCGTGAAATGCAAGGAAATGACCGTGAAATGCATGGAAATGACCGTGAAGTGAAGCGGAATCGTCGGAATTGACCATGAAATGAATGAAAATGATCGTCAAGTTAAGGGAATTGACCGTGAAATGCATGGAATTGTCCGTGAAGTGAAGGGAATTGACCGTGAAATGCATGGAAATGACTGCGAAGTGAAGCAGAATCACCTTAGTTGACCGTGAAATGCTTGGAAATGATCGTGAACATAAGGGAATTGACCGTGAAATGCATGGAACTGTCCGTGAAGTGAAGGGAATTGGCCGTGAAGTGCATGGAAATGACAGTGAAGTGAAGCGAACTCGCCTTCAATGACCATGAAATGCAAGAAAATGATTATAAAGTGAAGGGAATTGACCATGAAATGCATGGAATTGTCCGTGAAGTGAAGCGAATTGACCGTGAAATGCATGGAAATGATTGTGAACTTAAGGGAATTGACCGTGAAGTGAAGCAGAATTATCGGAATTGACCGTGAAATGCAGAGAATTGCTAGTGAATTGAAGGGAATTGACTGTGAAATGCATCAAAATGACCGTGAAGTAAAGCGGAATAGCCTTCATTGACTGTGAAATGCATGAAAATGATCGTAAACTTAAGGGAATTGACCGTGAAATGCATGGAATTGTCTGTGAAGTGAAGCATAATCGTCGGAATTGACCGTGAAATGCATGAAAATGACAGTGAAATTCAGGGAATTGATCGTGAAATGCATGGAATTGTCCGTGAAGTAAAGGGAATTGACCCTGAAATGCATGGAAATGACCGTGAAGTGAAGCGAAATCGCCTTCATTGACCCTGAAATGCATGAAAATGACCGTGAAGTGAAGGGAATTGTCCGTGAAATGCGTGGAATTGTCCTTGAAGTGAAGGGAATTGACTGTGAAATGCATGGAAATGACCGTGAAGTGAAGAGGAATCGCTTTCATTGACCGTGAAATGCATGGAAATGATTGTGAACTTAAGGGAATTGACCGTGAAGTGAAGCGGAATTGTCGGAATTGACCGTGAAATGCATATAATTGTCTGTGAAGTGAAGGGAAATGACCGTGAAATGCATGGAAATGGCCGTGAAGTGAAGCGGACTCACCTTCATTAACCGTGAAATGCATGAAAATGACCGTGAAGTGAAGGGAATTGACCGTGAAATGCATGGAATTGTCCGTGAAGTGAAGGGAATTGACCATGAAATGCAAGGAAATGAACGTGAACTTAAGGGAATTGACCGTGAAGTGATGCGGAATTGTCGGAACTGACAGTGAAATGCATAGAATTGTCTGTGAAGTGAAGGGAATTGACTGTGAAATGCATCAAAATGATCGTGAAGTAAAGCAGAATCGCTTTCATTGACCGTGAAATGCATGGAAATGATCGTGAACTTAAGGGAATTGACCGTGAAATGCATGGAATTGTCTGTGAAGTGAAGGGAATTGACCATGAAATGCATGGAAATGACCGTAAAGTGAAGCGGAATCGTCGGAATTGACCGTGAAATGCATGAAAATGATCGTGAACTTAAGGGAATTGACCGTGAAATGCATGGAATTTTCCGTGAAGTGAAGGGAATTGACCGTGAAATGCATGGAAATGACCGTGAAGTGAAGAGGAATCGCCTTCATTGACCGTGAAATGCATGAAAATGACCGTGAAGTGAAGGGAATTGTCCGTGAAATGCATGGAATTGTCTGTGAAGTGAAGGGAATTGACCGTGAAATGCGTGGAAATGACCGTGATGTGAAGGGGAATCGCTTTCATTGATCGTGAAATGCATGGAAATGATCGTCAACTTAAGGGAATTGACCGTGAAGTGAAGCAGAATTGTCGGAATTGACCGTGAAATGCATAGAATTGTTTATGAAGTGAAGGGAATTGACCGTGAAACGCAAGGAAATGACCGTGAAGTAAAGCGGAATCGCCTTCATTGACCGTGAAATGCATGGAATTTACCGTGAACTTAAGGGAATTGACCGTGAAATGCATAGAATTGTCTGTGAAGTGAAGGGAATTGACCGTGAAACGCATGGAAATGACCGTGAAGTGAAGCGGAATCGCTTTCATTGACCGTGAAATGCATGGAAAAGATCGTGAACATAAGGGAATTGACCGTGGAATGCATGGCATTGACCGTGAAGTGAAGCGAAAATGTCGAAATTGACCGTGAAATGCATAGAATTGTCCGTGAAGTGATGGGAATTGACCGTGAAATGCATGGAAATGATTGTTAACTTAAGGAAATTGTCCGTGAAATGCATGGAATTGTCCGTGAAGTGAAGGGAATTGACTGTGAAATGCATGGAAATGACCGTGAAGTGAAGCAGAATCGCCTTCATTGACTGTGAAATGCATGGAAATGACCGTGAACTTAAGGAAGTTGATAGTGAAATGCATGGCATTGACCGTGAAGTGAAGCGGAATTGTCGGAATTGACCGTGAAATGCATGGAAATGACTGTGAAATGAAGGAAATTGACCGTGAAATGCATGGAATTGTCCGTGAAGTGAAGGAAATTGGTCGTGAAATGCATGGAATTGACCGTGAAGTGAAGAGAAATGGCCGGAAATGACCATGAAATGATTGGAAACGACCGTGAAGTGAAGGGAATTGACCGTGAAATGACAGGGAATGGTCAGAATTAAGTCAGTTCACGGTCAATTTAACTCAATTCATGGTGATTTTAGCTCAGTTCACAGTCAATTTTGCTTAGTTCACAGTCATTTTAGCTCAGTTCACGGTCCTTATCAATAACTCAGTGGGTCATCGGTCTGTTAACTCAGTCGGTGATCGGTATCTTTCACGGTCTTCGTTTAGTTTCACATCTCATTTCATTCTTTGTTTAAATAACCCTCAATGTGGGCCATTTGAGTCCTGATATTGCTCATTTATCAGGACATGACATACCATTCAGTATTTTTAAAAAATGAAAATGGATTGGGGACTATAGGCATATATAGTATAATATGCAGTGGGGTCCACACAAATAAAGCTCAATATTTTTTAAAAATGAAAATGGATTGTGGACCATGCGCATATATAGTATAATATACAGTGGGGTCCATAAAACGAAAGCAGATATTTGAATATACCTGCCATTCAAAGCTTCTTAGCTGGGGGGACCATTTTTTGTCTTATCTTGGGCTCAAAAAAGTCAAAAAGGACGTGTGTGGGGTGTGTATTCTCGACCAGATAAAGGGGAAAGAAGAAAGCGGTAAAAGGAGGGTTTTACTGTTAGGGTCGACACTCACAGTGAGGGAGAAATAATCAGAAAATGATAATATATGGCTACAATGAAGGATCAGGGAGAGGAAAGAAGAAAAAATCAGGTTTTTTGGGTGGAGAAGCGGCTGGCAGTGTGAATAGGGCGCGTCTGATATAGGAGGGGCATTTTCAACCTTTGGGAAGCCATCCGTACGTATGGGGCTTATTCTTGAAAGGTAAAATGAAGTGGGCATAGAAATGTAAATGGGCCTTAAATGGGTCGTACAGTTGTAAATTTCTCAAGTTAAAATGGGAGGAGCAAAACTTTTGATACTCTAATAGAGCATGATGGATGATACACCTGCGCTTAAAAATTACTTGCATTTGCGGCGTACAGGTAAAATTAAACTGTCTAAATAATCGATCTCATACCTGATCCAAAACTTACCTTTTTAAACATGACTATTCCTTTAGGCATTTATTGGACGTTTGAAAATAAAAAATATTCAATAGTCCCATGTCAACAAACTAGTGGCCATAAATCAGAGGTTAAGATTGTTTAGCCAATCTGATATTGGGATTTTGCCTCAGAGGGTGGGCTTATCAATTTAGTTGGTTTAACATGAGCCAATGCATGCCACGTGTAATATTTTCTTTAGCATTCAACTAATTAAACGATCGGGATCATACAATAACTGTGACTGTTTTGGTCACCCATCCATGACTGGACCAACTAACTGAACGGTTTGGGTCATGGTTACGATATAAGAACGGTACTCTTATTTTCTAAGTGCACCTTAATGTAACTCATGCATGCACACATACTCCCATGCATGCATGCAGACAAGCATAAATACATCGGCAGCAGAAACTTTTGCTGATGATGATACATCCATGTTCTACAAATTTCCCCCAAAAAAAATAATAATAATAAAAATGTCATGTATATAATTTATGAGTGCCTGCGTATCAAGCACTGTACACTACCTGAGTATTATATAACTCCACTATATCAGTGATACGTAGACCAGTTTTGGATTAACCCCCGCAAGCACCCGGAGGCCTCTATAACACCATTTGTACACGCAAGCACTTTGTGATCCACCGTGTTGTGAGAGTGTAATCCATTCCGTCCAGCAATTGATACTTCTAATTTTGTCTGTAAATCCCAAAAACCACCAGGATCCAAAACCCCGTGGGACACACCATAGGAAAAAACGTAAAATCACATGTGAAAAATCTAAAGTTCAAGTGTATGTCCTGCCAGAGTTTCGGATCTGATTTAGTTTTGAAGGGTCTGTTAATCATGGAGAGGTTCACGGGTTGGATTGAACACAATCATCACGGTGGTCCCTAAAAAAACCAAAATGGTTGGCATCTCCTCCTCATTTTTGCCCATGGTATGGCCCACATGACTTTTGGGTCGGGCTAATTTTAGGCTACAGGACCTAAATTGGAGGGGTTCACCACACACAACCTGATCAGCCAACGAGGCTCGGGTGTTTTACTCTCTGGCCCCACAAAGTGGGGTCAGGGCCCGGTCTAGGTTCTATAAAACAAGACCATGGTTCGACACGTTCACAGATCAAGGGCCAACAAATGCTATCCTAATTGGGAAACACGTAAAGGCCAAATTGTATTCTCGATATATTACGATAAGTGGTGCACCCAAACGGTATAAATGGGTGATGAGTGTATTGTCACGATCGAGTGGTTTCCCATACGTCTTCCATCGTACAAAAGAGGGAGCCCACGACGAAGAGAGAAGCTAGTTTCGGACAAGGAACGTAACTGAGGGAAATTGGTAAATTGGAGGAAGTACCTACGGTACATCAATCTCTCTACTGTACACGTGGCAGAGTTATGGGTAAATCGAGTCCATCCATGTGTAGGTATCTAGATAGATGGTTAATGTAACAAAACTTTCACCTAATAGACAATCCTATCCGTCTGATCTTTATCCATTAAAGGCGATAGTGTAGAACAAAACCAGTTAACGGCCAAAATAGTAGTGGTATAAACTGCAGAAAAAGCAATGGAGAGGATTGTCTCATGGGTTTTGTTTTTAAAATTTAAGCCATCCATCGTGGTGCCAACATATGAGTGGACCCCATGGATACTTTGATATGCCACGTGTCTATTATATTCCGGTTCTTATGGCTGTACCGTATCATGTGGAGTTGTGTTTTTTGTGCTGTCCACCAAACTCAACTGCTCACGCTAACATAGCGCCTCTGTTTCCCATGTGATCTCCACGCACTTCCATCATGGATCTTGACACTCGAAAAACGAACACTTTCACATCTCCAAGTCTCACCCTCTCAAAAGAAAAGAAAAGAAAAGAAAAGAAGAGAATACATTTCATTCTTCCCTTCTCCCTTCTCTTGTCTTCTTAAAAATAAAATTAAAAAAAGTATATTTGAGCCTTGAGATCCTACAAGTAGGCCCTCCGTTGGGCGATCCATACCGGTGGGTGGCCCGGTACGCCACACTGTGGATGGACCATTGCCTTCAAATTTTCACAATGGGATGATCCTAACCCTTCAAGTGGAAATGTGAGGATATAAACACGGTTAACAAATACTTGCACCAACATGCCCCTAATGTGGGGCATGGGGCATTTCTTGAACAGTGATAAATCAGAACAATGGTCTGGATCACTCAACCGTGGATCATACGATGTAGAGCGGGTCGCGGACAGTTTCATGGCCAAGATGGATCAGAAAAGGCCCGGTCGACGACAGAAGTGATCCAGACCGTCGGACCTTAGATCGGGCGTATCTCGCAATCCGGAATGAGTTACCTGACGTAAAATATATGATTTTGGGGTAGAACGAGCTACTTTAGCCAACCAACCCTGCTATGCCGGGTTGCGACGCCCGGAATTGCGAGAAACCCCTGGATCGACAGTCGTTTCCCTGTTTTAATTTCATTTTTACTATAAATAGTAAGTTTTAGTTTGATCATAACTCTTCATCCGTCGGGCTTTAGGAGTTGCGCCCAGCGTGAAAAGAGCTTAGAATAATTAGGAGAACGGTTTGGTGAAGCCAAATAGGACACTTACTATTTTTGGCCAAAAACCTTGCGCACTAATAGACATCACAACCGTCTATAAATAGTAAGTTTACTATTTATAGTAAGTTGCGATTTCTGGGAGTTTTAGTTGTAGTTTGATTCTGATTTCTTTCCCATTGCTTGGTACCCCTATTTAAAGGGTTGTGAACTCATTTTTAGTCATCAATTAATCAATTTCGAATTCCTTAGAATTGATTTCTATTTTCTGCTTTCTTTCCTCATGGATTCGAGAAGTCTCTGTGAGGAGTCCAGAGAAGCTCCGTGGATTCGAAGTAGTTATCCTCATCACGTTCATCCCTACATCAATTCGTATCAGAGCGAGGATTCCCGAGATGGCAAACAATGAAGGTATGAATCAAAATCCTGTGGACGGTGATCCACGGATTCATTATCTTTCGAAAAAAATAGAAGCTTTCCATCAGGAGAGTCAGTTGACCATGCAAGGGCTGCAGGTAACTCTCGACCGTCTTGCGGATGCGCTATTTCCACCCAGAGCCATAGGCGGTGCTCCACCACCTATGGTTGCTCCACCATCCAGGGTGGCTCCACCACCCATGGTTGCTGTACGAAACAACCCTGATTTTCGTAGAGCACTATCAGTGGCAAACTGTAGGACTATACCAGATGATTCAAGTTCTAACGACGAGGACCTTAATGAGGGTTTTGCCCGATGACCAATCCATGGACGAGATCATCTAGATCGTGCTGAAAGAGACTATCGAGGTAAGGCTGAACTTCCTAGTTTTAATGGTTTATTACGTATAGAAGATTTCCTCGATTGGTTAGCCGAAGTAGAGAGATATTTTGATTATATGGATGTGTCAGATCATAAAATGGTAAAATTGGTAGCGTTTAAGTTAAAATCTGGTTATTCTGCATGGTGGGAACAATTACAACTCTCACGAGCCCGCCTGTAACATCCCGAAAAGTCGAGGATCGAGTAGTAACTCAACTCTCGAGTTTCCAGAACATCCTTATGCAACATAGATAATGATGATTTAATGTTGACTGTATTAGAGTAGTGAACATGAGTGAGATTAAGCCAAACAGCATATCATACTCCAGAGACAGTTAAATTTGTAAGCGAAAGACTGTGATAGATAGATAAAATATATAAACTAAGATGAGTCTCCAGAGTGTGATAACATTACCAGGTTAAATAATTACAAGTACAATCCTAAAATATACCAAATGTATAAAGTCCTCTAGTCAATATCCCAGAAAGCCCCGCCGATCAGGACACGGCTCACTGGAAGCCGTCAGAAGACAACCAATACAAGCAGGCATCGTAGTCATTGCAGAGGTCCGGCTCCGCCTCAGAAGTAGCGTCGCCATCTGGAATCAGACAATGTCTGGTGGGTGTTCGAAACACCATCCCGTAACGTGGGAGTGATTAGCTAACTCAGTGGAACAATAAAGCATAGGTTAACATGTTATCGACTCAGTTAAGCAGTAATGATAAAGCAGTACAATCAAACACTCCTAACTACTCTTATTAATGCAAGTATGGATGCAGGTATGATGGATGCCCTCACCACACCCTCCCTCGTGCGACACCATCTCACGTTCGAGGCATGCTTTCATCCCTCAGTGCTCCACATCTTCCAGGCACATGCAATGCATGATGAGCATGATTACCGAGTTTTTAATTAGTCCATTTCAAACAGCAGGATTGGGAAACTAAGGTACCTCCCTTGTATCATTCCTAAACATGATCCATTCTAGGGTCGTCAGTCTTAGTTAATATCAGACGACGGTGTGTTTTCTAGGTCACTGCAAAGGCTATCAGGGCTGTTATGCACAAAGGTTACACCACTCCCCCATAACCTCTTTAACGATTCATCACTATACAGAAACAGGCCTAGTTTATACTCTGTTACTACGTGAAGGCTCATCGCCTCACCGTAGATTTAGAGTATGCTCGAGGTCACTCCACTGACACCCTACCAACTGACAGTCTATTTTCGAAGCCTGACCAGTCCGCTTATTGAGAATGGAACCCGGATGCAACCCGACTGGGGACCACAGCCAGGCTGTGCCAGCGTAGGCCGACAGCACGAATATAGTGTCTCATACCACCATAATCGGCTCACGAGTCTGGTTGCTCACTGGTCACTACGGGGAAGCCCAGCGTAGGCCGACAGCTTGACCACGGTGTCCCATACCACCATGCCCGGCTCATGAGTCTTAGCGGATCGAGGTACCATGGTTAAAAGGGATTCCACTGGTAAGTTTGGTACCCCAGGTTCAAGCAGAGGCGTCCAAACATGGTGAACATACATAAGACAGATCGGGTTACTTGACGAGCTCGGCTAGCTCGAGTACACATCAAGTTGAACGATATAAAGCGCATGAGCACTTCGTGTAGCCAACCACAATCGCCAACCGAAGTACGACTCGAGTTCGTCGAACACATCTCACGTGGCAAATGAATCACAGCCACGAATTCAACTCTGGTACCGATTGTCTGGACTATAATCATAGCCCCAAACACAATTAATTGCAGATAGATAAAGCAGTAGTGAATCAAGATTCAACTCATACAATCAAGGTCTAGTGTTATCCGTTTAGGGCTGCCAGGGCTGTTGCACGGAATCGTTACACCACTCCCCCATCACCCATGACGGATCATATAACGTAAACATAAATTTAAACATATGCATTACATAGATAAAATCATACAATCAATTGAGCATGTTATGAAGTACAACATAAGCATAGGTTTGTACATATTCAATTTCTAATCACACAAATATCTAAAGAAATCATACACATAGTTAAAGAAGTTGAGAATCATATCTCAACACCCTTAAACATTACAATTTACTAATTACTACCCATTCAGACATTTCAACAAACACTTTAAAATACATACATCAACGTACATGACATATGTTGATCACATAGTCATTAGGCCAAATCCTTTCACTAGGGAGTTGCCCGAATCATAACACACATACACCCATGACGGATAGTCATGGCAGCAGGAATCCAAGTTCCATATTCATTCAGTCATTTCCACAAACACTTGGGCCACACATTTTAGCATATATAGTGCATATTGGTCGTGGCGTGATTTAGGGCAAATCCTTTCATCAAAGGGGTATTGCCAATACAACAATCATGAATCCATGACAATTAGTCATGGCGAGCACGAATGAGAATTCTATACTCATTCAGTCATTTTCACAAACACTTAGAATACACTATTACAACCTAGATGATGTATGTTAGCAAAACATGTATTAGGGCTAACCTTTCGCCAAGCAAGTATTTTATCCATATATAGTATATTCATACAGCAAATAATCATGGCAAACACATCTCCAAGATTTATACGTATACGGTACTTTCTAGAATACACAATTTCAACATACATAGTGTATATGAGCAAAACATGTATATGGCGAGTCCTTTCGCCAAACAAGTAATTTATCCACATATAATATATTCATACAACAATTAATCATGTCAAACACATTTTCAAAATTTGTACGTATACGGTACTTTCTACAATTACCTAGAGTATGTAGAATTCCATATTTTTCATCTTTAATCGAAACGGAAAACGGACAGCACTTTGTACATGTGCAATTGTATGCAGATCATGAATCTATCATTATCTGACATTGAAAGCGTTGAAAACCATAACCTATACACCTAAAGTCCGCACCTTTTGTCGGAGAATCGTAACAGAGTCGATAGGTTTGTTAAGCTTCCGTATTCGGCAGTTTGGTAACCTATAGAACGAAATAGGTTAGCTATTTCATAACCTACAACCACCCAAGCCCCAAATCAGATTAGGGTTAGGGTTTCTTACCTAGAAACGGAGTCGGATTCGCCGGGAAAGCGACGAGAATGGAGTGGTGAAGCACGTATAGCGGCAGGGAAGAGTGATAGGGAGATTTTCCCACTGCTCCCACACTCTCTCTCTTTTCTCTCTTCTCTCTCTAGAGTTTCTCCCAAATTCGTATGGCTATCATGAGAGAGGGTTTAAGGTCCTTATATAGTCTAAAAACTCACCGAAATAAACTCCAGGTCAAAGTATACTTTGGTTGTAACCAAAACGGGTCAGTTTCAGCTCTACGGAGGACTTCTAGCGGGCCTCCTTGAGCCAAAGGTCGGACTTAAGCTCACTGCGCTGGATCTACGTTCTATTAAATTTTCGTTTCGGTCGGGATTCCAGATCACGCGTGGCGGACCAGTTTCAGTTCAACGGTCAGCGGATCTCGATCGGAGATTCCGAGTACATGTAAATGTGTATGAAATTTCTCCTGATCCGAGGGTGTAATTTGATCTGATTCTGATGGTCTGGTTGCTTAAAACTGATCCGCAAGCGAAAAGTGCCAGATTACTATTCAAGATATTTTATTTTGAATTAATTTCGCATTTCTCACACTCTTCACTCCGAGCTCAAGCGAATAGCGCTGGGACACTATCTGGATTTGATTTCCGATATGGTTGTCAAGCCCAGCGAGGCGGTCCTAAGTCCTTAACGTCATGTTAATCGGACTTCCGACGTGCGGTCCAAATCTGAAACGGAGTTTCGAGATGCTCCCGAGAGCAGCCGGGTAATGAGATTGATCCTAGATTTTAGGGTAACCTAGCGTCAATGATTCTACAAGTTTTGGGTCTTGCAGATCGTATTTAAAGTGATTGGTACTAATTTCACAGGCACTCTAGTTTAACACTAGCTAAATCTCGCCTAATTTCTAAAGGATTTAGTCCTGAGTGATTTCGATCTGAGATGGTACTTAGACCTTTGTAGCAATGTTTAGTTCAAGTATTGTTCTTCATCACCTAAACTTTAAGGTAGTGTCTAATGTGAAAGTACTTAGAAAATTTAAAGAAAACAAGGTGGTGAAGGGTGGGATTCGTGAAGGAAATGGGTTAAGGAGCGATTTTAGTTTATAGGATTCAGTTCTGACAAGTTAATAAAGTGTTAGGATCGACCCATCACCTAAGGACGTCTAATCCCAGGTTGGCAAAAATTCGGGATGTTACACCGCCAGAATAAGGCGCTCATCTCATCATGGCCACGGATGAGACGTTTTCTTCGATCACGATTTCTCCCTAGTGATTATGAGCAGATATTATTCCAGCAATACCAAAATTGTCGACAAGAAAATCGAACCATCACAAATTACACTGAAGAATTTCAGCGGTTGGCTACACGAAACGATCTGTCAAAATCTAAGTCACAGAAGGTGACACAATTTATAGGTGGGTTGCGACCGACAATTCAGGACCGAGTTCAGATGTACCCAGTCGGGACCGTAGATGAAGTAGTTCAATTTACGGGTAGGGCAGAAACACAACTTGCAAGAGGAAGAGGAACACTCAAACATCCCTCCAAGCTTAAAATTGTTGCTAAACGAAGAAGTCTGACCTGAGGATTTACCTAATGGATTGCCCCCCATGAGGAACATCCAACATCACATAGACCTCATCCCTGGGGCTAGCCTTCCCAACTGCCCTCATTATCGGATGAGTCCGAAGGAGTGCAAGATACTTCAGGGGTAAGTGGAGGAATTGATCCGTAAGGGTCTCTTGAGAGAGAGCATGAGCCCATGTGTCGTACCAGCACTATTAACGCCAAAAAAAAAGACGGAAGCTGGCGCATGTGTGTCGACAGCCGGGCAATTAACAAAATTACCATCAAATATCGATTTCCAATACCACGGTTGGACGACATGCTCGATATGCTAGAAGGGGCCAAGGTGTTTTCTAAACTAGATCTAATTAGGAGCGGGTACCATCAGATTCGTATCTGACCCAATAATGAGTGGAAAATGGCATTCAATACTAAGGAAGGGTTGTATGAGTGACTAGTCATGCCCTTCGGCCTATCGAACGCACCAAGTACTTTTATGCATTTGATTAATCAAAAGTTCTAAAACCATTCACTGGCTGATTTGTGGTAGTATATTTTGATGACATATTGATATATATCCAGGATGAGGTGGAGCACAGGAAACATCTCAGGCAGGTGCTGCAGGTCCTACAAATTAACAAGTTGTACCTCAACTTGAAGAAGTGTAGTTTTTTAATTGACAGCCTGTTGTTTCTAGGATTTGTTGTAACGTTTACAGGCATTCGTGTGGACGATGAAAAGGTGTGAGCTATTGGGGAATGGCTGATCCCGACAAACATTCCTGAGGTGAAGAGTTTTCACGGGTTAGCAACTTTCTATCATCGATTTGTGCGAGATTTTAGTACCATAGTCGCGCCTATAATAGATTGCATGAAAAAAGGACCATTCCAGTGGACCGATAAAGCTGACAAGAGCTTTCATGAGATCAAGCATCGTTTATCTACAACACCGGTCTTGGTGCTTCCTAATTTCGACAAATTATTTGAGGTTGAGTGTGACGCTTTATATGGCGGAATTGGGGGAGTATTAGCACAGGAAGGCAGGCCGGTAACCTTTTACAGTAAGAAGCTCAGCGAAGCCCGAAAGAAGTGGTCAACTTATGAGCATGAGTTGTACGCAGTTGTTCAGGCGCTGCGACATTGACGGCATTATCTAATTCAAAGAGAGTTTGTTCTGTACACT
Organism: Magnolia officinalis; assembly: GCA_021015155.1. Classification (NCBI taxonomy): domain Eukaryota; kingdom Viridiplantae; phylum Streptophyta; class Magnoliopsida; order Magnoliales; family Magnoliaceae; genus Magnolia; species Magnolia officinalis. Next base: position 42,880,837 of record JAJHSJ010000007.1, read on the forward strand.
GACCATTAAGCATTAAAGTTTATTAATAGTCAGACTAACATGAATCGTGTGGGTGCTAGATGGGTTGTGTTTTTAAAGGAATTCACGTTCGTTCTAAAGCACAAGTCAGGGCAGCAGAACAAGGTGGCTGATGCACTTAGCCATCGTGCATCCTTGTTACGATGAACAACAAGGTGGTCGGCTTCGACTGTCTCAAAGAGCTGTATGCCGAGGATGAGGACTTCAAAGATTCTTGGGTAAAGTGCCAAGAAGGTCACCCCAGTGACCTTCATATACAGGACAGTTTTCTCTTCAAAGGGAATCGATTGTGCATCCCTCAAAGTTCTCTAAGGGAGCAGATCATTCAGGAGCTACATGGAGGTGGCCTCGGTGGACACCTTGGGCGAGACAAGACTCGAGCTCTTGTGGAATGGTGGTATTACTGGCCGCAATTAGTATGTGATGTGAAAAAAGTCGTACAACATTGTCATGTTTGTCAGACCTCAAAGGGGCAATCTCATAATACGGGCCTCTACACCCCGTTACCTGTGCCTGACGGTCCTTGGGAGGATTTATCAATGGACTTCGTGCTTAGTCTCCCACGAACACAACGCGGTATGGATTCGGTGTTCGTGGTGGTAGATCGTTTCTCCAAGATGACACACTTTATCCCATACAAGAAGACCCTTGATGCAACATACGTGGCGAATCTATTCTTCAGAGAGGTTGTACGGCTACATGGGGTCCCCAAGACCATTACTTCTGACCGTGACACGAAGTTCATTAGCCACTTTTGACAGACTTTGTGGACTCGATTCGATACACGACTTCAATTCAGCAGTGCTTACCACCCACAAACTGATGACAGACCGAAGTTATGAATCGCACGTTGGGAAACCTCCTTCGCTGTATTTCAGGAGAAAATCTGAAGCAGTGGGATTTGGCCATGTCTCAAGCAGAGTTTGCATTCAACAACATGGTGAACCACTCGACAGGGAAATCACCGTTCCAAATTATCTATGGACGAGTGCCTCGCCACATGCTTGACTTGGTCCCTCTACCCAAGCACCCAGGCACGACCATTGCAGCAGAACATATGACAGACAAGATCATGGGCATCCATGCGGAAGTGCAGACCAAGCTACATGCCTCGAAAGAAAAGTACAAGGAACAAACGGACAAGCACCGGCGACAAAAAGTGTTCGAGGTGGGCAACCGCGTTATGGTTCATCTGCGCAAAGAGAGATTTCCGACCGGGACGTACAACAAGTTGAAAAATAAGAAGATTGGACCCGTCCTAATCATTCGAAAGATCAATGACAACGCTTATGTTGTTGATCTTCCAGATGACATGACGATCTCACAGACTTTCAACGTCGCGGACCTGACCGAGTATCATGAACCAGCGCAGGATGAGAACTCGAGGACAAGTTCTTTTGAAGTGGAGGGGACTGATGTAAAGCGAGTCGCGGACAGTTTCATGGCTAAGATGAATCAGAAAAGGCCCGGTCGACGACAGAAGTGATCCGGACTGTCGGACCTTAGATCGGGCGTATCTCGCAATCCGGAATGAGTTACCTGAAGTAAAATATATGATTTTGGGGTAGAACGAGCTACTTTAGCCAACCAACCCTGTTATGCTAGGTTGCGACGCCTGAAATTGCAAGAAACCCCTGAATTGACAGTCGTTTTCCTGTTTTAATTTTGTTTTTACTATAAATAGTAAGTTTTAGATTGATTATAACTCTTCATCCGTCGGGCTTTAGGAGTTGCGCTCAACGTGAAAAGAGCTTAGAATAATTAAGAGAACGGTTTGGTGAAGCCAAATAGGACACTTACTATTTTTGGCCAAAAACCTTGCGCACTAGTAGACATCACAACCGTTATAAATAGTAAGTTTACTATTTATAGTAAGTTGCGATTTCTAGGAGATTTAGTTGTAGTTTGATTCTGATTTCTTTTCCATTGCTTGGTACCCCTATTTAAAGGGTTGTGAACTAGTTTTTAGTTACCAATTAACCAATTTCGAATTCCTTAGAATTTATTTCTATTTTCTAAGGCCCTAAGAAGGTTTCAATACTTAGCTAGCAATCAATTTCTACTCTCTATGCTTGTATGGTCCATTTGAGTTTTGAATCTATTTGATTTTTGAGAGTTTATATGTTTTACCCATTTCCCTAGTAACATAAAGTAATTATGTTATCATTATTGTTCAACAACTGTCAAACCAAACATAGGAATGATCAATCAAGTGTGAATGTATTAAGTATATAAGTGATTTGTAATTATTGCATTTTTTTTACCTAACTATAAAAAAAATTAACATCCAAACAGTGATTTCATATTATCATGATGATTTGATATTGAAATAATGTAAAATTGTTATTATTATGATTTTATTTAAATAACTTTAACAAAGTAAAATTATCATAATTGTGATCAAATACAGTTATTGATAATAGGTATGCAAGCCATTATCAGTGCTCATTTTCTTTAATATGGTAATAGGCGAAGCAAAAACAGGAGTCTCACATCCTAATGCATGGCAAAAGGATTCAAAGTAATGTTGGCCTTACAATGGCTACCCTTTTTAATGTCTACGCAGTCGTTTTCCTAATCGTAAAACAATCATTCTGCTCCCTGTTCTCCTTTCGGTTGCCTGTCAATCAATTAAAGCTTTGATGTATTATAAAAGAAAGGAGTTTATAAGAGTTTGGGAAGCAGATTGGATGGTGTACCACACACCACCAACCTGTGTAGTGTGGGCTCGTGTCATGCCAAGACAAGCACCAGCGTTTGTGTAGCTCTGAGCTAGACTAATGGTTAAAAGAGATCAAAGTTACATGGCCCATAGTGGTGTATTTATCATACTCACACCGTATATTCATTTGGCCAGATCATTTTAGAGCACGAGTCCAAAATAAGTCATATCCAAATAGACCACGCCACAAATAGTAGTAAGGACAACGAATTAAAATAATAGTAGGACAATGAATTAAAACATTAGGGTCCATCCAATTTGTTCATAAGGTCACAGCCTGGATGAAAAGGAATAACAAATATCATATTGATCCAAAACTTCTTTGACCCCCAAAAGGTTTCAAAGGTAGACGTTCAATCCCCCACTGCTTTTTGCAGTGTGGTCCACTTGATCTTTAGATTTGTCTTATTTTTCGGCTCAAGCCTTGAGACGAGCTCGTCAAATGGACGGACGGTTTAGATATAACACAAACTTCATGATGCACCCACAAAACTTAGTGACGTCAACACATTAGCCAGGTCGGTGGTGTGGTACAACAGCCAATCCGCTTGGGTTTTGAAGGAAAAAGATAACTTTTTTTAAAAAATAAAAAATAAAAAAATTATCCTTTTAAAACTTACATTTTCTTTCTCATTGTTCCAACACCTTACTCCTCTCATCTATAAATGATGCCACCCCCCGCCCCTCGATTCCCTCCCTTTCACTGCCTTTGGAGTAAGAGCAGAAAAAGAAAAGAAGAGAAAGCAAAGGTGGATTGAGGCTTAGAATTAAGAATACAAGAGGTTCTACCTAGAGCTAGTGGTGGTGCATGTGCTTAGGAATCATTTGTTCAGTTTAAGATATTCACAACATTCCCATCTCACATACATTTCTATATAAAAAGAGTCCCGTTTTTTTGTGCTTATTGATTCTCTCTCTCTCTCTCTCTTCTTTCTCTTATTTTCCTGTTGAGAGGTCCAGTTTCTCTGTATTCCATTGGTTAGGCTCAAATGGGTGAAGCCAAACAGGTAATATTTGGGTTTTTCTCGTTAGGGGGTTTTTGTTCTTGGGGTGTTGAATTTTGATGTGGGCTTTTTGTGTTTTGTGTTTGGCAGGAAGAAGCAAAGGCAGAGACTAAGCCAGAAGAGAAGAAAGAGGAGAAAGCAGAAGAGAAGAAAGAAGAGAAAGCAGAGGAGAAGGCAGAAGAGAAGAAAGAGGAAGAAAAGGCTCCACCTTCTCCTATTGTCTTGTTTGTAGACATGCATTGTGTGGGATGTGCAAAGCGGGTAGAGAGATGCATCATGAAGTTTAGAGGTCTCTCTCTCTCTCTCTCTCTCTCTCTCTCTCTCTCTCTCTCTCTCTCTCTCTCTCATATTCATTTCCTTTGTTTGTTGGCAATCAGGGGTTGAAGCTGTGGAAATAGATATGGGCCAGAACCAAGTAACAGTAAAGGGAATAGTAGAGCCACAAGCTCTCTGCATGAAAATACAAAAGAAAACAAAGAGAAAAGCAAGGGTCTTGTCTCCATTGCCTCCACCTGAAGGAGAATCGAAACCTCAAGTTGTTGCATCTCAGGTCTAATTCTACATACTAATACATGAAACTCTCTAATCCAAACCCTAAGGAATTGATATCTACACCCTCCTGATTGATTTCCTTACACCCCCTTTGGAAAAATCATGACCATCGAACATTTTCACCAGAATTGCGGTTCAAATGACCTCAGTGGGCCCCACCATGTTGCGTTGATGACATCTACTTTGAAATCATGCATCCCTCACATGTTTAGCCATGTGACCGAAAATCACCCCAATTCATGACTTAGGTTAGCCACACAATCGGAACATTGAGAGGGCCCACTCTTCTCCTCCCAACTGTTCCTTCTCATGTGGCCCCCCTAATTCATGGATTAGCTTGATTTTTGGGACCATGAACAAACAAGGGATACCGTGCATGATGATCGGATTGGATTTCCTGAAAACGTCACAATGGGGCTATACAAATCAGGACCTTTTTCCATTTATCCGTACTTTTTGGTATTGAAGAGTGCAAAAGCGTACCATTGTTTAAGCAAAATTAAACCTGGGTGTGTTTTTGTACACAGTGGCTTCCTTAATATAAATTTTTTCCCCTCTTTCAAAAGGTGGTGATTAATCCTACAGCTATCAAGACCATCCAAACAGTGGGCACATGGTTGATGGAGCATGCATTAAAATAAAAAATAAAAAATGCACTGATCTAGCAATCCTAACCGTTCAATTGGTGGCTTTTAAATGGATGGTTAAAAGCAAAAGGCGAATGGTCCAAATCAAACAGGCAAAATTAGATTGTTAGTGCTGACTACTAGTTGGACGGTCTGGATTAACATAAAACTATGCCATGTAATTTCACACTTGAATTTATTTAGATAATTGTGTATGGGACTCACCAGATTTCTACGGTCGGGATGATGACAGGTGAGTGAGGTGACCACTGTGGTGCTGAATGTAAACATGCATTGCGAGGCGTGTGCACAGCAACTCAAAAGCAAGATTCTCAAGATGAGAGGTACTTAATCTAGGATGTTCACTAACGTACGCTATAGGGTCCCATTTGGCACCTTGTCCCACGTGGAATTGCACAGTTGGTTACTTAGGCCATCGCCGTAACTTTCAACTGTCCCGATTTGGTACTCCGCGGGCTACCATATAAAAGTAGTACGTGGGTCCACGTGCTGAATAAGAGTGTCTACCCACCTTCTGTTAGTGGGTGTCCATGTAATAAATTCACAGTTGTATCATGACCATGGTGATGGGTTCCTTCCTTCTGAGAAAATTGCTGTCCACGGACCACCATTTTATTGTAGCTCGCGGATCAAAAATAATTATTTCTAGGTTTCGGGTGACAATCAGCCCACAAACAAGCACACAGATACTGTAGAAGTGGACAGTGCAACTCAGTCCAAGCCTGCCAAACTATAGTCCCACTAATGACCGTCTAACGAGAATTAATCAACGGTCCAAATTCAACAAAAAAAAAAATACCAGTTATTGGATATTATGAGTACCCGATCATCTGATTTTATAGATACTCTCAATCAGCAAGTTGGGGCCATGATTTGTACAGTTTTAGATTGAAATCATATGCATCTCAAGCGTCCACGAGTTGTGTGCGTGAGCACCAATATCCGTACTCTCCATGCAAACCAAATTACTTCTCCCACTAAAATACACCGTGGGCCCACTGAAACTCATGTTCACGCAGGAGTCCAAACCGCCGAGACCGAGCTGAGCAGCAGCAAGGTGACGGTGACCGGCACCATGGATGCTGACCGGCTCGTCGACTACGTCTACCGACGAACACGCAAGCTTGCTAAGATCGTCCCTCAGCCGAGCAACGAAGAGAAGAAAGCAGAGGAGAGCCCGAAAGAAGCCGAAAAGCCACCGGAAGAAGCTCCAAAGACCGAAGAGAAGAAAGAAGAGAATGGAGAGAAGAAAGAGGAAGAGAAACCGCCTGAGAAAGAAGAAAACACTGCCAGCGAAGAGAAGCCAGCTGAAGCAGCAGCCGTGGAAGAAGAACCAAAGAAAGAAGGTGAAGAGATCCCCATCAACGACGATCTGGCGAAGAAGGTGATGTACTGGCCACCTGTTTATGTGATCGAGCGTATCCCACCACCGCAGCTCTTCAGTGATGAAAATCCAAATGCATGTTGCATTTCTTAAGAACGTACAATAATACTACAAAGGAAATAGAGATTGTATCATTTTAGTATCGATTATTAATATTTGTAGTACTATATAAATATATATGATGCAACCACATGGAGTATGTACGTGACAACGTTACGTATTTCAAGTGACCAAGTTTAGATGGTGGGAATTTTTACTGCCACTTAATAATAATGAACTTTTAGTACAGATGCATTTTGGGTTTTTCTTTTTTAGCTTGGTAGTACACACCCATGTCAGTACAGACACTCCATGTTAGCCACCCCCGCTAGGGATCGATACAGATGCATTTTGGGTTGTTTGGTTAAGTGTAAATACCAGTAGTATAATAATGAAAAAAGCATAATCATAAGTTGTGATAGCTCCCAATCACACCTTAAAAATTAAACAAAACTTAATGCTATTTTCAAACCAAAACTCGGTGGGCTCATTATGATTTATGTGTTATATGCATTCTATCTATTCATTATTTTAAGCCATTTTAGCTCATGAGCTGAAAATTAAGGCAGATCTAAGCCTCAAGTGGACTGTATCATTGAAGAATTGAAGAATCTGAATTATTTGCTTGCCACAAATAAGATTTTCTTATTTTTCTATTTTTCTTATATTATAAATGATCCACATGCACTCTATGATTATGTGGCCCAATCACACTGTAACAAATATGTTTTACTTGTTTGCACAGCAAGGAGAGAATATGGATTCATCATTGAAAACTGTGGATTCAATAATGGAATAGCCCACTTTAGCTTTGGATCTATTTCATTATTGAACTCATGATTACAAATGAAAGAACCAGGTTGATAAAACACACGAATCATGGCATTGCCAAGTTGTTAAGTACTGATTATACATAAAACCAAGTCTCCTTTGAAATGCCGTACCTGTCCACGGCAAATACTAAAGGAGCACAGCTTTGGTGGATTCCAAGGTGGATGGGACCCACTGTGGCATGGTCCATCTAAGATTTGGATCTGCTTCGTTTTTTGAATCATGATCTAATATGAACTTTTAAAATGAATGAACGATGTAGATGTAATGCACATACACCACAATATGGGCCCCACAGTTAGAGGGATCCACCCAAACCGCCCCAATACTAAAGTAAGCAATTATTACTTATTTATGTAATTACGCTAAATCCAACATGTCCTTGGGTAAGGCATTATCCAAAAGTGACGGTGAGCGTGTGATCCAAGGTCCGGCTAGCTTAAAATTGATTTTTTTTTTTTTTTTTTTTTTTTAAGTTCCAAATTCAGCAAACAAGCGTCTGCTAATCAGAGTTTTAAGATCATCTGACAGATCTCTAGTGTGTCCCCCACTAATCATGCGGTTTGGATTTGTTGTACGTTTGTCACATGTGCACTGACTGAGTGCAGGCGCACGGATCTCATACTCTGGCAAGTGAACCTATCAAATAACTCACTCTTTTGGACTGCGGCGCATGCACGCAGAGCACTCATTTCTTAATATATATATATATTATATATATATATAGATATATATATATATATATATATATATATAGACAGACTTTCACGTGCATCGTGGCTACAGTGCAAAAGTGTCTGGACATAAGCATCTATATGTGGTCCACCCACGTGGAGCCCACATTTCCGGACGTGCATTGGGTACTACCCTGGCTTGTCTCGAGCTCGGCACAGGCAGGGGCTGTGAGAGTATATCTTCATGCATGGGTTTTATCCACACCGTACATCTATTTTAGTATATCATTTTACGATACAACCTCAAAAATGAGGTAGATCCATAGCTCGAGTGGACTCCACAGTGGGATTGAATTTCTACCGTTGAAAACTTATTAGGGCCACGGAAGTTTTGGATCAAGCTGATACTTTTATTTTCCATTTATCCATGTCTACGTGACCTTAAGAATAGGTCGATGGAAAATAAACATTACGGTAGGCCTTGAAAGTTTCAATGGTTAGTGTCATTATCATTGCTGCTTCCTGTCGTGTGGTCCACTTGAGCATTGGATCTACTTCATTTTTTAGTATACACCGTAAAATAATACGAAAAAAATGGACGGACGGTGTGGATAAGACCCATATGTCATGATGGCCCCCCACAAGCCCAGCCTATTCCGAGCATGGGACAGGATGGGGTTGGACCCAATCCGGATAGCCATATATGAGTTAAATGTACGTGAGGAGTACAAGTGAATTCTCACGGTTCTCCATAGCCATAGTAGCAGTGAACAAGATGGGTTCACGTGCTCGTCACGTGTCGGGGGCAGGATGGACGGGAATCCTCTGCAACACATGTTTTATGCAGTGCAGCCCACAAGCTGTATTTGTGAAATCTAGACCCTGCAACAATCTTCAACCAGATCCATAATTCTGGCGGACCACACCAAGAGAAACGATGTGCATAGGTGCAAGCCATAGGTTTGTGTGTGGGGCACCATCATGTGTATCCTTCATCAAACCCGTTTTCAGATGCATCTCAGCTGGATAAAAGTGATTATGCAGAAATCAGGTGGGTTAAAGTGAATAAGCAAAAATCAGATGGGGCATAGCAACTTGAACATCAAGGCTTCATCAACAATTCCATCAGAAATTTTGAAACCGAGAGGCAACAGTTTTATCAGCTAATTTTTTATTTGTATAGTTGAAACAAGAGTTTCCACCGGATGGACCGAGCGGATTATATTAAAAACGTGGTGGGACTCACGGAGTTGGTTGTTTTACGCACTGTTGCTTGGGACGATTCCAGTTCGCAGCAGCTGCTTACAGATAAAATGATGTTGGGAATCTCCTGCGACTCTTGTGAACACGTGGTGGGCCCATCCGGTTTGCTCTGAAAGTCGGGACGCGAATTCGGGACTATCCTTTCCCGTCCGTATAACTAGGAACGGATAGGGGCCACCGTGATGTATGGGTTTCATCCACACCATACATCCATTTAACCATCTGATTTTAGGATCTGAGCCCAAAAATAGGCAGATACAAGACTCAAGTGGATCATACACTGGGGATTAAACACTTACAATTGAAAACTTTTTGAGGCCAAAGAAGTTCTGGATCAAGCTGATATTTGTATTTTACATTCATGTCTACCTGACCGTATAATAAGTCGGATGAGCCCTACAAAGGTTTCAATGATTGATGTCATTATTGCATATGTTTCCTGTGGTGCGGTCCATTTGAGACTTTGGATCTGCCTCATTTTGGGTTTGTACCTTAAAAGGAGATGGAAAAATGGATGGCAGTAGCCCCTTTGAGCCCCGTCCGTTCTTATGCAGGACGGGCAGGGGTAGTACCTTATCCACGTCCGAAAGTCGCCGCGGGAATGAATAAAAAAAAGCCATGGCGGGCCTACGAGCTAACGTAGCATGAGCTTTGCGGGTCTCCTTTTGGTTGCATATTCCAACCACCGCCCCGGCCGACTCAGCAGTCTCACCTTTTCTTAAAAGCCAGACTCGTATGAGGTGTGCCTGATGGGGGAGGATTCGGCCAGGCCGGGAACGTGGGCCGCACCTTGATGTATGTGTTGTATATCCACGCCGTCCAGTTTATTTTAGGGCATGGATCCAAATCTCAGGCGGACCACACTATAGGAAAAAAAGTGGCGATTGAACAGCTGTCATTAAAATCTCTCTGGACCACACCACAATAAGTTTTTAATGGTGGGCATTCAATCGCCACTTTTTCCCGTGGGGTGGTCAACCTCAGATTTCTGGAAAAAAAAAAAAAAACGGATGGATGGTGTAGATATACAACACATACATCAAGGTGGCCCACAGCCCCCACCTGATGAATGAGGAGCTGACACGTGGCAACAGGTCCCGTGAAAAATAACTTTGGATGAACTGTCTATGTAGCCAGATGCGAACGTCGTCTTTTGTTCCTACTTTCTTTGCTTTATATCTTATTTTGCTGGAAGAAGCACAGGAAAACGACTGTTGAGTTTTCGGTCGGTGGATGAAAGAGAAAGGCGGGGGGCACTCTAATTGGGCTACCGGCACTTAACCGTATGGTCCGTGCAGATATAGGAGAGCCAGTAGAACCGGAGTACGGTTGAGCCATCTCTCTACAGTACACGTGTCAATGTGAACGATCGCTCCGAACCGTCCATCTAGTTGCTCTTGTGTTTCATGGAAGATGGGTCAAAATTTGCTGCTTTGTTTTTGGCTGCTAGTACGCGGCATGCTAGGATTGGATTTGCGGTTCAATTCAAACCGAACGACTATGACCCCAAGCGTTAAGATATGCAAACACATTAGTATGTGACCTAGATCTGATGACATCGGTTGCCTATTCAATCACTCACTCAATGTGTAAACAGGATCAAGCGATGTTCAATGAGTAGGGTTTGTTCTCTGATGATGGGTTACACATTTGCCTTCTATATGAAAGGTCTTTTCAATACATATAAAAGTGAAATGAGAAAGGAATTCTTACCGTCGATCATAAAGAATAGCTGCAAAACATGTCTCTTGATGTAGAACTAAATCCAGCGTGCGAGCGTAGACTCAAATTATAGTTAAGATTATCAGCTACTTTATTAATCCTATGGATTATACTATGAAATGTAAACAAACTTAGAATAAAGGATTACATTAAGAAATGTAATTGACTTGGCAGAAAAGTAAAGTGATTACACTAAGAAATGTAATTGACTAATAATTGAAAGATATATTTGGTTTAATTGGGTTGGTATGAGATGAAACCTTCGTCTTGCATTCCTTTTCTATTTAGAGCTTTACCTTGGCCATCTTTATTCTTCCCACATCTCGATGGTTGCCACAACTGTTCAACATCACAACCTTCTACTCTTCTTTCTGACATCTGCCCTATAACCGCTCCTTCACGATCGATCATCTATATAATGATGTGGCATTACTCGATGCATTCCAGCATGTTGTTAAGAAATCTTTTCCGTACATCTCTGCAGATCTTCAAAAAACTATACGGATATGTACAGATCACACGTAACCTACTCTGATTGTTTCTCATGAGGAATGGCAACCTTAGGAATGAACATTGCCCCTCACGTCGCCTCGCCTTTGGAAAAAGATGAAGGCGACGTGTGACCCCTCATTAATGTGACATTAACTATTTACACGCGTCGTCACCCCGATAACCATCTTTAGCCAACTTATCGTAACACGTCAGCGACCCTTTATCGAAATAAGGGTCAAACCCCGTTTCAACACGTGTTTTCACATCGTTTCCCACAAAATCATTATGATGCCCTAATAAATGTTCTATCGCTTTGTCCGATATAAGCGTCATTTCAGCTCTCTTTCATTCTTATGCTCTTTTCCCTTTGCGAACATCCAAATTTCAAACTTCAAACTCATCTTCGACTAATGGCTACTTCATCATCTTCTTCCCCTCCTTTCCCTCAAGGCAATCTCATTAATGTGATGGATGTCCTCTCTGAGAAATGTCTCAATAAAACAGTATTTCAAACGCCCAGTGAAGAATACCGGTGCCTGGGTCCAGCATTTGTTCCGACAACAGACGTCAATGAAGTTGCATGATGGATCCCTTATTCCCCGTCTGTCCCGGTGAAACTTTGTTGATTCAGTCCGAATCCATCTACAATTCTGCCAATGTTTTGAAAAATCCTCGGTCATGGCCTAAACCACTACCAAAATGGGATATTTGGTTTGCCCGTGTTTCTTCTCGATATGGACAACATGGAGGAATTTACGCATCTACAAACGCATTAAATTATCCATCTACGACTATCCATCAGATCTTGCTCTTCTTCTTCTGCTTTGGTGTTCTAGAGCTCCTCCACTAACACATTCTTCTTTGGCTGTGGTCCTATGAGTCCAACTATCCTGGATGTTGTAGCCCTGATTCAACTACTTCCATTTGGTGAAGTGGTCTATCCAGGTTTTACATAAAAATCACCAAGACTCTTCACGAATAAGGCCGGTTAAGCCTATTCTTACTTCATGCGGGCTTATCGTAAAATCAAAGGATCGGTTGATCATGAAGAGCACACGTCCTTTTTTTACTGCTTTGGATTTGCCGACATTTATTCTGTGTGAATGCTCTACAAATTATGAATGAGTATATTCCACTGGTTGAGACGCTCGCTAAATGTTGGAAGCTCGCTCTGGCATCTTATGTATTCGGTCACCTATACAGAGGCATTTATGAAGTTACCACCACGGGTCTATATCATGGAGGACCACTATGGCTTCTTCAAATGTGGATTTATGAGTACTTTCGTCCTTTCCTTATACATAATTTCATCCACTCCGAAGTCGTTTTTTCTTCTTACGACGAACGCGACATCAATTCTCTCCAAGAAGTCCAATCATTTTCTGTATATATGAACACTCTATTCTTCTATATAGAAAAAGGCAAGCGGAATTACTCGTTCATCCCATTCCATGACAGAGAATATGACCTTGCTTGGTTCACCGGCTAATATGAGCCAAAAGCTGATGACGAAGAGGTGTCCCAATTGCACCAGGCATGGGCAAGTTACCACATCTATAAGTATATTTCTTACAGTGGTATGATTGACTTGAGCAAAAATGCTAAAGTTGGGGTTGACCAATATTGTCTTAACTTGCTTGCTCATCAATTTGGCCTGGTTCAATGTATCCCCTATTCATTTGTTAAGAAGTGGAGCCACATCTGGGGCCGCCCACGACCAGTCGAAGTTGTGCAGATTTCGTGTCGCAAGTCCTTTCGCAACTGGGATGCGAAAGGAGTTTCGCGGATTTCATGTCGCAAGTCCTTTCGCAACTAGGATGCGAAAGGGAAGTTGTCAAAACTATAAATTGGGGTCCCTAGGGTTATTCTAGGGTTAAGGTGAATATTGGAAAATATTTCTAAGGTGTGGGCAAGGGATTTTCTCTGTACTTCCAAGGGAGAGGTTAGTATATTGCCTTGTAATCTTCGTTTCTCTTCATAGTGGAATTTTGCATCCGTGGTTTTTTACCCTAGTTTGGGATTTTTCCATGTATATCTTGTCTTGTGGTTTATTTGAATGCTTTTATTCCTTTCTAGTTTATATTTCTTCCTGTTTATCGTTTGTGGGTGAGGCCTGAGATTGGATCTAGGCTCACTGCATCGTTGGAATGCTGCGCAACAACTGGTATCAGAGCTATTAGTTTAGTTCTATTGGGAGCGATGGCGGAAGATGAGAAAACTAGAATTGAGAAGTTTGATGGTTCAAACTTTGCCTTCTGAAAGATGCAGATGGAAGATTATCTGTATCAGAAGGACCTCTATATTCCTCTAGGAGGAAAAGAGAAGAAACCAGAAAAGATGACAGATGATGAATATTTTTTACTGGATAGGAAGGCTTTAAGAACGATCCGACTCTCTTTGTCTAAGAGCGTCGTCTTCAATATATCCAAGGTAAAAACGATAAAAGAATTAATGGAAGCCTTAGCCACCATGTATGAAAAGCCCTCAGCATCCAACAAGGTTCATCTTATGAAACAACTATTCAACATGAAGATGTCAGATGGTGGGAGCGTGGCTGAACATCTAAACGAGTTCAATACAGTCACGAGCCAGTTGGAATCCGTTGGCATTGCTTTTGAGGATAAGGTCAGGGCATTATTGATCTTATCCAGTTTGTTAAACAGTTGGGATGATTTGGTGATTGTTGTGAGCAATTTCTTAGGATCGACAAAGCTAAAATTTGATGATGTGGCCGGTCTAATTCTCAGCGAAGAATCTAGAAGGAAGGCATCAAGAGTTTTAGGGAATTCAGGGAATGCTCTAAACGTTGAAGGAAGAGGAAGATCGCTGAACAAAGGAGGCAATAAACATGAGCGTTCTAAGTCGAGGAAGAAGTCTAATGGACCGAAAGATAAAGACGGGTGTTGGCATTGTGGTAAGAAGGGGCACATGAAACTTGATTGCAGGGCGCTCAAGAAACAAGAAGGAAGCTCTCAAGGCGGGAAAGATTCAGTGAATCTGTCTGAGGAGAGCGACACAGAGGCGTTGATCTTGTCTCTTGATGCAAGGAATGAGTCTTGGGTTATAGACTCGGGTGCTCCGTTTCATGCTACTTCGTGTAAGGAAGTTCTGCGTGATTATGTATCAGGTGACTTTGGGAGAGTCAACTCGGGTGATGATGAGTCGTGCAATATTGTTGGAAAGGGGAATGTTCATGTAAATCAGAAAGACGGAACGGTCTTGAAATTGAAGGATGTTAGACATGTACCGAGTTTGAAACGTAATCTGATCTCAGTGGGACAGTTGGCCGATACCGGTTATGTGACGACATTCACCAGTGACTCCTGGAAGATCACAAAAGGTGTCTTGGTAATATCTCGAGGCAAAAAGGAAGGTACCTTGTACGTGATTTCAGGATCGTATAGTTCACTCGCAGTCGCATCAACTGGAGTGAATGGGCAGTTATGGCATCAGAGGCTGGGACATATGAGTGAGAAAAAGGGATGAAAGTGTTATTGTCAAAAGGGAAGCTACCAGGGCTGAAGTCTATTGACTTGGAATTCTGTGATGACTGCGTGTATGGAAAGCAGAAGAGGGTAAGCTTCAAGAAGACGGGACGCGCTCCAAAGATACATCTGTTAGAGCTTGAACACACTGATGTGTGGGGACCGGCACAGGTATTATCTCTTGGTGGCTCACGTTATTTTGTTACCTTTATTGATGATGCTAGTAGAAAACTGTGGGTCTACTTCTTAAAACATAAATCTGATGTATTTGATGTATTTAAGAAGTGGAAAGTTATGGTCGAAAATGAGACAGATAAAATAGTAAAGTGTCTCAGATCTGACAATGGGGAGAGTATTGTGATAAGAGGTTTGAGGAGTATTGTGCAGCAAATGGAATCAAACATCAGAAAATGATTCCAGGGACACCACAGCAAAATGGTGTTGCTGAGCACATTAACAGGACCATCCTTGAGCGCGCCAGGAACATGAGGTTACATGCAGGGTTGCCTAAGACCTTTTGGGCAGTTGCTGTGAATACTGCCGCATATCTCATCAATAGAAGTCACTCAGCATCATTGGATGGTGGGCTACCAAAAAAAGCGTGGACTGGGAAGGAAGTGAACCTTGCACATCTCAGAGTGTTCGATTGCACTTCATATGTTCACATTGATGCAGAGCATATAACCAAGCTGGATGCGAAGTCCAGGAGGTGCACGTTTATAGGCTATGGGCAATATGATTTTGGCTACAGGTTCTGGGATGCAGAAAACAGGAAAATCATCAGAAGCAAGGACGTAATCTTCAATGAAAAAGTGATGCATAAGGACAGTGTGCAGGAAAATCAGGCCGAGAAAAAGGAATTCGTAGAGTTGGAAGAATTACCGGACATGGGTGTTACAGCGCCACAGGATGAGGCAGAGCCGCATACACCGGTTGTGAGGAGGTCTACTCGGGAGAGGAGACCCACGGTCCGATACTCACCCTCCTTACATTATCTACTACTGACGGATAATGGTGAGCCAGAGTGTTTTGAAGAGGCGTTACAGTCAGATATGCGGGTTAAGTGGGAGCAGGCCATGGATGATGAGATGGACTCTCTTAAGTCTAATCGTACATAGGAGCTAGTCACTTTACCCAAGGGTAAGAAAGCTCTTCATAAAAGTGAGTTTACAGACTGAAGGAGGAGCACGATGGTTCGAAACGGTATAAGGCCAGATTGGTTGTGAAAGGATTTCAACAAAAGGCAGGTATCGATTTCACTGAAATATTTTCACCAGTAGTGAAAATGTCTACGATTCGCATGGTCTTGAGTATAGTGGCTTCAGAGGACTTACATCTAGAACAGCTAGATGTTAAGACAACCTTTCTTCATGGGGACCTTGAAGAAGAGATATATATGCATCAGCCGACATGATACATGGCACCAGGTAATGAGAACAAGGTGTGCAGATGAAGAATAGTCTATATGGCTTGAAGCAGGCCCCGAGGCAGTGGTATAAGAAGTTCGACAGTTTCATGTCGGGAAACGGTTTTAGGAGATGTTATGCAGACCACTGTTGTTACTTGAAGAAGTTTGATACGTCTTACATCATCCTTCTTCTGTACGTTGATGATATGCTTGTGGCCGGTTCAAGCATGAAGGACATTTCAGATCTCAAAAGACAATTGTCTAGAGAATTTGCCATGAAGGATTTAGGAGCTGCAAAACAAATCCTAGACATGAGGATAAAGCGTGACAGGGAAAATAAAAAATTAGTTTTATCACAGGCAGAGTACATAGCCAAGGTACTTGATCGATTCAATATGGAAGGTGCTAAGCCGGTTAGCACTCCATTAGCCAACCACTTCAAGCTATCTAAGGAGCAAGGTGCAAAGACGTAGGAAGAACAGGACTACATGGCCAAAGTCCCATACGCGTCAGCTATTGGGAATCTCAAGTATGTCATGGTGAGCACGAGGCCAGACATTGCTCAAGCAGTGGGAGTTGTTAGCAGGTTCATGAACAACCCCAGGAAGGAACATTGAGAAGCTATGAAGTGGATCCTTAGGTACTTGGTAGGTACTAAGGACGTAGGGTTGTGTTATGATGGATCGGAAATCAAGTTACAAGACTACGTGGATTCAGATTTGGCAGGAGATATCGACAGCAGAAGAAGTAATACAGGTTATGTTTTTACTCTGGGTAGTGCCGCAGTCAGTTGGGTCTCTCAGTTACAAAAGATAGTATCTATCAGTACGACAGAAGCAGAATATGTTGTGGCTACAGAAGCATGCAAGGAGATGGTGTGGATGCAAGGTTTTATGGAAGAGTTGGGTAAGAAGTAAGCAGATTGCAAGTTGTATAGTGACAGTTAGAGTGCAATACACTTGGCTAAGAATTCAGCCTTTCATTCAAGGATCAAGCATATTGCCATCAGATATCACTTCATACGTTCATTACTGGAAGATGGATCGATTGCTCTGGAGAAAATTCATACAAGTGAGAATCCTGCGGATATGCTGACCAAGGCGGTCACAAGGGAGAAGCTGAAGCTCTGTTTAGCGTTGATTGGTCTTCAGGCTTGAAGACGGGGAGGTGGTGCACTCCGGATGAAGAAAACAAAGGTTTATGGCGATGTGTTTCCAAGTGGGAGATTGTTGAAAAGTGGAGCCACATCTGGGGCCGCCCACGACCAGTCGAGGTTGCGTTGATTTCGTGTCGCAAGTCCTTTCGCAACTGGGATGAGAAAGGAGTTTCGCGGATTTCGTGTCGTAAGTCCTTTCGCAACTGGGATGCTAAAGGAAAGTTGTCAAAACTATAAATTGGGGTCCCTAGGGTTATTCTAGGGTTAAGGTGAATATTGGGAAATATTTATAAGGTGTGAGCAAGGAATTTTCTCTATACTTCCAAGGGAGGGGTTAGTATATTGCCTTGTAATCTTCGTTTCTCTTCATAGTGGAATTTTACATCCGTGGTTTTTTACTCTAGTTTGGGGTTTTTCCACATATATCTTGTCTTGTGGTTTGTTTGAATGCTTTTATTCCTTTCTAGTTTATATTTTTTCCTGTTTATCGTTTGTGGGTGAGGCCTGAGATTGGATCTAGGCTCATTGCGTCGTTGGCGTGTTGCGCAACACCATTTACTCAAATAACTTGTAATCAGCCTCCCCACAGTCGGCGGCCAATCATCGATAAAGTTGAACTCTATCATTCTCTCTGTTTCTTTTCAAGAATCCAATATACTTTTTATCCTTATCTATTATCCAAGTCGACCTCAGGTAATGGACACCTTCACTACTTGGTGGGAAAGCCATTATCAGAAGCTAATTAATAAATCCTCACAAGACATCATTGTCCAACTCTCCTCTGCCATGGAGCCTAGAGGAAAAAAAAAGAGCAGTGCCCATATCGACTTTTGTGTCCATTCGAAAAACCTATATGCCGAGAGCCAAATTGGCCACTGCATTCACTCTACAAACTTTGTTGATCGAGAAAGCAGTTATTCGCACAAAGCGTCAAAAAGTTACAGCGAAAGTACCCGTTATCCTTGCATCTCCATTAAATCACCAGCCAACATCCGGTCAAAAGAGAGTTTTCTTGATCTGGGAGTCCCTCTTGGTCCACCTCCTCGACCAACTACTCTAATTCTCAAGCACATCAATCCACCTTCCCAATCGGTCAATGTCGATCAACCATTGTCAATTTCATCGAAAGGACGATGGTAAATAGGTAATTCCTCGGCTGAGACCATAGCTTCATTTGGAAATTACTTCAAAACTAAATATTGGCCAGGACTTATTGCTGAAGATTATTCCAAAGAAATCGAGGAAGGTTTGAAATGCCACCAGGAAGCTCATTATAATAAATGTTGGAACAAATGGTAGCATGATAAGGAGAGATTGAATAATTTTGATATTTCATTTAATGAGAAATATCCAAATCCCTATTATCCTAATCCGCCACCATTCCCTACTTCAACACGAGTGATGACAATGACTATTAAAAGCCCTCAACCTGTAAACAATTGATTCATCACCTACGTCGTTCGCTCTGATTTAGGTGGAGGTTACTTACTGTGTAATTATTCTAAGTCTCTTTTCACTTCTCATGTTGATTAATCATTTCCTTTGCAGCTATCCGGGAGTCATTATCTGTGGAAAAACAAATCATAGTGGCGCGGCTGCTATGACAGTGTCCACTAGCGATTGATTCTCCCGAAGTGGTTGATGTTCAAACTATTGACTCTGAGGAAACAGTCAACGTTGAAGCTCTTCCTTCTCATACCTTTCTTAGAGTTGTGACTCTCGACACCGAGTCGGAATACATGGTCGATCTTCCTCAAACGCCACCTATTGTTGTCGACCAAGAACAGGAGGAAGAGGAGAGAGAGCAGCCGATGAGTGTTACCCCTCATGATTTTGGCAAGATGCCTTCCCCTCGGCCGATTTCTTTGATGATTGATGAGATTCCTCCAGCAGTCGAGGAATCTCTGTCTCATGAGGCGGCTGTACATGAACCACTGTCGGAAGAGACTCATGCGGCCGATACTTCTGTACCTGATCATGTCCACTACCCACATTTGTGCCAATAATTATGGGCGAAACTTCTGCTCTTCCTACTTCTATCATGGGTGTACTTCCATTTGATGACACCATTTCCTCTCTCGAATAGGCTCTAGCTGAAGATATTACTGTGACCAAGTCACCCTCTTTATCGAACAGTCTGCAAAACCTCAAGGAAGAACTCCATATCCTCATGCAAGCAAGGTTATCTGGAACTTTGATGGTCTAGATGGTTGATAAACTCGAACAACTGATCGAATCATATCGTGTTTTCTCTTGGTCAAACCCAAACCTTGTAGACAAGCTACCAACTCTCCAAGATTTCTTAGTATTCGTCAAAGAAAAACAGAAGATGTGTTATCATCAGCTACCTTGAAGTAGAGCACACACAATAGAATCTCAAGTGGTTTCTGCCAAGGATATCGTCAACCAACTTTCGACAGGCACTGCTAAGTTAAAAACATCTAGAGCTAAATTGGAGGAGATGGAAGTCAACATTGTAGCTCTGGAGGCAGAATTAATGACTCTGAAAAGGAGGTGTGAGGAAAAGTGTGTTGAGCTCGACCGCCAGGAGAAAACAATTGAGGATATGGCGATCTCCGTTAGGGCTCTGACAGCTAACATCAGCCGACTCCGTTGATCTGCTATCAAACATGAGGCCACCTTGCGCAGTAAAGGGCCAATTGGAGACAGTAAAGACATTAATCCAAATATTTTCTTCTTTCGAATTATAATATTGTATCAGAAACCCTTTTATCAATAAAATCGGTTGTCAAGCCTTCTTTTCTTTGCCTCATGCCTTAACTTATTTTGCTCTTATTTTGTAACTGACTGCTGACGTGGCCCCAAAAGTCAAGACATCGTGGGTTGATTCCCGAATTAAAAGCCTTGAAAGCTACATGTCCCTGACTTCTCGGAACATGTAGCGTCTTTCTTGCCATAATTGCTCTAATCATGGGTACGTAAATCGCCTATTTAAATTGTGTCGAATCCCACATGGACTCGTACCAGCTTTATCTTAAAACTGTGCAGCTCCTTCCATGGATTCTAACTCTTCCTCATTTCTCGCCGGTTGTAAGAGCTACTTGCAGGAGATCTTTGACTGGGGTTTGACAAACTTCTGTCAATCTTCATTGCTCTTTGATGTGAATTATTTTTTTAAGGAGGCTTCAACAGCGGGCGAATTAAAGGTCGCACTAGAAGAGCTTCTTCAAAAGTTGAAGCGTCTATACTCTATCGAGCATCGTTACTTCGAACTCACCTTCAAATCTAAGCAGCTTATTGGTTATCTTCGCCAACAAGCTTCAACCAAGGAAGATTCTTTGGAGGTGGGTGAAGATCATGAACTAACCTAAAACAAGTGATTCTGATGGGCCCAAACTCACCAATTTAACAGAACCATGCTCCATAAATTACAAGCACATCGTACCAAACTACTGGAAGAACCTAAGGAACGATAACGTTCCTTCTTTGCTAAGGATATGCCCATTCCTGAAGACTTATCCTTCCTAGACGAACAAATTACTATTTACCAGATGCGGTCGAAGATAAGTCTTAGCCGAAAAAGAGAAGCCGAGAACAAAGTTTCCTCTAACAGCATCTGCGTCGACCAACTTGTTCATCTCCTTCTGATCATCATTGAAAAGGGTGATGATTGGAAGCCTAAACAGGACCAAAACGAAGTTGAGAATCGGGCTCTTCTCAAAGAATTCGAAGAGATGAAGACTAAAAGGGCCTTAGTTATTCGGCTGCTTTGCTTCCTTTTTTTGTAACATGGTCGATGACCAACGACATCTTTGAATAAATTGCTCTTTATCAAATTTCTGAATGCATCAAGGTTGATTTTCATAGTATATCAAGATATTAGATTTTCTTATGGGATTTCAGATCCTTTCTCCTCAATCGGCCATCGCCCAAGATATTTGGGACGACCGATCATCCCGATCCGTTTACCATTGTGACATGAGACTTGTCAAATGGTCATCCTTAGCTGAATTAAGCCACAGCACCTCGGCCGCTTAACACTTAGCCAAACTTTCTTTCGTTTTGAATATGTAGCCCCGTGCTGACTAAGAGACAACAAATGTGCGCGGGTTATCGAGGGGATTCAATTATTTCGTTGTGTATTCCAACCTTATAGGAATCGAAGCTTCAGCTCAACTGTTTACTTTGGGTATCCCAAACATCAACATTTATCCGATGTATATATTTATCATCTTTTATAATGCTTATAAAAGCACCATTCACTCGGATTTGAAACAAATCACAATCACGACTCCGTCAGCGAGCCTTACAGTCATGGCTTCCTCAATTTTCTTCTAGCAATCCCTACGATTTTGGATGAAATCTTTGAAGATGGGACTAATTGTTTCTCCCATACTTCTTTCCTCCACGACCTTTACCACTTCATTTCAAATGTTATTGAAGTGGCAAAAACTGATGAGCCTCTGCGAGAAATTCTGGAGACTCTTTTTGAATTACAACACCTTGGGGATATCTATTCCAAGGTCGATCTAGAACTTCACCTGTAAGACCCAATACCCCAAAAATCTGGTTTGTACACTGGATAGCCGTTGGTTGTAGGTCCATTGGCCCCGAGACATGATTAGAGGGTCCGTGGGTGAAAGTCCAAAAACCCCGATTGGTACCATTGAGAGCGACCAATGCTTAGACCGGGTGAAAGAACAGAGTGCTGAAATGCTGAAATACCAAAGTAGGCAGCGACTCCCACCGACGTGTGTTGATTGGTTGAGAGGTTTGACCTGACCTGCTTATGGGCAAGCAAAGATAGGTTGTGTGTGACGAGCTCATAAATTGTCCGCTATCGTTTTGCCAGGCGACTTATGACTTCTCGCTGTTAGGCAGATAGTGAGGTGCAACACAAGTGGGTTAGACTAGTTCGACCTGTGAACTATGTAGTCCCACCTTTGTAGTTGACCACGGTAAAAAAGTCTATACAAGTGGGTAGAAGTCTTACCTCTGTTTTAGACTTTGGTGATCCAATTGGGAAATATGGAAGGTTGTGGAACTGTTGAAAGAGTGTGTATGTTACAAGTGGGTAGAAGTCCCACCTCTGTATGTAATAAAAAATAATAATAATTTGGAAGCCTGTGCATTTGTGTGCATTAAATGAGCATGACATGAAACATGCATTTTCACAGCACACACGCACTCACTGGGCATAGTAGCTCAAGCTTTCCTTTCTATTTTTTTCCAGGTGAGAGTAGGGAGCTGTAGGAGTAGAGGCTACAGACTCCAGTTGTCCTTTTGTGTTGTACATATCAGTGTATATTTTTTTTTATAATACCCTGCATATGTACATCAGGTATAGTAAATATGACATGGTTTATGTTTTGGTTTTGCCCTGAGGTGCTCAATTGTACACAGTAATATATATTGCATATGATGAAATTTTGAGAAATGCAACGTGTTTGTTGGTTTTGCTTTCAGAAATCCTCCTTGTGGAGCCCCGCTTATGGGACTTAGTATGTGCTACTTGAAAGTCCCAAGAATCGGAGTTCTACGGAGGCTGTCAACCAAAATCTGGTGTATAGTAATCGTGGATTACCAACACTAGATTTAGGGTCGTGACATCACCAATGTGCTGCTCTTCAGGAGAACAATTCAGCCAACCATGTTGAGTCTGAGACTCTCTCAGCTCGATACGATATGACGTGGAGAGACTGACTACATTGGACTCGCTAGCATTTCTTTGACAAAAGGATGTTACGATTATTGGAAGCTCAGTGTGGCAACCTCTTCACTGACCTCTCAGAGACTGGCCACCTCTGCCCAAAGAGGGATAGGCCAAACTCTGAGGACCACCTAGACTTCATCGAGTCCCAGATAGCACTCTATCAGACTTGTGAAGAATCTAGCAGGTCCGAGAAACTAAGGGCCGAGAAAGAGTTCACAGTATTTGATCAACGCCTTGATGTAGCCATTGGCCCTCTTCACCAGACCACAAGCCAACAGCCATCTTGGAGGAGTAGGTGCGAAGGGGCAAGGGAGGCAAAGGAATCGGCCGTTAATAAATTTGAAGAACTCAAGGTAACCTATCTATAATTTGGTCGATCGGCCGAGGGTCTCCTCTTTTTGCATATATACATTTTCTTCTTCTTCTTCTTCTTCTTCCTCTCTCTCTCTCTCTCTCTCTCTCTTCTCTCTCTCTCTATCTCTCTCTCTTTTCTTTTTTGAATCGAATGGCCTATTATTTTAAGGCCTCATTTCTTACAATATAAACTGTTTGCATTTGCAACTTCAGGAATCGATCATTAATTGAAGCCTTTACAATTTTTCCATTCGTATCTCTCAGAATATATGCTCCGCCCTTGAGGACTTGGGTGACAACGTATGGTCCATCCCATGTGGGGGACCACTTTTTACCTAAAGCACGATATACATGACTAATCAGTAGTACAACTTTCCAAACCATATCCATTTCCCCAAAAGATTTTCCTTTTACCCTTTTGTTATACACACGAGCAACGACCACTTTGTGGGCAATGATCAAATCAAGGGCTTTTATTCGAATCTCATCCAATCTTTCGAACTCGACCAGTATAGCCTTTGTAAACTAAGGAGGGGTCAACTCGGCCTAATATGCGGTCCTTAGAGATGACACAATGACTTATAGGGGCACCACTGCGTCATGTCAATAGATTAACCCAAATGGACTCATCCCCATATTTGTCCGGGGTGAGTTTCTGTAAGCCCACAATGCTTATGACAACTTCATATGCCATTCTTGAGAATTTTCCTCAATCATCTTCTTTAAGATGTTTTTAATTACTTTGTTACTAGCTTCGGCTTGGCCATTGGCATGTGCATAATATGGCGTCGAATGCAAGATTTTTATATCTATATGTTTGCCATCACCCGCACCTCTTTTGTCGAAAATGCTCCACCTCGATCTATCATTATGGATTCCAGAATTCCGAACCGATGGATGATACTATTTTCAATAAATTCTATGATTTCTCGATCATATGCTTTGCTTCCACTCATTTAGTGAAATAATCGGTCGCAACAATGATTAATGAATCCATCCGTAATGAAGGTGGATGAATGTGTCCTATTAAATCGATCGCCCAACCCCAGAAAGGCCAAAGTATTATAATTGAATGTATTTCCGTGACGGGCACATGCTGAATTGGCCCATTCTTCTGGCAAGCCTCACAACCTTTAGAATACCATATACAATCGGCCGTCATTGTCGGCCAGAAACACCCGTAACACCTAAGCGTGAGTCTCATTTTCCTCCATATTTGGTGAGCCCTGCATATCCCTTCATGGACCTCACCCACTGCCAACAATGCCTCTTTTTTAGATAGGCATCGAAGTAAGACTCTTTCGGCTCCTTTTCGATAGAGTTCACTGTCGATCATGACGTAATTTACGGCCGACCTCCTCACATTCCTATCGACCTTAGTGTGCGGGCTATGAAGGTAACCCATGAGAGGAGCCCTCCAATCTTCCTCTCCTAACTCTACTTGGCCTATTTTCATAGTACTTCCTCTTTCGAAAACATATGGCAGGGATCTTTTCTGGACAACAATCGTCCTTTCGACCAATCCTCCTAACACGTCGAGCCTTACAACTAATTGTGTCATTTCGTTGGCGTCCATGTTGTGATCCTTAGTGATGTGCATTAGCTCCACTTCTTCGAAATTATCCATCGTCTGAGTTGCTAAGGCATAGTATGGCAACAAGGTTGTACCAGTACACTTGAAGAGCCCTGCCATCTGATTGATCACTAACTGTGAGTCTCCAATTACACCAACTCCATCAATAATTCTAGGCCGATTATCATAGCTTCATACTCAGCCAGATTATTGGTGCAGTCAAATTCCAATTAGAGCGCAAACTCCTCTATTTCCATTTTATGCGATTAAAATTATGTCATCTCCTGTCACCTTATGCATCTTTGACCAATCAAAAATCAACTTCCATGGCGTCAACTGTATGCAATACAAATCCCTAATCTTCGGAGAAAGTTGTCCCTCTAAATCAGATGGGTGATCGGCTAAGAAATTTGCTATGGCTTGACCCTTTACTGCCTTTTGTGGAGTATAACAAAGATCAAATTCAGATAAAGCTAGTACCCATTTACCAATTCGGCTATTCAGAATCAGCTGATTCAACATATATTTCACTAGGTCGATCACTGCTATTACATTTACTCTTTCAGCCAATAGATAATGTCATAATTTAGTGGTCGCGAAGTACAATGATAGGCATAACTTCTCTATAGTTGAGTAACGTTTCTTTGTGTCGAGCAATGTTCAGCTTAAATAATAAACTGCATGCTCTTTCCAGGTCTCGTCATCCTGGGCTAGGACAAGAGAGTTTCGACTGATTCAAGTGATGCTACGACATAAAGCTTGAGCGGTCGACCTTCGACTTGTGACATCAACACTGGTCGTTTCATCAGATATTCCTTGATTTTATCGAAAGCTAGTTGATGTTCTGCTTCTCATTTAAACTTAGACCCTTGCCTCAGCTTTATCGATGACAAAAATATGTTGTTTTTCCCTACACAATTGGACATAAATCTTTGCATGAAATTAACTTGACCTAGGAATCATTGCAGTTCAGCTTTATTCTTTGGCGGGTGAGCGTTAATGATTGCTTGAGCCTTATTTTGGCCGACCTCTATTCCTCGTTGATGCACTAGGAATCCCAAGAAATTTCCAGCTGAAACCCCAAAAGCACACTTTAGACGTTTCATTTTTAGCTTATAGTCTCATTCGTTCAAATGATTTACGCAATTGA
This sequence comes from Magnolia officinalis, assembly GCA_021015155.1. Lineage (NCBI taxonomy): Eukaryota > Viridiplantae > Streptophyta > Magnoliopsida > Magnoliales > Magnoliaceae > Magnolia > Magnolia officinalis. Next base: position 42,906,985 of record JAJHSJ010000007.1, read on the forward strand.
ACGACATGGTCTTCTATATTGGCCGACTTGACCACAACATTGTCCACATAAACTGTTCGATCATATCATGGAATATGGTGCCCAATGCTCTCTGATACGTGGCTCCCACATTTTTAAGTTCGAAAGGCATCACCACCAAACAGTAAGTTCCTAACGGACCTGGACATCTAAATGTCGTTTTAGGCACATCGTCCGTTGCGATATAAATCCGATTATACCCAGAATGACCATCCATGAAGGATACCATCCTATGCCCGACAACCCTATTGATCAGTTAATCGGCTATCGGCATTGGGTATTCATATTTTGGTGTGGCCATATTCAAAATTTAAAAATTAATTCAAACCCGTAATTTACCATTCTTTTTTTTATAACTGGGACAACATTAGAAATCTACTTAACATACTTGATAGCCCTAATAAAACGAGCCTTCAGAAGACGTTCGATTTCTTCTTTTATTTTGTGAGTTACTTTCACTGTTATTCACCTTGGCGGTTGCTTATGCGGCCAATACCCTTCTTTTATAAGTACCATGTGTTCAACTAAGCCTCAATCAAGTCCTGACATCTTATGGTAATCCCATGCGAAACAATGAGCGAACTCCTCAAGTAAACTAACCAATCGTGCTTTCTCTTGAGGTCTTAGCAAATCGTTGACGAATGTGGGCTTAGGGTCTTGCGCGGTCCCTAAATTAATCTCTACCAAAGGATCTTGAACTTACAGCCAAGAATCTTCATACTTATCAGGGGCTTCCTCAAGCTCCATGTCCTCTTCTTCAGTCGAGACATCCATATCAGCCAAGTTCACCAAAAACTATCGTCTACATCCTTAGGCTTTCTTCAAGCCTTCTTATTCTAGCCGTGGAATCGACCTAATATTGCTTATCTCCTATGTACCGATCATGGAATTTCTTCAATGGTTCAACGTGGAATCGACCGATAAGGAATAATGTCCCTCGGTAGGATGTCACTTGGTCGAATTACTTCTGTAATGGCTTGCACAACATTATTTGGATTCTTTTTTTACAGATATTCCAGTTAGTCGGGTGAATTTGTTCCTTCCAGTAAACCGAATTGGTCCTACTTCTTCCCCATAGGAATAGGCTTTGTTCGCATTTGAAGTGGCCAAGAAGGGTTTATTATCAGTGAGGACTAGTTCAACTTTATCCCGATTCCAAAAGGTTACAAACTGATGTAGGGACGACGGGATACACGAGAATGAATGAATCCAGTCTCTACCAAACAGGGCATTGTAGTTGGATGAAATATCGACCATAAAAAAATGAAACCAATACTATTTTGGTCCCAACGATCAAGTGGACTGCCAAGACCCCATGAGTGTTTGTAACATGACCAACAAAATTACTAACAGTAATCTCCGAAGGGATCAAGTCGACTACTGTCTTTCTTAATTTTGACATCATTCTCAGTGGTAAAAGGTTGACAACGGCCTCATTGTCGGACAGGATTCTAGAGACTGGGCATCCTTCAAGATGAGCAGATATGTACAACGGCTTCAGATGTTACATCATACTGCGAGTAGATCTTTCTATGACTACTCTTTCAGACGTGGCTCCTGATTCCACTGTGACTGTGTTTACATGTGATGTTTCATCCATCTCAGGCTTATTTATGGTCGTCTCTTCAAATATAAAGGATGCATGTTGTATTAACATTGGGGGACTAAATTCTTCCACACTGCCTGCCATTCTACTTGGCTGGGTTGATCTGGCCTGGAAGCTGGAAGGCAGTGTGAATACCATATTGCAATGGAACACGACCGGTGGCAATGTCCCGAACACAATCCATTCCTTCGGACATTGCCCCCTAGTGTTCCTACATCCATTTGGAAATCAATGTCTTCGTCTTGCTTAACTCTTTCATCGACCGCAAGGATGGCCGAGGCGCTTGTTGGTGAGACAACTTGCAGTGCTTTAACAGTCATTACTAATTCATTTACTAACCATTCATCCTCTGGGAAGCATTCGTCACTAAGATAATCTGATAGATTACCACAAACATCTTCCTCCTTTGGACTGGCCGAACGATCAGACCGGTTGAAAATATTGGAGTCCAGGTCACGTAACACGGGGGATAGGACCGCCCCTACCTTGTTTACAGCCACTGGTTCTTCAGATACAGGAATTTTTCAGAATGGTCATAGTTGGACCCATCCAGCCGAGGCACGTCTGTGACTTCTTCTGATTCTCTTCTCATAGTTGCTCGACGCCTCTGTCATCAGTGTTTCTGAGTTCGAGTCAAGGCCTCTAGTTCTGCCGGAAATTTCGAATGCATAAACTGCTTCCATACTCCTCGAGTTGTTGGGGGTTGACCATCCTCTAGCTAGGTACCCCTACCTGTTGGTAATAATTAAGGGTTGTTTGTTGTGGCTGATACTAATTGTTCCCCCTTATTTGTCTAGGAGTCGCGCAGCGGTGGTACAACCTTGATTTGGGAGGATCTCCTCTTCAGGGAATAGTCATTTTGGCACATCGGTCGCATGGTTGTGAACTCGCTTGTCTTGTCGAATGGTGTTTGGCCGAGTAGTGCCCGACTAAGGATACCAACGTCGCCCTCATACTGGTCGTTGTGGCATGTCTTCTTGGTTGAGCGGACCAAGATCGACCTTCAGTCGTGGCCAATTAGATTTTCTTAGATTTGTTGTGACCATATTGACTTCAAGATTGTGGGGGAATGGATCCGTGTCAATTAACATAGCTTCCTCGCTTTTTTCGAGAATTTTAACAATCTGTGGTCGGTCTTGTCTTGGATGATGTTCATGAATACAACACATTTATTAGTCAAATGAGATCGAGTTCTGTGCCACTTGCAATATTCGATCTTTTATAATTTCTCAGCCAAATGTATCTTATGATTCATGGAGATCTTAATAAACTTTTCATGCAACAAAATTTCAAATATTTCATCAGCTCTTGTGATATCAAAAGTGTAAACCTTTCGAGTTTTTTGTGCGGTCAATTCCGCTTTGACCAATGTTAAACATACAAGTGGTTTCTTAGCTACCACTTCGGCAATCGCGACTCGGTAATTTGGGTCATGATAATAAGTCCCTATTGACGAGTTTTTCTGTTGGGTACCTTCTCGCAATTGTTTCTCATACTTGGAGACCTTCCTAGTCAGATCATATATGTCCATGAACTCTGTCCCGATGAACTTCTTACGAAGTTTATATTCGAGCCCATCTTGTGCAAGCTCCATAAATTCAGCTTCATTTATGACAATCTTACATCGGCTCTTTGCCCTCTTAAACTGAGTGATATAACTCTCACAAGTCTCTCCTGATAATTGCCGAAAACGGGCAAGATCTGCCATAGTTATTTCTTTATTCTTAGAGAATAATTGAGCATGAAATTTCTCTTACAATTCTTATAAAGTGAGCACCGAATCTGGTAATAGGTTTGAATACCATTTAAAGGTTGTCATTGTCTGCGAATGATTGAATAATTGTAACTCTTATGATAATGATCATTCGCTAACTCTTCGTACTGCATAGTGAATCGGTCGACGTGTTCGATAGTCGACTGACCAGGATTGCCTGAAAACAAGGCAAAGTTTGGTCAACAATTTCTCGGCAATAGATGTTGTCGATCTATCCATTAGGGGTATGGTTTGTGATATATTGGGATAGTATTGTCGCCGAGTACTTGGCCTGCAACTTCCTGGACAATTTATACGATCTAGTCACGATCCACTCGCTAAGATTCAAGGATCAACAGTGATTCGAGACCGAATTGGTTCAGTCCCTCTTGGAATAAAGGATTCCTAGGGAATTGTTAAGAGTTATATCCTCCTGGTAATCCCTGATTTTGATTTTCAGGTACGAAATTTCTAGCTTCTTGCTCCGTTCGTCAAGTTCGACAGAAGGTGGAGTATTTCACATCTCCTGAACTAGAATTGGTAGTGGATTTCTTTGTGGAGGCAGCATAGTTGGTAACTGAGCTGCATTGCCGGTAAAACTTCCCTTGACATTATATTACATCACCGATGGCATTCATTCGGCGATCATAGCCATTACTCGATGCATGGCCTCAGTTTGTCTGGTCATATATATGTTGGTATTCTCAGTTTAAATACATAATTACTCAACTTGGACTCTTCCATATTATTGTCAATGCTAAATACTCATTCTTTGCAAAATGAGAATGAGAATCTGAGAGGTCAATGCTCATTCTCACTCCCTAGTACCAAGAATTGGACAGTTGTTCAGATTCAACGCTTCAAGGACCGCTTGAACTGACACGTCCTCAACTAGAGGTAATGCGGTCGGTATAAAGGGATCAATCTCAATGATTCAAGTACTTCTATTCATAATTGGCAATATTACGCCGTTAAATTAGAGATGGGGTCCCACCGGGCGTGCTGAGAAATGTAATTAACTGGTAAGTGAAAGGATAATTGAAAGATAGATTTGGTTTAATTGGGTTGGTATGAGACGAAATCTTCCTCTTGCATTCCTCTTCTATTCATAGCTTTACCCTGGCCATCTAGATTATTCCTACTTCTTAACGGTTGGCATAATCGTTCAGCATCACAACCTTTTGCTCCTATTTCTGTCATCTGCCCTGTAACAGCTCCTTCACGATCGACCATCTATAAAATGATGTGGCATTACTCGATGCATTCCAACTATGTTATCAAAAAATCTTCTCCGTACATCTTTGCAGATCATCAAAAACATCATGTGTATCTGTATAGATCACACGTAACCTACTCTGATTGGTTCTCATGAGGAATGGCGACCTTCGGGATGAATAAGATGAACATAACCTCTTCTTGATCAGTGTTGGCTTTCGGAGTGAGTGGAAAACAGAAGTGATTAATGTTCAATATCTGGTGCTAGGTTGAGAAGAAAATGATGAATAGGATTGCCTGATGGGGTGTGAAACATAGACCACCTATGGGCAGATCAGATTGGTGCATCAACCCAAATGTTGCGGGAGGAAGGACCACTATATTTCAGCTCCCGAATGAAATCTTCGGGATTGGAAGATCCTAGACCATGAGATAAATGATCTTACAACAGACCGTTAACTAGAAAGTACAATGTCCACAATCAATAAGAAAATGGGCCAACCAAGAGAAGGGTTGAATCTTGCTATCCGAGAACAATTTGGCCCCATCTAATCAAATTTTACAGAATCTTATTTACAGTATTTTCCAATACCAACATCCATACCAGTCAAGAGTACGAATCTGCACCGTCAATCAAATCCCGGTGGTCGTTGAGATACACCTCCGCCAGTGCAGTGTGCAATGCTGCTCCGATGGGTAGGACATCCTCGTCAAGGAAGAAGTAAGGCGAGTGCGGGGAGTGGATGGAACCCAATTCCTTGTTTCTAATTCCAATATCAAATATAGCACCCGGAATCACTTGCTGATAGAATGCAAAGTCCTCGCCGGCCATAACCTTCTTCCCTGGCTTCACCTTATCAGGACCGAGCAAGAACCTTCCTACCCTTTCCACATGCCAGTGTGATCGTTCATCATTATTGACAGCCGGGTACGGCGGGTACTCATCATCTTGCATGTCGACGAAAGCCTTGCATCTGTTTACAGTTGCCTGGCCTTCTATAACCTGTGACCAGGTCCATATAAACAAGCTTGTATATAGTAAGAAGTAATTTCAATCACTGTGACAAATATTGCCGTGATTTGAAAATCCTGGAATAATATTGCAAGAAATACACTAAATGATGTTATTGCAAGATTTTCAAAATCCTGGCAGATTTAAAATATCGCACTTTTATAGTGGTATCAATGCAAAAAAAAAAAAAAGTAAAACATTTAGGGAATTTTTTATATGAATATATATCTAAATTTTAAATTTAGTAATTTTTTTTTTTTTTTTCAGCAAGATTTTACCGATACAAAAATTTGAATTCTCCCAAGAAATTTTCAGGCCAAAAAATTGCTGAGAACGAAATCTGTCACTATGATTTCAATCATGTAGCAGTTTGACAAAAGTGAAATGGGTTGCCAAATAACGATATGTCATCCAGCCAAGCATGCTAGGATCATTTCTAAGAAATCATGGCCCCACATCATAAGGATGACATGTACCAACCAATTCCATCACATTTTCCATTCTGAATCACATTGATATGATTCTATATTCCATGTAGAATAACTTGTGATGTCAATGCATATTCAAAACATAGAGATTTATACTTTGATTTATGCAGCAACACGTATAACATAATGCATGTGGGACCTATAATATACTAATATTAATCATTTCATATATAAATTAGAAAATCAATTCATATAGAAAACTATACTGCATATATAATTATATATGGTGCATGTATTGGAGCAACCTGCATGATCCTACCCCCAGCTAACATATGTTGGAGTAAGTAGCATATTGTGTACCCGTTCCCATACCGTATGTACCGCAGCAACCTGTGATTGAAGTAACCTTGCAATATACTGTGTTTCGGTCTGCCATAGGTCAGACCCATTTACTTTTAAGGCCTGGAATTTTATTCCTGCGAGCCTAAAAATGAGACCGACACCCCTATGGTGGGCCATGGGTCAGACCAAAATGGGTCACTTGCCCATTGACAGCCCTGCTGCATGGCGTTGCAAGAAAAGGACATCTGAAAGGAGTGAAGGATATAATGGCCATCTTTTAGCATCCACCAGAGACGGAAATTGTAGAGATACGAAGCAGGAAGTATGCCATGGAAGGTCATGATTACAAACCTCTTTCACCCTCTTTCGGAGTTGGTGTAGACCTTCAGTGGTAAGGCTCCTCAAAGTTCCCCCAAACTCAACAAAAGGAGGAATGGCATTAATTGCATTGCCGCCTTGCACAAACGTGATGGAGAGGACCTTCATTAGATAATTAAGCAATCAAATCGCATTAGATAACCATCTGATTATTGTCCCACATCAAAGCAAACAAATGGAAGCAACAATGACCACAAAAGAATTCTAGAGTACATATCATCATGCTATTTGTTTTTCCCAGCATATACCTACCACATGACCAGTTTACGGAGTGGATGCGGCATGCAATACAGCAAAAAATGCATTGATGTATTCAGAATGATATGATACTGATACATCACATGCATGTGTATTTGGTAACTTTATGTGTACATCCAGATATAGGAGAATGATCATGTACAGTCGACTATATGGCAATTTACAATATAGTTGACTGATGCAGGGCCCACCATGAAGTGAGTATGACGTCTACTCTGTCCATCAATTGCACCCTCCCATCATTGCCTCGGATCCCAAGAATCAGACTTGGTCCAAAACTCAGGTAGGCCAACCCATAGGAAGCACTACAAAAATCATGCCCAAAATCTCCAATTTCAAGTGTGTGGCCAACCAGAGCTTTACTTCATTTTTGGGTGTCCCTTCATCCTGATGGGGCACAACTGATGAATTGACTGGATGTGGGGCCCACCATGAAGTGAGTACGACGTATACTCTGTCCATCAATTTCACCATCCCATCTTTGCCTCGGATCCCAAAAATCAGACTTGGTCCATGGCATACAGACACCAAGGTAGTCCCCTGAGAGAGAGAGAGAGAGAGAGAGAGAGAGATGTGGGGATACATCATACATAGGATGCAAGTGAGCCCACACACACACACACACACACAGGTGACGTGATGGTACATAGGGATACATCTGAGCTTCTTTTCAATATCTATGAATTCTGGGTGATGTAAAATGTTACAGATATCATGTCTAGACAGATGGAATGATAGATCAGCAGTGGAATGATTCAATTGAAATACTCAGTTGAAATAGCACAACCATAAACAAGAACAAAAGCAAAAGTACTAAATGAAAAAAAAGAAAAAGAAAAAAAGTAAGGGACCCACTTGGTTATGAAGGGGATCAACTTCTCTTGAGATGAGCTGCTGCAGCGCCAAAATTGCAAATGACGTAGAAACTATCGCATCCGTATGCAAGTGAGGTTTTGCAGCATCACCGCCTCGACCTTCTATTTTTGCTTTAAAGAAACATACCGCAGCTAGCGTGGGTCCTGGATGTGATGATATGCTTCCTGTGGGCAATGTAAAGCCAACGTGCATGCCAAAGATCACTTCGGCACCACCAAGAGCACCCTCCTTTATCATGTGAGATGCACCTGCGCCCCCCTCCTCTGCAGGTTGGAAAAGTAGTCTCACAGTTCCCTTCAACATCAAATACCAAGCTCAATTAGGACACTCCCATTCAAATACCAAGATCAACACATGCCATGTATTGATGACTCGGACTCGGTCAGGACTGGTACAGGCCAGTACAATGATTCACCCAAGTTGGGAACTGGGCTGATTTACCCCTGAGTTGAACCCAAAATGAGTTGGAATAAGTCACTGAGTTAGAAACCATGATACAGACCGTTCAAGCATCAAATACCAAGCTCAACATTTAGAGACATCATGGTTCAGAAACCCAAAAACACAACTCAACTCAATGTCCAGACTGGTCTGGTTCACTCAAAGACTCGGGCAAGTCTTTATTTGACTGGACTCGGTATTTGATAGTTAAATACAAAAATTTTAAATAGTTGTGAATATTTAAAGTATCTAAAATACTTTGATTGAGAGAAGCAGCATTCGATGGTATGCTGGTTATGAACATGTCACAGTGCTTGTGAACTTTTCTCAAGTAGTTGAAAACAGAAACATGAGGTTTAGGGTGCTGTGTATGCTGCTCAATCTTCACCATTTAAGGGTTGTTTATGTAATTTATCAATTCATTTTTGAACATCAGGAAGAAAAACCAACAAGCTTTTGCAAATATCTGAAGCTTTTTTTTTTTCACAAAGGTAAATATTAAAAGCTTTTCATGGTATAAAAGTCCTAGAATATCATGCCCAAAGGTGGATGGTCACTTGGGTTATGCATTCATTTTATGGATTCAGTTGAAAAGTACTAAGGAACTTTTGCAGAGAACATTCTTATCATTTCACTGTGTACAGGACACAAAGTCAAACACCAGATGCCCTTATGAATCCGTGGATAGATAGGAATTTAAGCAAGTGCTTGAAGGTAACAGCTACGATGAATCAAAGATCGGGAAAAATTAACAAGCATAAGAAGAAGGAAAGAATAACAGAAAACTCGATAAACAGTAACAAAAGAAAGATAAAAGAAATGACAGTGGAAGTTCGATGTGAGAGAAACACTGGCCACAGCTAAAACTGGGAGCAAAGTCCCTCTTCCATTATATAGACAAGATTCAAGGGCTAAATGGATCGAACGACTAAAATGAGAAAACGAAAACTTAACCAAAGACATTAAATTAAATAGGTCTCAAGTCCAACTGGTTGGACCACAAGGTACAGTCCACCCAGCGGATAACTTCCAACCTTTTAACTGCACGTGACATCCGACCCTTCCAATAGAGAGGAGGGGCACCATGTGGATCACCTGGTGCAAAAATCACCCCTATCTACCGATCAGGTAGGCCACACCAAAAAGCAACAGTCTAGCTATTGATAAATAACACAATACAAGTGCTGGTCAACTCAATGAGTGGATATGGCTAATTTGTGCGCAAGGTGATCCTCATGAAGGGGCCAACCTATTGGACGGATTGGATGTCGCAAATACATGAAAAGGTTGGAAGTTATCTACTGGGTGGAACGTAGCTTATAGTGCAACTGGTTAGACTTGAAACCTTCTCTTAAATTAAATATAACAATTAATTGGTTTTAAAAATGCTTCCCCTGAAACTGGGCATTGAACAGCGCCTAAAGCCCTTGAAGCTTTCTAAGACTTAACCTTCAATATTTCATTGCTCCAAGTAATTCCACCTAAAACACTAGGGTTGCATTTGGATGCACTATCGAATTGATTGGCAATTGTCAGCCTAATGAACTGGAAATAACCAAATAGTGAAGTCTCTGAAAGTGCCCTTGTTTGTCAATTAGCGTGACGCCCGAGTCATAGAGTCAAGTGAGCCCCAATGAAGATACAAGACCGAAGACTCAGCAAATTAGAAGCTTCAAAGTGCAAAGCTAAGGTAAACTAAGCCTCACAAACCTAGCCAAACCCCTCACCAAAAACCTCTAAAACATATATCATTCTTGACCAAAAACCTCTAGAAATATACCTTGCTAAGTATAGTAAAAGATTAAGTTAGTAGCTTATTGGTTTGAAAGATCATCTGAAAAATCAGCTACTTTTGATGTCATCGGAGTGACATTGAACTATCTTCAATGTCATCGAAGACAGCTCGATGACATCGAAAATGAGCCTCGAGAGTCCAACAACAAAAGTCACATTCCCTGGAAAATCTCGATGACATCGAAACACCTTCAATGACATTGAAACTTAGTTTCGATGCCATCGTAAATGGCTCAAATCACTCCAGCGAGTTTTCAAGGTAAATCCAAATATCTTCGATGACATCAAAGTTGGCTTCGATGACATCGCAATTGAGCACAATTGGTCCAGTAAACTTTCAAGTAAAATCAGGCTATCTTCGATGACATCGAACATGACTTCGATGACATCGTAAAAGTGCAAATTTCGTCCAACAAGATATTGTTAAAATCTATTGACTTGCTCGATGACATCAAACAACCTTCGATGACATCGAAAGCCTGTTCGATCTCATCGTAAATAGACCAAATCTATCCAGCAACCTCAGGTCATTTTTTTCCCGAAAATCCCGATGTCATCGAGTCATCTTCGATGACATCGAAGGTCTCCTTCAATGACATCGAAGGACACTCGATGACATCAAGCAGAAACTGTCCTGCAACTCTTTGAAAATCTTGTTGCATGGTTTGATGTAATCGAAGAAGGTTCGATGACATCATAGGTAGCTTCGATGACATCGAACCTGACAGTTTCATGCCCGTTTTCTGATCGTTGGGATTTTATTATATAAAGCTTTTGGGGTTGCTTCCTGAATTTTTAAGTGAGTAGTGAAGAGAGCTTTGAGAGAGTTATTACAAGAGTAAATACCCATCTTCTCAAGTCATCTTCCCTCATAGGAGTTCATCATTCAATCCATTCTTAAAGGCAATCATTGTGACATTCATTGCTTCGATTGAACTATGAACTCCGACATTCATTGATGATCCAACAACTCTCCTTAAAGGTAAATCTATAGGCTGGATACATTAAATGCTTAACTTGGGGAATTCCTTCTAGCTCATAAAGACCCATCATTAACTAGATAGGATCTACCCAAAACCCTTGTCCTACCAACCTCGACATCAACATTGGAGCATCAACAATCAGTTGCGGTTCAAGGGAGCTGAAGACTCTTCAACAACTTAGAAGATCTTCAACAAATGTGCTTAATGGGGCTCACTCGCTTGTAGGTAAGTACACGAATCCACTTTGTGTCTGAAGACCTTTCCTTGTGTAGGATTAAGATTCAGAGTTTGGTTACCTCCAACTCACCAAGTCCTTTGGTAGGCCTCCGACAGGAGAATACGTGTAGTGTCCTTGTGTAGGACAATCCAAGTTCTTGTGTAGGCAATTTTAGTAATCTTGTGTAGGTTGTGAAGGTTTATGGTTAACTTCACTTAAAACCATTGGATAGTGAAATCTGGCACACTCTAGGAGAAAGTGGGTTAGCCGGGAGTGGAGTAGGCACGTAGCCGAACCACTATATATCGTTGTGTATTATGGAGAATGCCTTGCTTCATGTTTTGTATTCATTGATTGTTCACTTTGCATTTTTCATTTTCAGCACATTACATGTTTGATAAAATGCAGCATCAATATATACATATATATATATATATATATATATATATATATATATATATATATATATATATATATATATATATATATATATTATATATATATAGTCTTAATTTTGTTTGCACACTTATTCCTGCTTAAACCTCTTTACTTAATTGAATAGAAGTAAGTGCTTGCAAAAAGTGTAATTAAAATTTGAAAAATCCTATTCACCACCCTCTAGGACGATTAGACATACCTCCAAGCTTCGCTTGTAGCGGTTTAGCCGCAATTTCAGTCTCATCCTCTAGTATTCTCACTGAGGCTCCCGCCACCAAATTGTAATAATGTTACTTTAAAGTAGGCCCCAAAAGGAACATAGCTGTAATTTGTGGGCTACTTGCATGTTCTGAACACAATCAAACATCATCAATTTTTGTGATTTCCTATTGTCTAAACCGTAAAGTTGGGTCCGACTCCATGGCTCAGTGGTAGACAAACTCTGTTTCAACACTAAGATCCTAGGATTGAGTGCCCATGTTGTGTGGGTGTATGTTAAATAAATAAATAAATAAATAAAATCGTAGAGTTCATTATTCAATACATTTGTTCATCCAAATGCATTGTATGTGTCAAGCTCTGATCAAAAGAAGTAAAAGTTCTACGTCACAACGAAGAAATCTGTTTTTCGACAATGAGAACTATCAAAAAACAGATACATGGGAAGTGAAAGAGGAAATTGAGTACATGAACAAGCACCCAAAGAAGGCCAAAGAAAACCAATGCAGAATGTTGAACTGATGTCATCCTCCCCCTTTATAGCTTAAAAAATGGCCAACTGAGAAAAACAACCCATTGACATCGAAGCAAAAAAAAAAAAAAAAAAAAGGTTCCATCCAAGCCAAAACTAACTCAACCATGCCCAAAATAAGAAAACAAAGTAGCATTGCAGGAGGATTGTTGAATTTGCATATTCTTTGGATCATTTTTAAACACAGCTAGCCTCGACTTCGTGTTGACCTTGGGTTAAGTATAGTTATTATTGGCTTGGCCTACTTCACCTTGGCTTTTCTTATTCTGCTGGCCCTTGAAAGTTCTCAAAGCAAACCTATGTCAAGAATGAAGTTGGCTACAGAAAAGTTAATGCATTCACAGGCCAAGTTATGACTATCATAATAGCTCACAATAGTTCAAAGGTTGGGTAACCATATCAATCTTAGTTTAAAAGTTTTAGGATATATGCCTTTTTCTTTTCTTTTAAAGAAGAAGGAAAAAGTTATAAGATGGTGTGTTTGCATCCGCCTAGCTTGGTGCCTCATCGCTATGGGCACTTACCTTGTCAGGAGAATGCATGTCGATTTTATGCATAAGCCTCCCATCTAGTTGTCTGCACTAATGTGCGTAGAGCTTTTTGTGTTACGTGTGCTAGAGCTATTTGCACTAAGGTGCATGGAGTTGTTTGTACTGAGGTGCATCAAGTCTGTCTACATTGAAGTGAGCGGAACTAGCCTACGTTGCATGCGTTCGAGCTATCTTGACCAGTGTTTTCAGTATCTTGTGATATCAACAATATACCTCCTGTAATATCGGTTATCCCACCTGGGTGATACGAAACCCATCTTTAATATCCATTTTTTATGATATCGTGTAATATATCGCATGATATCACAATATATAATGGATATCATTATATTGTGCGATACATTCACACTCTCTTTATAAATTCTTAATGTATCGTGCGATATATCGATACCAAGTGCGATATTGAAAGGGATAAAAGGAAATCGGCATTGGTGTATGGAAAATCCTCAATAATTCACGAAAATCAATTTTCTTTTTTCTTTTTTCTTTCTTTTTTTTTTTGGCAAAAAAATAAATAAATAATCTTCCAAGTACATTGTAAGGTGATTTCCAGTCCACTCTAGTATGTTGGAAGAAATCTTCGAAATTTCTCCAGAATTACAATCAGAAGCTTCTTGGGGCTGGATTCTAAAAGGTACATATTTTTTAGTTTTAATTCATTTTTTAGATGTTGTAAATAGTGTCAAATGGTAAGAAATCTATAGTTCTTCATATTTTGCATGAAAAATTATGGATTTGGAGTTTGATTTCGAGATTTCAAAGAGATGAGTTGAGTTGCAAAAAATTGGGAAATTTAAAAAAAAAAAAAAAAAATCAATTTTTTCCAAATCAATTGTAATCTTAGTTTCCAAACATGATATCAAACATGTATATATAACCTAATCTAAACATTCTTGGAAATTTGTAAAATTTTGGCAAAATATATTTTTTTAATTAAAAATAATTTGAAGATATGGCTCACAAAGCTGTTGATGTTAAAGTGTGTCAAGTTTGTCTGAGCTGAGGTGCGTCGAGCCTATCTACCTTAAGGCATATTGGAGCTGCTTATGTTGAGGTTGCTTGCATTGAGGTCCACTAATTTTACTTGTGGTAGAGTTGCTTACACTATGATTTTTGTCAAGATTGCCTTGCACCAAAGCTCTTTGCTTTAGAGGATGACTATGTAGTTGCTCGAGTTGTTCATGTAGTTGGCCTCTGAGACCCTTGTCGGTTGCAACCACTACCATCCTGGCTCTATGACTCCCACGAGATCCCAATGAGGCACTACTACTATCTTCAAGTGTTAGATTATTATAGTTGGAAGTTTAAGTTGAGTACCTAAACTCCAGGCCCAACAATACGGATCGTAACAACTGTTACGGTACGGTCTCTTTTTTATTGAAAAAAAAAAACAAAAAAAAACAAAACAAAAAACTTGTATCGACCTCGTAATGGACCGTTACGGGTCATTTTAACATGTAACGGTTGCCACCTTTACCTTTACGTAATCACCTTTACGGCCCCGTAACGGCTGTTAAGGCACGAAATGCTCTACACTCACACGCACAAGCATTTGCATCAAGTATGGTACAACTTGGAAAGTCATCAAGTGGTGCTACAAACACATCTCATGGAGCTTAGGGACACCTGGGGTAGGCCCCTCAGAGAGACTTATACATGCTCATTAGCAGGACCCATTGCATACACATCTCATTAGGCGACATGCCTACGACCCTCACAATTTAGGCGCAAGTACAAAAAAACAAGCCTGCATCATAAATAAAAACCTACCCACGAGATGAGTGTTCCTTGAAGTCTACATGTGCATGTGCAATTCTCTTTTTTCCATCCATTTTCTCTCTAACAACCTCCAACACACGTGAGCGCATCTGGTCGTCGATGTAGCATCACCCTCAATGAAAAGCATTTTGCCTATTTTCAAATTGAACTCTTCTTAAAGGCGTATAAATGTCTATCATTGAGATGCATAGCCATCCTTTCATGTTAAATTTTAGATAGAAGCACCCAACGTCTATCCTAAAGGCATTTATTCATCTTTTGTTTTTCTTTTTCTTTTCATCTTTATTCATCTTAACATGACCAAACTCTAGAAAAATGCACCTAAATGCCTATTCTAAAGGTATTTTGCCCCTTTTTTAAATTGAAATTCTTTTGGAAGGTGATTAAACGCCTATCCTTGAGACGAGTAGCCATCCTTTCAAGTTAAGTTCTAAATAAAGGCACCTAAATGCCTATGCTTAAGGCATATATCCTCTTTTTTCATGTGGGAACTATAGAAAAAGGCTCCTAAATGAATATTTTATAGCATTTTACTATGTTTTCAATATGAAATTCTAGCTAAAGGTGTTTAAATGCCTATTGTTGTGGCGTGTAGCGATCTTTCATGTTAACTTTTAGATAAAGGCAAATTAATTCCTATCCTTGAGACATTTATCCCTCATTTCATGTTACAACTCCAAAGAAATGCACCTAAAAAGGCAATTTTTCCTATTTTCAAACTAAAAGCTTAGGTAAAGGAGATTATCCTTAGATGTGTAGACTTCTTTTTATGTTAAATATTAGATAAAAGGCACCGGAATGACTATCCTTAAGGCAATTATCCCTCTTTTCATGTTGGAACTCTAGAAAAATACCAAAATGCTTATCCTAAAAGGCATGTTGCCCTAATTTCAAATTGAAATTTTAGTTAAAGGCATCTAAATGCCAACCCTTGAAACGTATAACCGTCATTTTGTGTTAAATTTTAGATAAGCATTAAGCACCTAAAAACCTATTATAAAGGCACTTGTACCCCTATTCATTATGAAACATGAGAAAACGACACATCAATGCCTGTTCTAAAGTCATTTTGCCGTAGTTTCAAATTTAAACTCTAGGTAAAGGCATTTTCTCTATTATCAATTTGAAACCCTAATTAAAGAGCATATAAATGCCTATCCTTAAGACACGTAACCATCCTTTCATGTTAAATTTTAGATAAGGCACCTAAATGTCTATTCTTAAGGCATTTATCCTCTTTTCATGTTGAAAGTTGGAAAAAAAAAAAAAAAAAGTAAGGGCGCCTAAAAGCATATCCTAAAGGCATTTTGCCATTTTCAAAAATTGACATTCAGAGTAAAGGCGTCTAAACACTTATCCTTAAGACATGTAGCTCTCTTTTAATGTTAAATTTTCAATGAAGGCATGTAAATGCCTACCCTTAGGGGTCATTTGGATGTCTTAACTTTCATTAATTGTAAGTGACTTACATGTAACCAGTGTTTGGATTATCTCCGATATTATCTTTATCTCCAACTCAGCGACACCCGATGACACTAGTAGCAATACCGATAACGCTGGTAGTCTTAGAAATTCCAGGAATTAGCAATGTATCACTAAGTATCACCAACATATCAATATTGCTAATGTAATTGCCAACATTTTCAACTATGTAAATTCTTGGTATTGCTTGTATTGCTAATGCATCAATATTGCCAATGTATCGCCAATATTTTTTAGTATGCAAATTCTAGGTAATGTTTGTATCATAAATGTACTGGCAATTTTTCAATAATATCGCTAATGTATTGATATCATCAAAATTTTGTTTATTAGTTTTATTTCCAAAAAGAAAAAAAATCATGGGCACACGGTTGTATGTAGTGTTCAATTTGTCATTGATAATATTGATAATATCTCGATGTTATCGATATCGCAACATGCGATATTGAGACCACAATATTTTGTTCCTTTGCAATTGTTGATGATTTCTTGGTGAAATATCATGTGTTGTTGATTTTTGCAATATCGATAGATGTTTGGATGGAAGGTTGGATGGTTAAATAGGTCGGATGGGATGGTTGGACTGATTTCTTACAACAACACATGCTTTTAAGGCCCCATTAAATGGAAACTTGTTATGTATGCATTCTTTTTGCAATTTTTTTATTTCTAAATATGTAAATATGTACATTTTAACATCTCCTGAAGTTTCGCAAAAAATTCCACTGTTTTTCCTATGTTTCCCTGCATTTCCGATTATCAACGATATTATCGGCGATATCGATATTGTTTCCGTATCCCTGGCCATCGAAACTTGTAGCGATACCGATACTTCGAACACAGGTTGTAACTCACTTACATGTAGTGTTTGGGTCTGAAATATCACCAGAAAGTGAGTTACAACCTGCAAGTAACTTATGGGTAATACTTCCACTTGAAAAAATGAGGAGATGTGTTTTCAATTACAGGTAAGTTACTTACATCCCAATGGTCAATTTTTATTTTTATTTGGTGCATAGGGCAGAGACGCACAACATCTCTCCCAAGATCTATACAAAGGACGATTTGTAACATCTCTCCCCTTCCAGCGAGCTTCACTATCTTTATCCCTTTCAGCCCTTTTCGGTGAGCTATATTGTCTCCGTCCCTTTTTTATGCAGACTGATTTGGGCCCATGACCCATGGGTCAGGCCCATGCCCATTAAGCCCAAGCCCAATAGTCGGCCCATCAATAAGGATGACCAAGCCTCCTATTTAGGTAGCTAGCCAATTTAGGTAATTAGCTAGCACAATCAATCAGTTGGCTAAAAATAATCCATTAATCAAATATTTTTAATGCATTCTTATGTCTTTTTATCTCATTTCTATATTTGTAATAAGTTATTGGTTGTCAATGACATGTGTTTTCCTTATATGTATGCTTCAAAAGCTTGTATAAGGGCCTGAGATAAATAGTATGAAGGCACCTTAGAATTGAATCAAATTTCTGCAATTATTCTCTATTTGTTTTGAGCTCTCGTGCTTAGATTGAAGGTGCCTACACTTGAATGAATCCTTCCCATCAGCCGACTGCGCCAGTTTAGTATCAAAGCAGGTTCCAACAGTTGGGTTGAAGTCTTGGATCAACAACAATCTTGATATTATTGTTTCCAGGTTAATTAATCATAAAATTATGCCTCTTTTCCTTTATTTTTTTCATCCATCCCTCATACCTCCATTCACATTTTTTTTCTTTTCTTTATAAAGCCCAAAAGTGCAATTGATAGAGGGAGATTGCTGAAATTTTGGCAGCCATCTACCTCTATTCCAACCCGTTAAGCCGCTCAAAATCAGCCACATTCCAACCCATTAAAACCTCCCAAAATCAACCATATTACAACCCATTAAAACCTCCAAAATCGACCCCATTAAAACCCCCAAATTAGTCAATTCCATCTCATTGAAACTCAAAATAAATAAATAAATATATAAATAAATAATAAAATGCAGCCATATTCCGATTCAAATCCAGTCCTCAATACAACCATTAACAGCCCTAATCCAGCCTACTTCAATTCAACGTCATGATGTCTCCCTATAGTGATAACATCTATCGAGGGAAGCTTACAGATCAATAGCGAGACAATTGTATCACCAAGCTATTCACAAGGGTAGCCAACCTAGAAACCATTGTTAACCAACTACGTGGAGAACAACATGGTGAGTAACCTAATCCTATCGGAGATCCCGATGGTGATCCAAATCCACAGCAAGGTTCCAACTAGAACCTTCGGTGAATCAAAATGCTACGGGTCTTCAGGAGTTTGTTTATAACTTCATGCAACAACTCTTTATAGAGAGAGCCCATGGCATTGCAATAGAGATGCCCAAGAAAGATGATATTACCAAAAAAGTACGGGTTGAAGTTCCAGACTTCACAGGTCATCTTGATGCAAAGGCTTTTATCGATTGGATTACAACACTAGAAGCTTATTTTGCATGGTACGACATGGATGATGTCCAACAAGTGGCCTTTGTCAAGGTCAACTTGAAGGACCCAACGAGAATCTGATGATGAAGCATTGATGACAACAATCTCATCATGGACCATCTTGCTATCACCAGATGGGTTGACATGAGAAAGAAATTGGAAAGTATTTGCCTTCAAATTACATGAATACTCTTCTCCACTAGCTCCTTGCATTCAAATAGGGAACTTTATCGGTGGATGACTACACTGAAAGGTTCAATGAACTTTTTGTCCGTTGTAAGCTTGCAGAGACAGACCGCGTAACCGCTAACCACTATCAAGCAAGGTTACGCCAAGACATCCAGAGCGAGATGGTCATGTATGATTTCAAGTCAGTTTATGATGCTCATCAGAAGGCTTGACGAGTTGAACAGCAGCTGCAGCAACATACTCTCTGACGCTTTGGTTCTCCAGTTGGGAATCCTTCTATGAGAATGGGTTTAGATTTATATCTCAACTGAAATCCACCATAGGGCTACCGACCACCTCCCCACCCTTTTAAGTCGCACCCAC
Organism: Magnolia officinalis; assembly: GCA_021015155.1. NCBI lineage: Eukaryota > Viridiplantae > Streptophyta > Magnoliopsida > Magnoliales > Magnoliaceae > Magnolia > Magnolia officinalis. The sequence continues at coordinate 42,926,329 of JAJHSJ010000007.1, forward strand.
AAATGCAAACTCCTCCTATAAGGCAGCCACAACCTTTGCACCGCCCTCCACCACAGAATTTGTACCAAAAGCAACCAGCAGTGTAGAGACATGACACCAGGGAATAAAGTATTAATCTTAATCCTTCCATCAGAAGAGAACAACAAGGTGTTGATTGTTACTCTTGTGGACAGATCAAACACTTTCCTAATGAGTCTCCACAAGCCAAGAACCTCCATTACTATGGTAATGAGGAGGAATCCTACTACCCGAATGGCCATGAGTATTCGATGAGCACATCGAGATGTAACAGCCTTATGTACAACCTTCATCACAGCTAGAGGACCCTCCTATTGAAACTATGGTTGAAATTGAGTACGAAGGCCCTACTCTTATCATACGCCGCCTACTTACCACCACTGAAGAGGAAGAGGAAAACTAGCGACAAACCACTGTTTTCCACACGCAGGTCAAATGCCAAGGTAGGTTATATAACATGATCATTGATGGTGGCATTGCAATGAACATCGTATCTCAAGAGGTGATTGATAAGATCAAGTTGTCAACTGAAAGGCATCCAAAACCATATTAAGGTTACATAGGTCGACGACACGGCCATCTCCATGTATTTGGTATTATTTAAAATTGGCATATACAAGGATGATATTTGGTGTGACATAATTCTGATGAATGTCACCCACATCCTTCTCGGTCGACCTTGGCTATTTGACCGAAAGGTACAAAGTGATAGTGAAGCTAACACGTATACTTTCCTATGGCGAGGTCATTGTATCTTTCTTCGCCCGTTGCAACCTATGTCACCTCTTTCATCTACACCTTCATCATCGACATCGGCTGCTCTTTCAAACTCCCATGTTCTCACCATGCGAAAGTTCAAAGAAGAGAACAACGAGAAAGGCGTAATGTTCGCTCTAGTAGCAAAACAGGTGCAGGAGCCTGTTGTTGACTAGGATGAGCTTATTCCCGATGAAGTCAAATCTATGCTACATGACTTCCAAGGTTTGGTCCCCGATGATCTGCCTGAGGAGTTGCCTCCACTGCAGGATATTCAACATGCTATAGATTTTGATTCCCAGAGTATCCTTACCCAACTTACCAGTATACCGGATGAGTCCTACCGAGCACGTCGAGTTGAATCATTAGGTTGATTAGTTGCTTTAAAAAGGCTACATCCGAGAGAGCCTAACCCCATATGCGGCCAGCCCTCATTACTCTCAAGAAGGATGGAAGTTGGCACATGCATATAAAATCATTTTGAAGTACCGTTTCCCATTCCTCGGCTTAAAGATATGCTGGACTTGATGGCAAGTGCTAGCGTCTTCTCTAACATTGATCTTCGCAATGGATACCACTAAATTCGCATCTGATCAGGTGAAGAATAGAAAACAGTATTTAAGATGAAGAACGACCTCTACAAGTGGCTAGTTATGTCATTTGGTCTCACAAATGCGCCTAGCACTTTCATGTGCGTCATGACCCAGTTGTTGCACCATTTTATTGGAAAGTTTGTCGTTGTCTATTTTAACGACATTCTTATCTACAATATGTCAAGAAAGGAGCACCTCAATCACCTAAGTCTTATCTTTAGAATACTTCACCACGAGCGCTTTTACATTAACTTTAAAAAGTGTACTTTCATGAGTACATCATCTCGTCGCAAGGTGTAGGGGTAAACCCCAACAGGGTGAAAGCTATTGTTGATTGGCTGACACCTCGCACTATCTCTGAAGTTCATAGTTTCCATAGCTTCATTACATTTTATAGATGTTTTGTGAGGAACTTCAGTAGCATTATGGCTCTAATCACTGATTGTATAAAACAAAGGGAGTTTCAATGGACAAGTGCAACAACATGAGTGTTTGATAGGATCAAACATAAGATGAATATAGCTTCAGTCTTGCGCCTTCCGGACTTTGAGAAGGTATTTGAGGTGAGTTGTGATGCTTCCAACATCGGCATTGGTGGAGTTCTCAGTCATGAGCGCCATCCACTAGCTTTCTTTAGCAAAAGGCTCTCTGATGCGAAGCATAAATACTCCACTTATCACTTAGAGTTTTATGCCGTTGTTCAGACTTTACGGCATTGGCATCACTATTTGGTTAGTAAGGAGTTTGTACTATATTTTGATCATGAAGCACTCAAGTACCTAAACTCTCCGCAGAAGAGAAGTGCTCGTCATGTCAAGTGGAGCATTTACCTTCAAGAGGTTTCTTTTGTCATTCATCATAACGCTAGCAAGGACAATCAGGTTGCTTATGCATTAAGCCATTGCGAACATTTATTGTCATCGATAGCGGTCATTGTTTCGGGATTCGAAGAGATACGTCGTGAGTATGTTGATGACAAGAATTTCAGACGTATTTATATAGGCGTCCTTATTGGAGAGCTTGCAAGATACCCACATTTCAGCATTCGTGATGCCTACTTGTTCCAAGGAACGCAACTTTGTCTACCCAATACATCCATCCGCGAGTATGTTGTGAGAGAATTATACACTGGTGGATGTAGTGGTCGCCTGGCCCACGGTAAGACCCTGGCCCTTGTTGGAGATCGATACTTCTGGCCTCATTTAAAATCAGATATTGCAAAGATCTACAAGTTATGCAGGGTTTGCCAGCTTGCCAAGGGTCAAAAGAAACATAGTGGATTCTATCAACCATTGCCAATCCCACATGCTCTGTGAGAAGATCTTAGCATAGACTTTGTCCTGGGTTTGCCAAGGACCTCTTGGAAAGTTGATTCAGTATTTGTGGTGGTTGATAGATTTTCAAAAATGGTTCATTTCATACCATGCTCAAATACAACAGATGCTCTTAAGATTGCTCAATTATTCTTTCATGAGGTTATTAGTCTTCATAGGCTTCCAAAGACAATTGTGTCTGATTGTGATATCAAGTTCATGAGTTATTTCTGAAAAACTCTTCGGGTAGCAATGAAAACCAAGCTTCAGTTCTCTAGTGCCCACCAACCTCAGACTCATGGACAAACGAAAGTGGTCAACCATAGTTTGGACAAGTTACTACGGTGTCTTGTTCACGATCATATAGCTACATGAGTCCTAGTAATACCCATAGCTGAATTTGTTTATAATAACTCAGTCAACAGGTCCACGGAGATATACGAATGCATCTTCCAATCGATTTAGTTCCTCTACTCATAGAGTTAATACCAAGCGCAAAAGCTGATGAGTTCATCCATCATATACAACAAGTGCATGACGAAGTTCGATGAAATATCGCCGCTTGAAGTTATAAGCAGCATGCAGATACAAGACGTCACTTTGTTGAATTTGATGACATGTTTATGGCTTGTATTCGTCCTGAACAGTTGCCTCCCGACACCTCGAAGAAGCTTTGCAATGCGAGACCATTCAAAATCATAAAGAAGATCAGTGTCAATGCTTATTTTTAGATCTTTCACCAGATTTACCTATCAGTCATACTTTCAATGTGGAAGATCTTTCAATCTGTCATGGGCACTATACTAACAATGGTATCGAAGAACAAGCTATCACACTTCCAGCAGTTTTGTCACCTACAGATATTATCATTGATGCTCTTGATGATCGGATCGTCTCCATGTGCCAAGGTGGTTACTAGATGTTTCTCGTTCGTTGGCAAGGATGAGCTTTTTCCGATGCTACATGGATCACAGACACAGACTTTCAGCGTCTGAATCCTGACCTCTATGAGCAATATCAGGCTATTAACTCGCTTGAGTTCTTTTGACGCGGGACCGATGCATGAACCAAGTAACATGTGAGAACAAGTAGCGGAATTAAGACATTTAACGAAAAACACAAGTATTGCCATAATCATCACAAATCCCATGAAAACCAAAAGAACATAATGCATAATCCTAGCCTAAATTACCAACATTGTAATACAAGATCATTAGATAAAAAGAAACTAGAATCTAATGGATGTAAGGACATCCAATTAGTATAGGGTATAGTCTATTTCAAAGTAGAAAACCTAATATAACCTAGGGTAAAATTAGGGTTTGGGTAATTTGGGAAAGTAGGAAAATTAGAGATTTTAGGTTTAGGGTTAGGGTTTTGAGAATAGAAGAATGGGTTTTTGATATAAGGATGATGGAAAAACCAAAAAGGGGCAAGGTGTGGCCGTATGGCCAACCCAAAGGATTCACACGTGTGGTTGTACGGTTATACGTGGGGTGTGGGATGGATGGGTTAGGTCGGTTAGGGTTTGAGATTGTTGAAAGGTAAAGGAAGATGGGTTTATGAATGGATGAAGGCTTATGATGAGATAATCGAAGAATCAAAGAAAATACATTTATAGATGGAAATAGAGAAGATGGTGTGGGGATAGATTAAGACCTCGCACTTTCGTTGATGAAGATTAGCCTCGCACCAATCTCACTTCCAATTCGCATGGAAGTATCTTTAAATCGCATGAAGATAGAAGAAGAATAAAGCAAGAGTCTTCTCTTTTTTTTTTAATCACAAAATCTAATGAAGGAGAAGGTCACACGCCCATCCTCTTTTATAGATCCAAGAAAGTTCAAAAATTACAATAAATACACTATTTTGTGAATTTTGATGAAAATAGACCTAGTCTAACTAAAATCAACTAAAAACACACATAATGGTGTCCAAACATAACATAAACAAAACTAAATCCTATAAGCTGATAAAATCTAAGAAAAACTAGTGTGGACTATCCACGATCAATGGCCCGATCATATGATCCAACGGCCTGATCGTCACGTCCCTCCAATCCAATGTTTCGGATCACTCCATAAAGCAGCCCATGTGCATCTTCCCAATGTGGGGTCTTCTAGATGCTCGCACATGCACATGGAGTCTTCAACACGATCACGGGTACTCGCCTAGCAACAAGAAAGTCGGTGTGGCCCGCCTCTGCCTCTTATACATACGCAAGGGTGTACGTGAAGTGATGTCCTTATCAACTCTCATCGGCTGAGAAGAGTTCGCCTCTAGCGAACTAAAACTCCTGTAGTGCTCCAAAATGTCTGGATCTAAATGTTGTAGCTCGTCCTCTGTAATCTACGTACCGTCTAAAATCGGCATGTGCTTCCACTTAACAAGGAATTTCTGAAATCTTCCATGTTGGGTGGAAACTGCTTGTTCATCCATTATGTCTTATATCTGTTCGCTTCGAGTAGGCAGGGAAGGTAAAGGTGGTAATGGCTCGGATGTTGGTCAAGTAGGGGCCATGGATTTGGGACTAGGTCATAATCTGTGGGAGGGTCTATGGATGGATCAAAAGGTGAAGTAGCAGGACCCTTGTATTGTACTAGATCTTCCACATTAAAAGTAGAACTAATTCCCATGGTAGGTGGAAGGTCTACTACATACGCATTAGGACCCAGTTTCAGCATTATTTTGTATGGTCCTACGCTACACGCTTGTAACTTTTTAACGGCCCCATGTAGGAACCGTTCAGGCCTCATACGAACCATGACATAATCTCCTACTTGGAATTCATGAAACATGCGATGAGAATCAGTAAACGCTTTGTATTTTTCATTACTAACATTAATTCACTTCCTGACCTCACTATGCAACTCATGTATGTGACGTACAAACTCATGTGTGAACTCAGATGGCCTATGGGACACAAACATAGGTATGAGATCTACAGGTTTCCTAGGTTTGTAGCCATGCACAACCTCAAATGGACTCATGCCTATGGACCTATTGATGGAACTATTGTATGCTAACTCGAATATAGGCAAAACGGTATCCCAAGTTCAGACGTAATCACCCACAAGACATCTAAGCAGATTTCCAAGACTCCTATCGACAACTTCAGTTTGACTATCTGTTTGAGGGTGATAGGCAGATGAAAATTGAAGCCTTGTCCCCATCATGTGCCATAGTGTCTTCCAAAAATAGCTCATAAAGCGTACATCATGATCAGACACAATGGTCTTAGGTAGACCATGTAAACGCATTATTTCCTCAAAGAAAAGCTTAGCCACATTGAAGGAATCTGACGTTTTCGAGCACGAAATGAAATGGGACATTTTAGAAAAATGGTCCACAACCACAAATACATAATCGTGTTTCTTGATAGTTTTCGGTAAGCCCAACACAAAATCCATACTAATGTCTTGCCACGAATCATGAGGTATTAGCAAAGGCATATACAATCCTATATTTTGCTTCCTCTACTTTACCAGTTGACAAGTCTTGCACTGCCCAATAATCTTGGCTACTTCTCGCTTGAGACTTCGCCAATAAAATCTATCCTCCACAAGAGCAATGGTTTTGTCCCTCCCCAAATGATTGGCTATCCCTCCTGCATGAAGTTCCCAAACTAGGAAATCATGGAGGGAGGTACGAGGAACGTAAAGTTTGTCACCCTTAAATAGGAACTCATCGATGATGACAAACCCACGACTGTCGTTCAACTGATCATCTCGTAGTGACGCATACAAATCTCCAAAGTCTGGGCATGTAGGATACTCCTCTCTCAGCCAATCAAACCCAGTCACTTCCACTCTCATACTTTGGAGAAGCGCCACCAGACGACTAAGGGCATCAGCAGGTTTGTTCTCGACCCCAGCCTTATGTTTAAGAACAAAAGAGTATTCCTGAAGAAATTAGACCCATTAAGCATGCCTAGGGTTTAGTTTCTTCTGGGAACTGAGGTAACGTAATGCCTTGTGGTCAGAGAATAAGACAAATTCTTGCGGTAAGAATAAGAATAATCCATTAGTCAAGCATCTTTAATGCATTCTTCTCTTTTTATCTCTTTGCCATATTTGTAATAAGTAATTGGATGTCAATGACATTATGTGTTTTCCTTATATGTACGCTTCAAAAGCTTATATAAGGACTTAAGATGAATAGTATGAAGGCACCTTTGAATTGAATCAAATTTCTGAAATTGTTCTTGATGCGGACACAAGCGCATTCAAGGTGTACCAACGAAGAAAGCGTTAACCACAAGTGTCGTCCTTGTGGATAGGCAACTATTGAGGAGCTGAAAACCTTTCACATGTGATTGGACATATAGAAGACCTCACTCAGGGAAGACACATGTGAAGGAAGATTGGAGAAAGAAGACCGAACGCCCGAACTTTCCCGTACTTATGTTATTTGCCCGTTTTTGCTTAGTTAGGGGTCTTTTAGTAATTTTATGTCTTTATTTGCTTATTCTAGGGATATTTTAGTAATTTTATATCTTTATTTGCTTATTTAAGTGGGCTAAAGCCCTAAACTCGAATTTTTTTAACTATTGATTAATGAAAAGCAAACCCTTTGGTTGCCTCCTTCCTCTCTTCTTTCTAATGGTGCTTCTTCTCTTCCCATGATCTTCCTATTCTAATTTCTTCTTGTGCCCCTCCAACTTTTTCAAGGTAATTATTTTCTTCTTTCTATTTTCCAGTTTTGGCTAATCCTTCTTCGATCAAAATCTTGAGAACCGATCTAAACCCTAAACCCCCAAATTCTCAAATCCCTAATCCGGGAAACTTCTTGGTTCTTCGGACTAGTGATCTTCATTGATCGATTGGGTGTGACCATGTAAGATCGGGAGGTATCATCCCTCGCCGAATCCAACCTAAGTAATAATTAAATGCCATACTCCATGGTTGTGATGATGGCCCGCTCCATTGCATGTTTCCTTTATGATTTTCTCAGTTATGATGATTACTGCTAGAATTTTAGATCATTTATTCCTTTTATTTCCGCTGTTTAATTATGTTCATGAGCATGCATCATAATTAGGGCTGTCCTGGGTCAAATTTGGTATCAGAGAATAGGCTTGCATGGTTTTTGTCTAGATCGAGTTATCAAATTAGGGTTTTGATTTTTAGGTTTAATTTAGGAAAGTTCCAGATTTAGAAAGTTTTCAATTTTAAAAACTTTCCAATTTTAGAAAGTTCCTAATCTGGAAAATTTTCAGATTTGAGTTGTTTCCTGTTTCAACTTAATTGTGTCAGTTCATAGTAGTTTTGCATTCATCGCATTCATCTTGAAAGTCATAACACCTAATAGTCTAGTTGGGTAGAGTTTGGTTCAAGTCTTCATTGTATGCCCACGAGAAGAGGTAAGAGGTTTCGGACTTCAACCTACCTTGAATAACGAGCAGTTATCTGAGCAACTTGCTCAATTGATACAAAAGATAACCACCTTAGAAGCGGGTCAAAGGCGTGAGTTTGCCCGCCTTGAGGACCAAATTACCACTACCATAACTAAAGTCGAGCAACTACAGGCGTCCCAAAAGGAAAACCCCGCTGTAGGGGATGATGCGCGCTCCCAAATGGGAGGAATCATTGAAGAACGCGCTGCCACACGTGGTGGTAATGAGGATAGAGATCGTGGTAACGATCGTGGTGTGGTGCGAGAGGCACGAGCCACATGTGATCATCAAGACCGCTATGATCCAGATGAGCGTGCGATGAAGAGTGTGAGAGTTGAGGCCCCGAGTTTTGATGGACGCTTGGATCCCAAGGCATTCCTTGACTGGGTTGCTGACATGGACCACTACTTTGAGTGGTATGGCATGTCAGAAAACCATCAAATGCGGTTTGCTAAGATGAAAGCTTGTGGGTCAAGCAAGCTCTTTTGGACCAACACCGAGCGTAGGATGGAGAGAGTTGGTAGAGCCCCTATCACACATTGGTATGAGATGAAAGAGAAGTTGAAGGAAAAGTACCTTCCTCTCTCATACCGTCAGAAGCTCCTTGACCAATGACAATCCTTACGCCAAGGGTCAATGTCTGCCACTGACTACATCGCTAAATTTGAAGAATATGTGATGCGATGTGATATCCGAGAAGACTCTCTAGTAACGCTCTCGCGTTTCAAGACGAGCCTTCATGCGGATCTTCAGCGGGAGCTTATGACTCGGCCCTTAATGGACTTGGATGAAGCATATCAAGTCGTGCAGGAGTTAGAGCAATATCTGAAGGCTCCTGTCGTTCGTTGTTTTGAGTCCCGAGACTCCAGTGCTAAATCTAGTTCCCAGGGAACTAGACCTAATATTGGTAGTCAACCTAGGGCATAGGCGACCATTCCGCCTAGGCCTAGGGAGGACAAGGGCAAAAGGGGTTCTTGGTGCCGGTCCTAGTAACATGAGCCAAGTGAGGTGCTATGAGTGTGGCAATCTTGGCCACATGTCTAATCAGTGTCCTACGAAGAGCCGTGGGAGAGCCTTAGTTATAGGCGAGTCCCACGAGGGTGGAGATGACCAGAGTGATTATGAAGTTGAAAAGTATCACCCTGAAGGAGGACTTACTGATGAAGAAGTGGATGGAGAAACAACGCTTGCAGCAGTCAGGCGTGTGCTAGCTCAGTCTAGAAGTAGTGCTGACTGGCGTCGAAACACTATCTTCTACACTATTGCCAAGTGTGGTGAAAAGAATTGTAAGGTGATAGTGGACAGTGGAAGTTGTCAGAATGTGATTTCCACTAGCGCCTTAGATCGCTTAAAACTGAAATCTACACCTCATCCAGACCCGTATAAAGTTTCTTGGGTTGACAAGACATCCCTACCTGTCACCCAACAATTCTAGTCCCCATCGAGTTTGGGTCATACAAAGAGTCCCTGTGGTGTGATGCTTTACCTATGGATGTGGGACATGTTATCCTAGGTAGACCGTGGCTATTCGATAATGATGTCACAATCTTTGGTCATTCAAATGCGTGTACTTTTATGTATAACGGTAGAAAGATCAAACTTAATCTCATGCCACCTGAGAATACACTAGGGAAGAAAAAGGATGAGAAGGCAAGTGAGCCTAGAGGAATGGGGAAATCCAAACCTAAGTCTCTACATATAATCAGCACAAGAGAGTTTGAAAAAGAGGCTAAAGAGGATTCTATGGTGTATGCCCTTGTGGCTAGAGAGATTACACCTAAGGTTCCATCAGAGTTGCCCCGTGAGGTGACCTCGATCCTGAAGGAATACAGTGATGTATTTCCTAAAGATTTACCGAATGAGTTGTCACCTATGAGGGACATACAACATACCATTGATCTTGTCCCAGGGTCTACTCTACCGAACCTTCATCACTACAGGATGAACCCCGCAGAGCATACAGAGTTGAAGAAGCAAGTTGATGAGCTTCTGCAAAAGGGTTTCATCCAAGAGAGTATGAGCCTGTGTGCCGTGCTTGCATTGTTGACGCCAAAGAAAGACGGCACGTGGCGCATGTGTGTGGATAGCCGTGCCATAAACAAAATTACTGTCAAGTATAGGTTCCATATACCTAGACTTGATGATATGCTTGACATGATGGCCAGGTCCACTATATTCTCTAAGATAGACCTCAAGAGTGGATATCACCAAATCCGTATACGCCCAGGAGATGAGTGGAAGACGGCGTTTAAGACGAAAGATGGGCTGTATGAGTGGTTGGTCATGCCCTTCGGCTTGACTAACGCACCCGGTACTTTCATGCGGGTGATGACACATACTTTGAGGCCGTTCATGGAAAAATTCCTAGTGGTGTATTTTGACGATATTCTTATTTATAATACCACTAAGGAATCACACCTTAAACATTTAAAGAAGGTCTGTAGTGTCCTTAGGAAGGAAAAGTTGTACGCTAATCTTAAGAAATGTGCATTCATGTCTAGCCAAGTTGTGTTCTTAGGATTTATAGTGTCATCTGAAGGGATGCACGCAGACCCTGAAAAAGTCAGGGCCATAGTTGAGTGGTCAAAACCAAGGAACATTCATGAGGTGTGAAGCTTTCACGGCCCAGCAACTTTTTATCGTCGGTTCATTAGGGGTTTTAGCACGATCATGGCTCCCATTACCGAGTGCATGAAAAAAGGAGAGTTCGTGTGGTCTAAAGCCGTAGTCAAGGCTTTTAAAGAAATTAAGGGCAAGATAGTGGAAGCTCCTATCATGCATCTACCTGACTTTTCTAAAGTCTTTGAAGTAGCGTGTGATGCGTCTGGTGTCGGAATAGGTAGAGTGTTGAGTCAAGAAGGATACCCAGTAGCCTATTTCAGTGAGAAACTGAATGAGGCAAAACAAAAATACTCCACTTACGACAGAGAATTTTATGCGGTAGTGCAATCCCTGAGACATTGGCGACACTATCTCCTACCGCAAGAATTCGTTTTGTTTTTTGACCATGAAGCTTTGAGATATTTGCATTCTCAGAAGAAACTCAACCCAAGGCATGCCAAGTGGGTAGCATTTCTTCAGGAATATTCGTTTGTTTTGAAACACAAGGCTGAGGTTGAAAACAAACCAGCGGATGCCCTTAGTAGGAGAGTGGCGTTGCTCAACTCCTTGAGTGTAGAGGTAGTCGGATTTGAGCAACTGAAAGATGAATACCCCATATGTTCTAATTTTGGGTGTACTTACGCGTCGCTCGCTAGTGACCAGCATATTATGGGTGAATATGTTCTTAAAGATGGCTTCCTTTTCAAGGGAGACAGACTTTGTATTCCCCGTATGTCCCTTCGTGAATTCCTCATCCGGGATCTTCATTCAGGAGGGATAGCTGGCCATTTTGGTCGTGATAAGACCATTGCCCTCGTGGAAGATCGTTTCTATTGGCCAAGTCTCAAGCGAGACGTAACCAGAGTTTTACGGCAGTGTCAAACATGTCAGCTGGCAAAGCAAAGAAAGCAAAATACCGGGTTTACACGCCATTGCCAATTCCACATGCTCCGTGGCAAGACATTACTATGGACTTCGTGCTTGGGCTTCCCAAGACTATAAAAAAACACGATTCCATTTTTGTCGTTGTGGACCGTTTTTCTAAAATGGCGGATTTCCTCCCATGTTCGAAGACTTCAGATGCGTCTCATGTTGCTCGTCTTTTTTTAATGGTGTGGTGCGTCTCTATGGGTTACCTAAAACCATAGTGTCTGATCGTGATGTTCAATTTACTAGCTATTTTTGGAAAACACTGTGGCACATTATGGGAACTCGTTTGCAATTTTCTACTGCTTACCACCCACAAACAGATGGTCAAACTGAAGTGGTAAACCGCAGCCTTGGAAATCTTCTACATTGTCTAGTGAGTGAACATGTTAAGACTTGGGACCTAATTTTACCAACTGCTGAACTTGCTTATAATGGGTCAGTTAATAGATCTACAAGGTTGAGTCCTTTTGAAATTGTAAGTGGTTATAAACCTAGAATGCCCATAGATCTCTTACCTATGTCTGTTACCCAAAGGTCTTTTGAGTCAGCCGATGCATTTGCACGCCATATTCATTATTTGCATACACATATTAGACAGCGGTTAAATAAGAGCAATGATGATTATAAAGTTTCAGCCGATTCTCATCGTAGAGTGCAAGAATTTCAAGAAGGAGACTATGTAATGGTGCGAATAAGGCCAGAGCGATTCTCTCAAGGATCTGCTAAAAAATTACAAGAGCGTAGTGCTGGACCATTCAAGATATTACAAAAGGTTGGGTCCAACGCGTATCGGATTGACCTTCCACCTGAAATGAGCATTAATCCAACTTTTAATGTGGAAGATCTAGTCCGTGCCCATACTCCCATTGTTGATACATCGTCCCTTTCATGGCATTTTTCTGAGTTTGCTACCCAACCCCTTCCACCCCCTCCTCCACCCATTTCCCATAAAGAAGAAATTGAAGAAATCTTGGATGATGAGATAGTATCCACGAGAGATGGAGGTTTCCAAAGGTATCTTGTCAAGTGGAAGAACAAACCATCGTCTGAATCTACGTGGCCATCGGGCGACGCATTGCAGGGTATTGATCCAGATCTACTAGAGCGCTACAGAAGTTTCAACTCGTCGGAGTCGAGTTTTTCTCACCCGAGGAGAATTGATGCGGACACAAGCGCATTCAAGGTGTACCAACGAAGAAAGCGCCAACCACAAGTGCCGTCCTTGTGGATAGGCGACTATTGAGGAGCTGAAGACCTTTCACATGTGATTGGACATATAGAAGACCCCACTCAGGTAAGACACATGTGAAGAAAGATTGGAGAAAGAAGACCGAGCACCCGAACTTTTCCGTACTTATGTTATTTGCGCGTTTTTGCTTAGTTAGGGGTCTTTTAGTAATTTTATGTCTTTATTTACTTATTCTAGGAGTATTTTAGTAATTTTATGTCTTTATTTGCTTATTTAAGTGGGCTAAAGCCTTAAACTCGAATTTTTTTAACTATTGATTAATGAAAAACAAACCCTTTTGTTGCCTCCTTCCTCTCTTATCTCTAATGGTGCTTCTTCTCTTCCCTTGATCTTCCTATTCTAATTTCTTCTTGTGCCCCTCCAACTTCTTCAAGGTAATTATTTTCTTCTTTCTATTTTCCAGTTTTGGCTAATCCTTCTTCGATCAAAATCTTGAGAACCGATCTAAACCCTAAACCCCCAAATTCTCAAATCCCTAATCCGAGAAACTTCTTGGTTCTTCGGACTAGTGATCTTCATTGATCGATTGGGTGTGACCATGCAAGATCGGGAGGTCTCATCCCTCGCCGGATCCAACCTAAGTAATAATTGAATGCCATACTCCATGGTTGTGATGATGGCCCGCTCCATTGCATGTTTCCTTTATGATTTTCTCAGTTATGATGATTACTGCTAGAATTTTAGATCATTTATTCCTTTTATTTCTGCTGTTTAATTATGTTCATGAGCATGCATCATAATTAGGGTTGTCCTGCGTCAGTTCTCTATTTGTTTTGATTTCTCATGCTTAAATTGAAGGTGCCTACGCTTGGGCGGATCTTTCCCATCAGCCAATTGCGCCACTTTTGGACCCTTTCCAGCGAGCTCCACTATCTCTATCCCTTCTGTCATGCTCCAGCTTCAGGTAAATCTTTTTTTCCCTCATTTTCCTACTTTTTTAGGAGGGTTGTGCGGGAGAGGGTTTCAAAGAAGTGAAGAGAAGCAAAACAAGTCATGTATAACCCCCAATGGACGAAGCAATGTGGGGCCCACTGCAATGTCCGTCTGACATCCACTTTATTTATCAGTTTTGCGAGATCATTTTAACACATGAGGCTAAAATGAGGCCAATCCAAAACTCAAATGGAGCACACCACAAGAAACAATAAGGATTGAACACCCACCATCTTAACCCTATCGCAGCCCACAAAAGTTTTGGAGAAGTATGATATTTGTGTTTTCCCTTCATCCCGGTGATAATTACCTTACAAACAGTTTAGATTAGAAATAAAAAGGCCATGTGCCTTAGTAAGGTTTCAATGATGGGTGTTAACCTCTCCACTATTTAGAATGGTGTGGCCCACTTGGGTCTTAGATCTACCTCATTTTTTGTCTCCCATCCTAACATGAGCTAGCAAAATTAATGGACCAAGTGCTTTCATGCAAACATAAGTACATCACAGTGGACCCCACGGAGCTTTGCATCATACGGTCTCACATATAACACATATGAACGGGGCTATATGATACTCAAACTATGTATAACGCTTGATACTCAAGCGCTCAGAAATTGCACGTGCCATTTATTAACATATAAAACCAATAAGACTGAGCAGCCCACTGTCGCCAATTCATGGGGCCAAGATCGAACAATCCTAACCTCTGTTTTGTGAACACTTGTTTGTGGAAATAGGACCGTTGGATCTATTCACTTTTAACTGTCTACTAATGTCCACCAATTTGGCAGTGAGATAATCAAATAAGGGACATTTTCATTTCACGATACATCTACACTGCTTACCATAATTTGGACAGCTTAATCTAGCTACTTGTACGCCACGTGTATATTATCTAAGTAATTTATAAGTGTCTGTGTATCATCAGGTATCAAGTCGCACTTGTTTCTTAAATAGGACCATTGAATATTATTAATCTCTTATCGATGGACCTGATTAATCCAGTGTGCGTTCCGGTTGTATGGCTCAACTGAAATTAAGATTGGCGTGAACTTTCTGGACCAGGAAAAAGGTGAGGGAATGCATATGATAGACGGATTGGACGTACTCGACACTAGATGGGCCATTGTCACTTGTTTGTGCAAATAGGTTAATATCTAGCCATAATCATTTGTTTGTTAAAATAGGACCATTGGATAATATTAACCTATTATTCATGGACACTTTGTTGAAAAGTGACCATTTAGTCATGGAATCCATTTTTGGTAGTTGCTCCACATTACAAGTATTTTGAAACTGTGGGCCCACTTTTATGGCTCACCTGATGATTGGTTTAGCCTAAGAATCGGCTCAAATATTTATCTAGATGGGCTAAATCCAATGGCATGTCTTATTCTAAGTTTTTTTTTTTTTTTTTTTTTTTTTTTTTTTTATGTGATTTGAAGTTGGAGCAATTCCCTACCCCAAGCTTTTTTAAGTGTGAATACACACTTTCTTACTTGGAAACACTTGAGAGATTGCCGAGATAAAATAAAAGTCACTTTTAGGTGAAAGTCACTTACAAAAAAAAGGTTACAAGCATCCTAACAACCCCTTAAGGCATGTATGCCTGATTTCATATTGAAACTCTAGAAAAAGGCACCTAAATGCTTCCTAACGGCATTTTTCATTTAATACTCGAAAAGTATAGCCTTCTTTATGTTTTAAATTTTGGACAGGCAACCTAAATTCATAGCACCAAGGGGTCATTTGGATGGTGGTAAATGATTTACAGCCCGTCTGTTTGGCTTTAAGTTGTAAATGATTTACTAGTAAACATTTACAATGTTTGGATAGCCTGTAAATGGTTTATATCATGTAATTGTGTATTCACACCTCACATAGTTTAGAGAAGTAATTCAATAATAAAAAGAACATTCAAATGGCTTACAAGATTGGATTTTAAGGTGGATCATTGGGTTAAGCCCATCTCACTACAGCTTAGGGTTGATCCTCACTTAAAACCAAGCAGTAGGTGAGCCATAGATGTGGGCCCATGAATTCAAATCCTCTTTTATAAGGCCGGTAGCAAGATCTGATGCTGTTGGTGGAGAGAGAGAGAGAGAGAGAGAGAGAGAGAGAGAGAGAGAGAGAGAGTGGAGTTCTCGGATACTATGGAGAGAGGGAGGTGTGTATCTCCCGGCCTTTAAAAAAAAAAAAAAAAAAAAAAAACACTGTTGGAGGCTTCTTGCTGGCAAATCATTTGCTAGCAAATGAAATCCCAGCTTTTTGCTAGCAAATGAAAAGGAGAAAAAGTGGTAAATCATTTAAACTAGTAAATGATTAACAAGCATTTTAGGGCATCCAACCGCAAGTTGTAAATGATTTTACTAGTAAATCATTTACAACTTGCCTCCTTTACCGCCATCCAAACGACCCCTAAGAAACAATTGTGAGGCCATTATAATGATCATATAATTTCTCATAGGATTTCAACAGTAAGAAACACCAAAATCATGCATCTAAACTTCATCTAATTGGCAGGCCAACACAACTGCAATTCAAGACTAGATTTCCAACAACTCAGCACCTTTTCTTTAATTGACTGATACGAAAACAATCCCGAATTCAGAATAAGACCCAATTCTTACCTTGAGATTATCCTTCCGCTGATTGAGCAATTTAGCCGCTCCAAGCAACATCGTCACGTGCGCATCATGCCCACAACCATGCATTTTCCCATTGATCTTGCTCTTGTGCCCCCATTCCACAAGTTCCTAAACTACCCATTTCATCAAAACCAAATCACCCAAATAAATAACTAACTGCGATGTGGGTATTATACCTGCAAGGGCAGAGCATCCATGTCGGCCCGGAGAGCGACGATTGGAGGAGAACCCGATCCGATTTGGGCGACGACTCCAGTGGAGGCGAAGGGAAACGAATAGGGGATGCCGATTCGATCGAGTTCTCTGCGGATAAGAGCGCTGGTGTTGAATTCTTCGAATTTAAGTTCGGGGTTTTCATGGATTTCTCTTCTGATTGAGACTAACCAAGGCCTGTCTCTTTTGGCAGAGGAAAGAAGGTCCGAAGAGTAGCTGCTGCTGCTGCTGTAATCAATGCCGTGAACTGCAGCGAAGAGGTGTAAAATGGGAAGAAATATATGAATCGAAAGAAGAAGAAGAAGAGACTTCAACATCTCCAGCAATCGGATGTATGAGAAGAATTTACAGAGATGGGGATGAATTGGATATGGTGCGTTTGTGCGTGTGAGAGAGACTATCGAAGGTTTGAATACTCACACGGCTCACTGGTCTCATGCCTCGGACAGGGACGGGGGCATGGTTTTTAAAAAGAGTTAAATTACGATAATTAAGAGTCTATAATATGAAGAATGAAGAAATTTAAGCATTACAGGGGGTGGTGGCGCAGTTGGCTAGCGCGTAGGTCTCATAGCTTCGAGTAATCCTGAGGTCGAGAGTTCGAGCCTCTCTCACCCCAACCAAACTTTTTATTTGTTTTTAGCTATTCTACTCATTTTAAGGCATGCCCGCCTTACTGTATTTGTTACATGTCCTCTTTGTCCATCTCTTTCACCCCCAACCATATTTTTAAAGTTATTTTACTCATTTTAAGGTATGGGTCAAAAAAATGAAGTAGATCCAAATCCCAAGCGGTCCACACTCGTTTCATTCTCTCTTGGGTGTTTCACTCTGTCCGGCATAAGGGCCACCTTAATGTATTTGTTGCATGTCCACTTTGTTCATGAGTTTTTCTTGTTTATTTTAAAGCATGGGTCTTAAAATGATGCAGATTCAAATCCTGAGTGAACCACACTAAGTAAATAAATAAAAATGATAGTTGCAGACACCCCCATCTAAAATGAGAATAAAGTATTCTTTGACTTTTAGCCAGACATGGATAAAAATGTATGCAGGAGAATTGAAACCCCTTGCCCGCTGAACAGAATACGCCTCAACCAAACTTGGAAAATAACGGATGGACTAGATCAACATATTAGGGGCGCAACCTATCCAATCCTATTCAAACCAATCTCCAGCCAATAAGTTAGTAGAAAAGTTCTTTAGTCCGACTCGGAAATGATCAACAAAATGTCGCAACTGGTTGAATCAGAAAACGGTGGATTGTCTAAGTTGTCCAAAGGTTTCCGGACTTTAACGTTAAGAAAATACGAACAAACCAAAGTCGAAAGGATCCCTAGTGAATCCTGGAGACAACCGCCTTATTTGACCGACCAACGTCAAATCCAGTAAATGCATGGAAAAATGTGAAATTAACAGGAAGCTCTTCAAGGGCTGCTTGTAGGAAATAACTACCCCTTGCTTGGAACCCTCTTTATCCAATAATCAGGGCCAATAGCATGCAAAAGTAAGCATATAGCCTAGAGGGCTAGATCCATACAAACCGCATGGCAACAAGTTTCCAAGGTAGTTAGCAGTCGCTTGTAAGGAGCCTACAGGGATTGTGAGAGAGAAGAACATGATAAAAGGGTTTTCTAGGGTTTTGGGGTATACAAGGCACACATACCACGTTGGGCTAAAGTCCGATCTCATGTAAACTCTACCCGACTTAGGAGACATCATCATTAAAGTTGTTAAAATACAAGAGTATGATTGGTATTAGGGACATTCCACCATTTCTTTTGCAGAAAAATGGTGTCTAGTTTCCCCCACATCTCATGTAAACTCTACCCGACTTAGGAGACATCATCATTAAAGTTGTTAAAATACAAGAGTATGATTGGTATTAGGGACATTCCACCATTTCTTTTGCAGAAAAATGGTGTCTAGTTTCCCCCACATCTCCAGTAGACCTACATCACAATCCACACATTACAAGGACATCAAAAGCACACACTAACTCTTTTAATTTTCTACAATCCTCCTCTCTTACATACGTTCTCCATTTTATTTTTATTTGCCTACTCGAGGGCTAAAACCTTGTGCAATAAGGCTAAGTGTTGATTATTTCCTATTTTCCTACTGATGGGTTAAACCTTACGCGGTAAGGCTAAATATTATATTTTCTTCTTTGCCTACCTGGGATCTTAAATCCTTCAAAGTATGGATAGATGTGACATTATTGAAGTTCTATTAAATCCCTAAAAAATCGATAAATCTCGTAAAATAGAACCACACGTAAGTATGGACAGAAAATGGTTCCTAACCCTTTCTTTTTCTATCACTAAGGCCCCTACTCAGAATCTACGGTTGTAAACTAATTACAGGACCCACTTGAATAAGGAATCTTATGATTCCTTAACCCCAAGTGATTCAATGGTTTCTAGTTGACCATAGAACCTTAATTTCATTTGGCTAGTAGGGACTCCGAACCAACTACATTTCATATATCCTTCAATCATACACCCCAACTGTGCAAATGGGAAAGAAGTGGAAGTGACCGCTCGTGCGGGGGCATTCACATAACTGGTGACTTTACTAGGGAATAGGCTAGCCACTAGCCAAGGCCCAACTCGAAATATGATTTTTTTTTTTTTTTTTTTTTTTGTAATTTCGTAAGTTCAACCTGCTCTAACGTGATACTAATCCTATTTTCTTTCCTGCACGCTAGTGAACACTAGTCTCCTACTAACATACTAACTTACTGACCCACTAACCTGCTAACATGCTAACTCGCTAACCTACTAACATTCCAATGCATACTGGTCTATTTACCTTCCTACCATTTCAGTACATACTAATCTAGTTACCTTTCGGCATCGCCATTGCCTACTGGTCCATTTAATTTTCTATTGTTTCCATTTCGCATGTTACTTTTTATTGTAATTACCGAAATAAAAGAAGAAGAAGAAAAAAAAAAAAAAACATAACATCCAAAAGAATAACAAGAAGAAAGAAAGAAAGAAAGAAAGAAAGAGCGGCAAACTATTAGTGCACTGATTTATACACATTGTTTGTCAATCACGTGAGTCCTTGTGTCATGTAGTCGGTTGAGCCTCTTGAAGCTGAAGACCGAATACACAAGATGAAAAGAGCATCAAGGAGCAGAGAACAGGTAAATGAGGTACCTTGGTGACCCTAACCCTTGACCCAAAATAACCCTTGAACCTCTAAATGAACTTGGCTTAATAGATAAACCTTCTTTATCATCCATTACCCTTAAAAACCTAATTAGAACATGATTAGTAATGCTAAAAGAGGTACGAAGCTGCTATGAAATCATAAGCCTAAAATAATAAATTTCAAGTGTTGCTCGATCCCTTTGAGTGTTGCTCGATCCCATCGAGCAGACCTCGAGAGGTCTTCAATGGAATTGAGTAGGTAACTCAGACATGTCTAGCAAGTTATCTAAGTTTCTCGATACAATCGATGAACCTTTGATGACTTCGAAGGATATCCTCGATATCATTGAAGACCACTCGATGACATCGGATAACAGTGTGTAAACTACCCAGCAAAAATTCAGATGGAAATCTGATTTTCACAATGCCATCGAAGAATTGCTCAATGCCATCGAAGCCCTACTCAATCCCATCGAAAGAGCCATTATTTGCACATTTTTTAACTATTGGAACTCAAACTTCTTATAAAGGGCATTCAGTTCTTGGGCATGTGCATGGGTTTTTGGTACAATAGAAGCTTATGTGATTTCATGATTATATCCCTCATCTTAAGCCTTAAAACCAATGAGTTCTAAGTCAATCTGCCTTGAGATTAATACTCTAATGAGGATTCTAACATCCAGCTTGAAGATAAGCTTGAACTCCACCATTTTCTACAGATTAGACTCAACCTCTATAAGCATATCATTGTCTAAATCTTTTAGAAGACCCTATCTAGGTAAATCCCCTAGGAATTACATATTCTCATTAGTTGTAGGAGATTCAACCAACCTCACATCACCTTGGTCACCTCAAAGGACCACTACATGCAAGGTGTTTAATCTTAGAGTTGAAGCCTTGACAAAGCATCGACATCATGATGGGGGAGCAAATAGGAGCTGATTAAAGTACATGAGAGTATCGATCAAGCAACACGAGATGACGCTATAAAAGGGGTTCAATCCGACAAGTAAGTTGTCAATTGTAAGAGTTCGGGTATACTCCTTCCTTGTGTGTGATTGGATGTAGAGTTTAAATTGCCAAACTCGGCTAAGTTCTTATGTAGGATATTGGCTCTTGTATAGGGTCTAAATCAAAGTCCTTGTGTAAGCCATCGGACACGGGTGTGTTCGTGTTAGTCTCAGTGGGATCCTCCGATTGGAATAAATGTAGGTCCTTGGACTAGGAACGAGGTTGTTGGTTAGCTTAAGGAAAACCAACTAAAGTCTCTTGCGGTATCCTCCAACGAGAGTGTACGTCAGTAGGTTCTTATGTAGGATTGAGATTCGTGGTGAACCTATAAAAAACCATGAAAAGTCTCTTAAGGGAGCTGATCCTTGTGTGGGATTATAAAGGTTAGAAGTGAACTTGATTTAACACCTTTGATAGTAAAATCTGGTACACTCATGGGTTAAATGCGTCCGTCGGGAGTGGAGTAGGGAAACTAAACCACTATACATGCTCATGTTTGGGATTGTTATTTGAGCGCTTATTTAATTATGCTTATGTGATTGAATGATTAATTATTTGTATGCATGATTAGATGAATTCTAAGAGTTGATAATTAGCACATCTCATATACACACATGTATATTATTATGTTTATAAAGTAGTTGCTTAATTGGCATATCATTTGTAGTTTATGTGATTGGACCATTTATTGGCTTAGAAACCTTAGAGTTAATTGTCTTTATTAGCTTAATTTGTATATTAACTTATATAGGCAATTGGGTTTAAAAGACGCAAATTTTAATTGGCGTAATCACCCCCCTCTAGGACAGCCTTCATGCCATAGCCTAACATAGCTACTGCAGTGCAAACATGGTAATCCCATTACATCACGTGTGAATTTTCAATTGGTATCAAAGAAGGTAGCTCTCGAAGGGCATAACTGCCTTGAGTTGATCCAAGGGGCTTAGGAATGATGTCTACCCAAGTGGGGTGTACCGTCACACGACCATCATTTTTTGATGGATCTAACTATGTCCATTGGAAGGCTGGAATGAGGGTCTTCCTAAGATCCCTAGACCCTATGGTTTGGGTTATTGTCAAACAAGGATGAACGATGCCCATGGAACAAATTATGGTTGATGGTAAAACCATTAGCACTCCCAAAGATAGAAACAAATGGAGTGTCAATTAGAGAGTGTGGTATACTTATGATGCCAAAGCTCTTAATGTTATTTACTATGCAATTTCCCCCAATGAATTTACACATGTGAAACCGGGAAGGAAGAGTATAATATATTGAAAATCTTCCATGATGAAAATAGTACAGTAAAAAGATCGAAGCTTCAGCTCTCTACAACCCATCTCGAAAATATTAAAATAGAAGAACATGAAATTTTCATGAGATTCTACTCTAAACTAAATTATGAATCTGAGTTTGAATCCTCAGAGTCATCCCATGTGGAAGCCATTGCCTTCTTTTTTTATTTGTTTTTTGTGAGACATTCAGAAGAAAGATAACCATACCCTCTGCTGTTGTAAAATTGGGGATCTTTTGACCGTTTGGGTGATTACCTATTTGGCATTTCTGGTCATACTTCTCCCCCTTTTTATAGAAGGTCTTTCCTTGGTTCTTGTTGAAGAACTTCTTGAACCTTTTGGCCAGTAGGGCCATTTATTCATCATCTTCATTATCATTACTGTCATCCTCATATTAATGTTTTTTCTGTGAGGCTTTTAGGACATTGTTTATAGATTTGTAGGAGTCTTGAAATGTAGTTCGTATGTCTGTAGGGAACCTACAAGTTCTTTTACTTTCATGTCGTCTATGTTTCTACATTCCTCAATTGTAGTGACCTTAGAAGAGAATCGTTCCAATAGAGATTTTAAGATTTTCCTACAAATTCGAGGAACTAAAACTTTTTCTCCCAACCCTCATAGGGAGTTGCATATGTTACTCAGCTTAGTGTAAAACACCATAAATGTTTCATACTCCTCTATTTTTATATTTTCAAAGTGTGTAGTCAAGAGTTGGAGTTTAAAACGCTTTACTGTGCTCGTCCCTTCATGGGTAGTTTCCAATAAGTCCCATGCTTGTTTGGCTATTTTGCACATGCATATTCTTTTAAATTCTTCTTGCGAACAACGCAGTAAATAGCGCTCAAAGCCTTTACATCACAACTGGACCTAGTTTTGTTGTAGTAAGTCCAAAGTGCTTGGGGTTTAGGTCTAGAAGTGGTAGCACCATCATCTAATACGATTTGATCCATTGGTATATGCCACCCATTTTCTACAATGTCCCGAACAACATGATCTAAGGATCTAAGGAAAATGCGCATCCTAGCTTTATAGTAAGCATAGTTAGATCCATAAAAAAGAGGTGGTCTAGAGACCGATGTTCCCTCAATTTTAGACATATTTTCATCTTCAATAAGGATCTCCCTCTAGGTTATTAATCCCTTCAAGAGGAACCATCTCTGATACCAATTAAAATTGTAGTTTTACCACTACAAGAGAAGCTTGAATATATGGTTAATGTTATAGAGAGGGGTGAATGGGACTTTTTAAAATTCGACTAGATAATTAGCATGCACTTACTTCTAACACACTTATGTAGAGTAATACAAACAGAAGGAAGTACAAATATAAAGTCTACTCAAGTGAAAATATCATTCAGACATTCTGTCAAACATGTTTGATGCAGGAAGTAATTCATATATATTGTTTAGCAAAATATAACAGATAGGAATTAAAACATTTAGCCCATTACACAAGATGTATAGTGGTTTGGCTACGTGCCTACTCCACTCCTGGCTGACACACTCTCCTAGAGTGCCGAATTTTCATTATTCAGATGGTTTAAATCAGGTTCACCATAAACCTTCACAATTACACAAGGTCTATATGATTTTCATCAATCAATGGCCTACCTAAGGTCTTACGAGGTCTTACATAGGGACGACGAATGTACTCTCCCGTTAGAGGCCTACACAAGGACTTTTTGAGTTTAGTATTTCAAACTTTGAAACCCAATCCTACACAAGAAATGGTTTCCTGACACAATGGTCTCAAAAATACTTTCTTACCTAAAGTGTATGAGCCCTATTAAAGCACCTTTGATGAAGATCTTCTCAAATCGTGAAGCATCTTCAGCTCCGTTGTACCGCAACTGTACTGATGATGTGCCTTTGGAGATACCGAGGTTTGGGTCAAGGGTTTGGTAAATCCTAACTTAATAATGATAAGTCTTTATGGTCAAGTTTAGGATTCACATGCCTAAGCATTCAATGTTATCTAACATAAAGGATTTACCAATAAATGTGGTTGATAGAGCATTAATGAATGTTGGAGTTTATTCTTCAATCTAAGCTTTGAATGCTCAATGAATATCTTTAAGACATGGATTGAATGATGAACTTCATGAGGAAAGAGAGCTTGGAAAGTAGGGTATTAACTAGGGTTACTCAAACACAAGACTCACTCTATTTCTCACCTCTTTGTAAAGAAAACCCCTCTTTCATATATGTAGAGAAGTTTTGCAACGGTAAAAAAATGGGCAGAAAACTATTAGAATCAATGTCATCGATCGGTCTTAGATGGCATTGAAATGTTCCTTTAATGCTATCGAAGTTTCCCTTCGATGCCATCGAGAAAATCAGGATTTTCTTCAATATGTTGTTAGATGGTTCTGTTGATGCCATCAACTGACCTTCGATGTCATCGAGAAAATCAAGAATTTCGACTTGAACTTGCTAGACATTTTGGTTTTTATATTCAATGTCATCGACTGGACTTCGATGCCATAGAAGGCACTTTGATGCCATCAGAAAATTTCAGAGTTTTGACTTTAAGTTGTTGGACATATTGGAACTTCTGTTTGATTCCATTGATAGGGTGTCATTGAAGGGACCCTTCGATGTCATCAAAGGACCTTTGATGCCATCGTAAAAATCTAGAATTTTGATTTTAAGTTGCTGGACAGTTTGGGTTCCAAGTTCGATGCCATCGAGCTATCTTCAATGCCATTGAAGATAGTTCGATGGGATTAAAGCTTATCTATTTTTATAAGTTTTTTAATAGATTTATTCCTATACTTCTTACTAGCTCTCTTTGAATAGGTTTTTCCTATGGGGTTTAGGCTAGATGGAAGGTCAAGTTTTATAGGATGGGTATAGGTTTTTGAAGAGGTCCCAGTACTTTACCATTTTCTTAATTTACAGTGCTTTGGATTCCTTCGATCTTCGAGTCTTTAGCCTTGAATCTTCTTTGGGGCTCTCCGAACTTTATGACTCATAAATCATGCTAATTAACAAACTAGTGAGCTTACACTTGAAGCTAGATCCTTGGCAAAACATCAACATCATGATCAGTGGAGCAAATGGGAGATGATTGAAGTATGAGAGAGTATCGATCAAGCAACCCGAGATGACGCTACCAATGTAAGGCCCGTATCCTAGTCCGTACCATTCCCTAGGCTTCTGCAATCCTCCTTATCGAATTCCGACAACCCGTGACCTCTAGTCGGCATTTGCGCCCGACCCACCCTGAGTCGCACCCTGTAAACACAAATCGACTCGATCCGAGACTTGTACCATTGCGACCACGCCGTCGCCGCGGTTCCAACACCGCGTCTTGCGCACCGATGCAATACTCAGGCTAGGAGTTGTGAGCCCGTGTTTATTTTAAGGAAAACGCCGCACATTGCGAATCCCGAGAGAATCTCTACCACCTTTCACATCAATCAATCAAGTACTAGTCAGGTACACATCCCATCACTCCACCCATCCCTCTCTTACACAAGCCATCCTCAAAGTCAACATAACCCATCACCCATCACTCACCCATCCATTTTCATCCCATCACCTCTCTCTCTCTCTCTCTCAATCCATTTTCCAAGCAATTTCCAAGGAGAGAAGAGCCAAGTGTGGCCCACTCCCTACCCCAAGATCTCATATCCCAACCCTTTAATCTTCATCATCCTCTGTTAAAGGTTGAGCATAGGAGCCAAGAAGGCCAAGGGACTAAGGAGTGAAATCGATGGGTGTTCTTTAGGTAGATCATTTCATTTTCTTGTATAGGGCAAGTGGGACCCACCAATCAATGGTGAGGATCCCATCTTGGTCCCTAGGTGTGGCCAAAGGCCCACCTTGATCACAAGCATGTATTGTAATGCAAGAGGGGCCCATAGTGGCAGGGCCCCTCCCACAACCATTGTCTCTCTCTCTCTCTCTCTCTCTCTCTCTCTTCTTTTCTTTTTTATAGTGATGTGTGTGTGGCCCACTTAATGTTGCATGTATGGAACATCTACACTGTCCAGATTTTTTTGGACGTTCAGATTTTTTGGGGCTAAATTTGTCATGCCCCAAATTCAGAGATCGGACTCACGGGAATCTCGATCGCCGAATCCGCTACCGACAGCCTCCGTAGTACCCCATTCTCGGCTCCCAGTGCCCATACGCCAGATTCTGATCCTGGGATCCTACAAGGAGGATTTTTCAACGTACATTTATCTCATAAGAAGCATAACCACAAGTTTACTCAAATCATAAAGGCAACATCATCATCACATATCCACTAATATGAACATTTGAATACAGTACTGAGAAGGGATATATATATATATATATATATATATATATATATATAATTATATATATATATATATAGGTGAAAGTGTATGCACAAGGTAAATGCCAAGTAAGCAATATCAGAGTAATCAGAGTAAGCGGAAATACTGACAAGCCCATAAGTCATACAATATCAGAAATACTGGTAAGTTCATAAATCATACGATATCAGAGTAAATGGAAACATACTAGTAAGTCCATGAATGCTATCAGTCATACCAAGGCTATGGGATGTAAGGCATGAATGCGGACGACCATATTAAGGCTATGCGATGCAAAAACATAATAAAACAATATCATATATGAGGAAGCAATGTATATCAGTTATGTAATGTGGAGACATAGTGAGCTAAATATCATATGCCGAGGATACAATGCAATATGCAAATCCTGACAAGTCCAAGAATACCGTCAGCCGTATCTAGGCCATATAAATGCAAAAACATGGCAACCCAAAATGCTAAATGCCGCAGATGCAATGCAATATGCGGTGCGAATGAAATGACCAAGCTGGAGTGAAGTCGGGATGATAGTACGTAATATCGTAGGCTATGGGGTCCATCATAAGAGACTTATTTCCAAACCAGTCCCATACCTAAATTTGGATAGCCAGACTCAATGTGGTAGACTCCTGATCTCAGGTTAGTCACGCGTCTAACCGAAATCCTGGCCATACAAAGGTACACAACAATTGGTTGCACACCACCAGCCCGAGTAGATAGTGAATGAATGAATGAATGAGTATGCAACTCCTATTCAATAAGTCCACGTATCAGTATCGTACATCTTTGGAATCATCACCGGGGTCTAATACACTCCAAGCTGGCTGCCGACCCAACGATTGGAAAATACCTCACTACTCGCTTACCAGCAGTATACAAATGCCTACCCGACTCGTTGATAGTGGACCCATTTATGAACTAGTCAAACTCAACCTAGCTTACAACCCCCTCACTCGGGCGGATAAGGCCACCTCCCTTCCAACCGACCACGACATAGTAGAGACGACCTACTGGTATTCGGCACTCGGGCGCTCATGTATATCCACTCGGTCAAGACGTTGGATCATCCCCTGGCCATGAGAGTTTTAGGGACTTTCACCCTACGGACATCCAAAGTGCCCATATGCTACAACCAAACATTTTTGGTGTCCCATCTGGCCATCCACGATATGCTTGTGGAGGCTACGACCCTGATATCGCTAGGGCGTACTGTAGTCACATCATATAAATGCGAGATTCATAAGTCATATCATCCAGTCATGCATTAAACCAGCGCGTACCGTGCGCTCATGTGGGGCAACTCCGCCTATCAGGGAGTCCCATAAATAACCTGTCCAATGACATATGCAATGGTCAACCGCATCTTATAACAAACATGCAGATGATGCATATGGGCATGTATCATGATGCTTATGCTGTCACGTACTCATAATCGGTATCGATAATCAGCATCGATAAAAAAAAAACCGGCATTGATAATCAGCATCGATAATCGGCCTTAACAATCGGCCTCGACAATCGGCCTTGATAATCGGCCTCGACAATGGGCATCGACAATCGGCCTCATCAATCGGCCTCAGGGAAGGTCACAATGTGGACGTTTAGCCATTATTGCCCATCAATGTGGACATTTAACCAACATTGTTCCCAAGGAGTGGCTCGCATAGAGCCAAACATATGGTGAGCCTATGGCCTCACGCAAGGGTCTAATATACATCACACTGGGCCATAAATACATCACATTGGGCCTCATTAATGACTACAATTGTATCACAATGGGCCCCATACAATCACAATGGGCCACGTACAATCGCAATGGGCCACATCTAATCACAATGGGCCATATATAATCACAATGGCTCACATTCAATCTCAATGGGCCTTACACAATCACAATGGGCCGCATATAATCACAATGGGCCGCATATAATCTCAATGAGCCTTATACAAGGGTCTCATACATCAAGTGGGCCGCATCACATAGGCCTTATACATCACATCAGGCCTCATCATATGGGCCTCATATACCACACATCGGGCTGCATCACATGAGCCTAATACACATCACTATGGGCTGCTCGCATGGGCCTAATACACATCACTATGGGCCGCTCACACGGGCCTAATACACATCACTATGGGCCGCTCACACGGGCCTAATACACATCACTATGGGCCGCTCACACGGGCTTAATACACATCACTATGGGCTGCTCACATGGGCCTAATACACATCACTATGGGCCGCTCACATGGACCTAACGCACATCACTATGAGTCGCTCACATGGGCCTAATACACATCACTATGGGCCGCTCACATGGGCCTAAAACACATTACTATGGGCCAAAAATACATCATAATGGGCCACAACCCATGGGTTTCAAATACACAATAGGTGGGCCCTACACATGAGCCTCATCCATATCAAGTGGGCTGCATCAATGGGCCACACTATCTACAGCATTCATCTATTTTAAGATATCGTTTTCGAGTATTACCCAAAAATGAATTATATCAAGAGATCATCTGGACCATACCACAAATAACAGTGGTGATAATGATTTTCACGGTTAAACAAATCACGGGGCCCACCATAAAGTTTATTCTCCATCCAATCTGATCATAAGGTCACAAAGACCTGGATTAAGAGGGAAAAATTATCATATTAATCTAAAACTTCCATGACCCCAAAAGGGTTTCAATGGTAGACATTCAATCCCCACTATTTTTTTTAAATTTTTTTTTATTTATAGTGTGGTCCACTTGATAAATAGGTCTGCCTCATTTTTAGTCTCATGCCTTAAGACAAGCTCGCCAAAATGATGGACGGTTGGATATAATACATACCTTTGATCAGACCCACATATCTTGCTGTCGTCCGCACAGCAGCTAGGTGGGGTCTCCACCGTCTCGATGAACGGTTGGGATAAAATACATATAACATGGTGGGGTCCATGGTATGGATGGGACCCATAGAACTTGCTGACGCATACAGTGGTGGTGTCCACCTTGGATGGTGTGGATCACCACACGTGTTAAACAGGTGGGTCCCACATGATGGACGGCCCGATGGTGCTGCTCGTCAGATGGGTGGTGTAGATAAACACTTACATCAGGGTGGTTTCCACCTGAGATTTGAATCTACTTCATTGAATGGACGGTGTGGATACACACGTCCATTAAGTGGGTCCACGTCCGATGTACGGATGGCATGGATAACACATACATCATACTGTGGCCCACCATCCAGCCATCTGGACGGTGTGGATGCAAAATAGGTGGATGGCGTGGGTGTAAAACGGATGGACAACATTGATAAAACACATGTACCAAGTGGTTTCCATGTGCGTATGGGTCCCACCGCTGCTGTACAGCATGGTTAAAATACATATATTACGTTGTGGGCCCCAAAGGATTTGTTGACGTCAATACCCCAACTATATTATTGGTTTGAGATACACCAGCTAACCCAGTTCCACCATCCTGAAATTAGACGATGTGGATGCAACATATAATGTCAAGGTGGGTCCCATCTCATGAACGGTGTAGATAAGACACATACACCATGATAAGGCCCAGATCTGCTAACGTGAATCAACAACAATGGCTGCTGGGCTAGCCATCAAATGGATGGCGTGGTTACAAATACATCACGGCAAGGCCTGCACAGCACTGTCCAACAATGGATGATGTGGCATACAGATACATCACGGTGGCCCCTGCATGGACGGTGCAGATAAAACCCATACAACATGGTAGGCTCTACACGCTGCAGGTGAACGGCCTGCACGAAACACATGCATCATGGTGGCCTGGCACCGTCTAAGCTAGTCCAGCACCATCCAGATGGTCTGGATGGTGTGGATGAAACAAATACATCACGGTGTGGCCCACTACAACATCGTCCAACAGTCAAGCACCATCCAGACAGTCTGGACGGTGTGGATGAAACAAATACTTCAAGGTGGGGCAAGGCAGCACCTACACATGTTGTTTAGCACTGTCCAAAGCATTGGACAGTGTGGATGGAAGACATACATCACAGTGGGCCTGTCCACTGGATGGTGTGGGTAAGACCCATACATCATGGTGGTCCCTGCACAGCACCGTCCAGAAATGTACAGTGTGGATGTAACGCATAAATCAGGTGGGCTCCACCGTCCCAGCTGGATGGCTGGATGAAACACATAAATCAGATGGGCCACACGGTCCTCACAAACAGAGAGAGAGAGAGAGAGAGAGAGAGAGAGAGAGAGATCGGAGTAGCGGAGGGGCCCCGCCACTATGGGCCTCTCTTTGATACAAATCATACATCAAGATGGGTCCCACCACAAGTTGGCCCTCAAAGCACAAAATCAATTCATAGCATCACCCACCTTTGATCTTCTCGGACTTCTCATCTTTAGCTCCAAAAGAACAAGGTTTAAGGGTTGAGATGAAGCTTGGATGGGGGAGATGGGAGGTAAGAAGTGAGCCACATAAAGCTCTCTCATGGAGCATGGACGGTTGTTTGGGAGGAAATGAGAGAGAGAGGAGATGTAAGGAGAGAGAGGGATGGTGAGTGATGGATGGAGTGATGGGTGTACCTTGACATGTATGGGTGGAGAGAGAGAGAGTTGACTTTAGGGGTTGCTTGGGGATAGGACATGTACTTGACATGTGATGTGATGTGATGTGATTGATTTGACATGTTTCTCTTGGGTTTGCAAATACACGACGTTTTCTTGAACTGAACGCGGGCTCACATCTCTTGGTCCGGGTATTGCCTTAGCTCGCGAGATGCGGCATAGGAACCGCGGCGACGGCGCTATAGCTAGGGTACAAGTCTCGGGTTGAGTTGACTCTGGAATACGAGATACGACTCAAGATCGTGCGCAAATGCCGTCTACGCGTCACGGGTCACCAGAATTCAACCGGGAGGACCGCGGAAGCCTATGGAACAGTACGGGATAGGATACGGGTCTTACGACTCTCCCCTCCTAATAAAAATTTTGTCATTGAAATTTAAACCACAACACAACCAATACAGAGCTTACAAAGGGAGGTAAATCCTACCACTATAAATATAATCATCAAACACCTAAGAGATGGGGACAACACCCATGAATCTTAGTCTCTTGCTCCCAAGACGCCTCATCAACACTACAATGATCCCACTGAATCCCGGATCAGAAACGATCGAAGGTGGAATACTATGCAGCTTCACAATCTCAATGGTAGGGAGCTATATCTAAAAGTTTATAAGTTATCTGAACTCGGGGATCTAACCATTCTAAGTTTTCAGTAATCAGAGAGTATAGGGTAGCTATCAGCAGATATGTGATGTTATCTTCAGTATTCCCAAGTTATACTCTAATACCAACTTCTATCACGCCCCAAATCCAGAGATCGGACTCACAGGAATTCCGATCTCCGAATCCGGTACCGACAGCCTTCGTATTACCCCATTCTCGGCTAGCCCATATGCCAGATTTCGATCCTAGGATCCTACAAGGAGGATTTTCCAATGTACATTTATCTCGTAAGATGCATAAGCACAAGTTTACCCAAATCACAAAGGCAACATCATCATCACATATTCACTAATATGAACATTTGAATACAGTGCTGAAAAGGAAAATACATATATCAAAAATCAAAACTCCAAAAGTCCGCTGCACACTCCAAGCTCAACACTGTTACGACCTAACGTCACCTGCACGCATCTATCGTGCATAAGCTTATAGAAAGCTTAGAGGGTAGTGAAAGTGTGTGCACAAGGTAAGTGCCAAGTAAGCAATATCAGAGTAATTAGAGTAAGCGAAAATACTGACAAGCCCATAAATCATACAATATCAGAAATACTGGCAAGTTCATAAATCATACAATATCAGAGTAAACAAAAACATACTAGTAAATCCATGAATGCTATCAGCCGTACCAAGGCTATGCGATTAAGGCATGAATGCTAACAGTCATATCAAGGCTATGTGATGCAAAAATATAATAAAACAATATCATATACTGAGGAAGCAATGTAAATCAGCTATGCAATGTGGAGACATAGTGAGCCAAATATCAGACGCCGAGGATACAATGCAATATGGAAATCCTGACGAGTCTAAGAATACCGTCAGTCGTATCTAGGCCATATAAATGCAGAAACATGGCAACCTAAAATGCTAAATGCCGCGAATGTAATGCAATATACGGTGCGAATGAAATGACCAAGCTGGAGTGAAGTCGGGATGATAGTACATAGTATCGCTGGCTATGGGGTCCATCACAAGAGATTTATTTCCAAACTAGTCCCATACCTAAATTTAGATAGCCAAACTCAATGTGGTACACTCCTGATCTCAGGTTAGTCGCGCGCCCAACCGAAATCCTGGCCATACGAAGGTACACAACAATTAGTTGCACACCACCAACCCAAGTGGATAGTGAATGAATAAATGAGTATACAACTCCTGCTCAATAAGTCCACGTATCAGTACTGTACATCTCTGGGATCATCACCGGGGTCTAATACACTCCAAGCTGGCTACCGCCCCTGCCGGCCGCACAGCCCAGCGAGTGAAAAAGACCTCACTACCCGCCTGCCAGCAGTATACCAATGCCTACCCTGCTCATCGATAGCGGACCCATTTATGAGCTAGTCAAACCCAACCTAACTTACAGCCCCCTCACTCGGGCGGATAAGGCCACATCCCCTTCCAACTGATCACGACACAGTGGGAGATGGGTCCTATTGGTATTCGACACTCGGGCGCTCATGTATATCCACTCGGCCTATTGATACGGGTCTTACAACATTACTGTCCATTTCTGGGCCCATTTGGATGGAGGTGAAACTCAAATATCAACCCAATTTCGAGGCCGTGTGGCCCACCCTAGTGGACCCCGCATGATGTGTGTATTCTATATTCGTGCCAGCCACCCGTGGGGCTCACCTTGCTGGTCTCCAGCGGCTGGCTGGACGGTCCAACACTACTGGCACCGTCCAGCAGGCCTGGACAAAGAGAAATCACAAATATCAACTTATTCAAAGCTGAGGTGGGCCACACATGTGGACCCACCTTGATGATTTGCTGGATCCACACCGTCCAAGCAAGGACGGTGGGTCCCACGCAGCATGCTGCTGTTGCTGTATTATCGTCAGCAAGTTCTGTGTTCCCATCACGAGGTATGTGATATGACCATACCGTTCATCTATTCAGCAGGCGTGTGGGGCCCACCCCACACGTGCTGCACGTGTGGGATGGGACCCACCTTGACGCATGTATTTTGTATACGCACCGTCCATCTGGACAATGCTGTGAGGGGTGGACCATGATGTATGGGCCTTATCCTCACTGTCCAGATTGCTAGACAGTGTGGCCCACCTTTGATTTATGTATTGTATATCCACACTATCCATAGGTTGGGACGGGTGGGGCCCACCTTAATGTATTGTTTCATCCACCGTCCATCTCAGGATATGGCCCACCATGATGTATGTGTGACGCCTGCACCGTCCAGACCCCTGGACGGTGGGGCCAGTTTTGATGTATGTGTTGTACATCTACATTGTCCGTCCATGGGACGTGGACCCCACCTGACATTTGTGTTTCATCCACCATCCAGTGCAAGGACGGTGGGATCCACCTTGATATATGTGTTTTGTACACACTGTCCAGCTGGGACAGTGTGGCCCGCGTGATGTATGGGTCTTATCTGCACCGTCCATCTGGATGTGGGGACCTTGATGTATGTGCTTTATTTACACAGTCCACCCATCTGGGGCCCCTGATGTACGTGTTTCATTCACACTGTCCATCCAGGCCTGGCCCTGGACTGTGGTTGATTCAAATCTCTAGTGGGCCATGCGTGTGGGACCGACCTAGATGTAAATGTTGTATCCTCATCGTCCAGTCCAGTGTGGACGGTGGGACCCACTATGGTGTATGTTTATTCCATACCGCTCAGTGGACAAGCCCACCGTGATGTATATTATCCACACCGTTTAGCCCAACTGGGCCAACGGCCCAGCAGGCCCACTTTGATGTGATGAGGCCCACCTGCTGTATTTAGGTCCACCTGTTGAATGCAGGGCCCATTGTGGCTGTGTGAGGCCCATGAGATGTAGCCCATAGAGATGCATGTGAGGCCCATGAGATGCAACCCATTACGATGTATATAAGCCCATGAGATGAGGCCCATTGTGATGTATATGCGTCCAGTGTATGGGGCCCATTGTGATGTATTTGTGGCCCAGATATGAGTCCCATTGTGATGTATATACGACTTAGATATGAGGCCCATTGTGATGTATATGCGGCTTGTGTATAAGGCCCATTGTGATGTATATACGTCCAGTGTATGAGGCCCAAGTGATGTATATGTGGCCCTTGTAAGAGGCCCAAGTGATGTATATGTGGCCCTTGTGTGAGGCCCATTGTGATGTGTATGAGGCCCTTGTGATAAGGCTCATGGTGGTGCATATGAGGCCTATGTGATGAGGCCCAATTGTAATGTACGATCCCATCATAATGTATGTTTCCTTAGGCCATGATATTTCTGGGCCATGGGCTACCCATATATATAGCTCATCTTGATGTGTGTCGGCCATGGGCCGTTTCTTGAGGCCCACCATGATGTATGAAATGTAAAGTGTGATGCCCATTCTTGTTCCTAAGTAGTATTCAGGCCACGGGACCCATTGTATATTAGATTTCTTAATGGACCGCTCTCTACGGAGTAACAGTGGTTAAATGTCCACAGTGGTTAAATGTCCACATTGTGACCTTCCCTTAGGCCTTTGTTAGGCCCATTTTCATGCTTCTCTAAGTGGGTTGACCCTAATCATTGGGCCCACATCGATGTAGTGATTTCCACATTACCTTGTTGGGCTAACCCAAACCATTGGGCCCCCACTTAAGTTAGTAATACCCATTGGGCTAACCTAAACCGTTGGATTCCCCCCATTGATGTTAATGCCTTCCACCTCACCTTATAGGATTACCCAAACCTTGGAAGCCTACCTTGTGTTCATATCGGGATAGTAATGTGGCCCATTTAGATGCATGTTTTGCCCAAGTTTAGTGACCATACCCAAGGCTCACTTAGGTGTTGAGCAGGCTACCCAAGCTGCTTGGAAGGACACATAGTCCTAGGTGTAGGTACTCCACCAAACCCACTTTGTGTACGTATCCGGCTTCCCATAGGAAAGCCCAGTTTATTACATGATATAGAGATTTAGGAAGCCTAATTGTTCACCCTGTTAGCTCACCTTGTGAACTCACCTTGTCATATACCCACCTGACTCACCACAAAAGGTGTATCCTACCCTTGTACCATTTACTAGGACCTCGTGACATGTACATATCATCCACACCGTCCGTCTCTTTGTTGAGATAAGTGCGAGGTTCATCTTGGACATTAGTGTATCATCTAGGCTATCCGTTGCTTAGTACATCATCACCCCTTGCCATAGATAGAAGAATATGTAGTATTAGGTTTGGTATATCCACTATGTAGAACTTATCTCAACGTATGGACTAGACCCGTCGTCCCCGTCTTGGATGAAGCAGAGCCTTGGAAGGCTAATGTAAGACATATTGCATGGGCTCCTATAGTTGTAGAAGGAGCACATCGTTCAGTTTATACTCATAGTATGTGACAAGCCGGCGATGGTCTATTATTGATTATTGTTGTCTGCCCTATCAAATAATCATGTCTATGTACTTTATTACATCATGATACATGCTCAGATGCATCATATGTATGCTTGTTATGATGAGTGATTGATCATAGCATATGCCATTGGGTTGGTTTATTATGAGACTCCTTGTGAGACAGAGTTGCCCCACATAAGTGCGCGGTATGCATAGGTTTGATGCATGACTGGATGGTATGATTTATGCATCTCACATTTTGTGATATGACCACCATACGCCCTAACAGCATCAGGGTCGTGACCTCATCGACATATCGTGGATGGCCAGATGGGATACCAGAAATGTTTGGTTCTAGCATACGGGTGTGATAGATGTCCCTAGGTGAAAATTCCTAAACCCCCGTGGCCAGGGGAAGCCCCAACGTCTAGACCTAGTGGATATATATAAGCGTACGAGGGCTATATACCAGTAGG
Source organism: Magnolia officinalis (assembly GCA_021015155.1). NCBI lineage: Eukaryota > Viridiplantae > Streptophyta > Magnoliopsida > Magnoliales > Magnoliaceae > Magnolia > Magnolia officinalis. Next base: position 42,962,871 of record JAJHSJ010000007.1, read on the forward strand.
CCGCGTCTCCCACTGTGTCATGGTTGGTTGGGAGGGGGTGTAGCCTTACCCGCCTGAGGGAGTAGGTAATGTTAGGCTGAGTCTGACCAGCTCATAAATGTGTCCGTTATGACGAGCCGGGTAGATATTGGTAGGCGGATAGTGAGGTCTCTTCCACTTACCTAGTTATGCGCTTGATGGGGTGGCAAGCTGGCATAGAGTGTACTAGACGCTGGTGATGATCCCAGAGATGTACGGTACTGATATGTGGACTTATTGAGCATGGGTTGCATACTCAACATTTCACTCATTCATTCATTCATTCACTAACTACTCGGGCTGGTGGTGCGTAACTAATTTATTATGTGTACCTTCACAATGGCCAGGATTTCAGTTGGGGCGCGTGACCAACTGAGATTAGGAGTTTACCACACTGAGTCTGGCTATCCAAATTTAGGTATAGGACTGGTTTGGATAAAAGTCCCTTGTGATAGATCCCATTACGCGGTACTACGTACTATCATCCCGACTTCACACTCTAGCTTGGTCATTTCATTCACACCGCATATTGCATTGCATCCTTAGCACATAGCATTTGGTTTACTATGCTTCTGTTTTGCATAGCTTGAATAAGGTTGATGGCATTATGAACTCACCAGGATATGCATATTTCATTATATCTGCGGCATATGACATTTTGGGTTGCTATGTTTATGCATTTATATGGCCTAGATGAGGCTGATGGTATTTCGTTGCTCTTTAGAATTGCATATTGTATTGTATCCTTGGTGTCTAATATTTGACTCACTATGATCTGTATTGCATACTCTGATATTGAATGACTTATAGCCTTGCTAGTATTCCGCTTATATTGAGATTTGTGTGCTTGACACTTACCATGTGCACACACATACACCATGTCACGCCCCAAACTCGGAAAACGGGCTCGTAAAATTCCCGATCGTCAATCCGGAGTCGATAGCCTCCGTAGTACCCCATTCTCGGATCCCAGCGCCCATACGCCAGATTTTCAATCCTGGGATCCTATAAGGAGGATTTGCAGTGTGATTTTTTTTTGTACTGGAGCATAACCAAGAGCATAACCAAGTCACAAAACAACATCACCACATATCCACTATATCAAAAACTTTAAGTACAATGCGTATGAAAGAGAAATACAGTATAATGAAAGTAACAGAAACTCCAGAAGTCCGCTGCACACTCCAAGCTCAACGCTGCTGCAACCTATCGTCACCTGCACGCATCTATCGTGCATAAGCTTATAGAAAGCTTAGTGGGTGGTGAAAGTGTGTGCACAAGGTAAGTGCCATGTAAGCAATATCAGAGTAATCAGAGTAATCAGAGTAAGCGGAAATACTGACAAGCCCATAAGTCATACAATATCAGGGTACACAATGCAAATCAGTTATGCAAATGAGGAGTCAAAATGAGTCAAGATTAGATACCAAAGATACGATGTTCTAAATCATACAATATCGAAATAAGTGAAAATATACTGATAAGTCTATGAGTGCGATCAGCCGTACCAGGGCTATGCGATGTAAGGTATGAGTACTAACGACCATATCAATGCAGAAACATGACAACCCAAAAATGATAAGTACTGCACATGCAATGTAATATGCGGTGTGAATGAAATGACCAAGCTGGAGTGAAGTCGGGATGATAGTATGTAGTATCGCTGGCTGCGGGGTCCACCACAAAGGACTTCTATCCAAACCAGTCCCATACCTAAATTTGGATAGTCAAACTCAACGTGGTAAACTCCTGATCTCAGGTTAGTCGCGCGCCCCAACCGAAATCCTGGCCATGCGAAGGTACACAACAATTAGTTGCGCATCACCAACCCGAGTGGATAGTGAATGAAATGAATGCGTGAGTATGCAACTCCTACTCAATAAGTCCACATATCAGTACGGTTCCTCTCTGGGAAATCACCGGGGTCTATTACACTCCAAACCAGATTGCCGCCCCATCGCGCGCAACAAGGTGAGTGGAAGAGACCTCACTATCTGCCTGCCAATATCGGGCCCGGCTCGTCGATAGCGGACCCATTCCTCGAGCTGGTCAGACTCAGCCTAGCATTGCCCCCTCCTCTCGGGCAGGTAAGGCCGTACCCCCTTCCAACCGACCACGACACAGTGGGAGACGCGGCCTAACGGTACATGGCCCTCATGCGCTCATGCATCCACTCGGTCTAGACGTTGGAGCAACCTCTAGAACCAAGAGGGTTTAGGGACTTTCACCTAGGGATATCTATAGCACCCCATGTAGAACAGATTTCCGGTGTCCCGTCTGGCCATCCAAGATATGCCTGTGGAGGCTACGGCCCTGATGTCGCTAGGGCACACAATGCAAGATGCATGAGCCATACAATCCAATCATGCATCAATCATGCGCATACCGTGCGCTCAAGTGAGATAACCTCTGTCTATCAGGAAGTCTCATAACAATATGCCCAATGTCATATGCAATGGTCAACCACATCTCATAACAAACAAACAGATGATGCGTATGGGTATGTATTATGATGCTATGCAGTCACATACTCATAATCGGTATCAATAACCGGTATCAACAATCGGCCTCGACAATGTGGACATTTAACCAACATTGCCTCCAAGAAATGGCTCACACAAAGCCAAACATACAATGGGCCCATGACCTCACACAAGGGCCTAATATATAACACATTGGGCCTTACTTAAGGGTCATATATACACAACGGGTGGGCCCTGTTCATGGGCTTTAAATACATGATATGTGGGCCCTACACATGGGTCTCGAATACATCAAATGGGCCATGCATCATGGGCCTAATACATATCACAATGGGCCTTGCCCATAGGCCACGAATACATCACAGTGGGCCCCAACTATAGGTCTCATATACATCATATAGGTCTCGACAATCGGCCTCGGCCTTAACAATCGAATTGACACTCGGAATCGGCCTCGATACGCGGCCTCGACAATCGGAATCAGAATCGACGATCGACATCGACATTGATAATCGGCCTCGGCAATCGGAATCGACCTTGATACTCGGTTTTCGACAGATCAGAATCGGCCTCGATACTTAGCCTCAACAATCAGAATCGGCAATCGGTCACGACAATCGCACCGATCGATAGTCAGAATCGGTAACTCGGTCACGTCAATCGGAATCGGCAATCGGTCAAGATAATCAGAATCAGCAAATGGGTCACGGCAATCGCACAGATCGATAGTCGGAATCGGTAAATCGGTCACGTCAATCGAAATCGACAATCGGTCAAGGTAATCAGAATCAGCAAATCAGTCACGGCAATCGCACCGATCGATAGTCGAAATCGGTAAATCGGTCACGTCAATCGAAATTGGCAATCGGTCAAGGTAATCAGAATTAACAAATCGGTCACGGCAATCGCACCGATTGATAGTCGAAATCGGCAAATCGGTCACATTAATCGAAATCGGTAGTCGGTCAAGGCAATCAGAATTAACAAATCGGTCACGACAATCGAAATCAGTAATAATGGGCTGAACAAGGCCTAAGGGAAGGTCACAACGAGGACATCTAACCATCATTGCCCATCAATGTGGACATCTAACCAACATTGCTCCCAAGGAGTGGCGCACATAAGGGATTCATCGCAGGGCCACATATACATCACATTGGGCCTCGCCCATGGGCCTTGAATACACCAAGTGGGCCACATTAATGGACCGCACCAATAGGCCTCCAATACACAACAGGTGGCCCTGCACATGGGTCTCATATGCAACAAGTGGGTCGCATCAGTGGGTCGCATAGATATACAATACATACATCGCGATGGGCCGCACAAATGGATGGCATAGATATACATTAAAGTGGGGTCCATGATCTGCCCAGGACGGTGGGTATGACACAACGTCATAATCCAGCCATCGTCTTGGACAAATGGACGGTACAGATAGAATAATTACTTCCAGGTGGATGAACGGTTTGGATCTACACACATCTCAAAGTGAGACCCACCCGTCCGGCATATGGACGGAGTGAATATAGAATAGATATATCAAGGTGGGTCCTGCACACTGTAGGTGGGCCTGCAAATGAACAGCCTGCATGGAACACATACATCACGGTGTGCCTGGCATGACAACACCGTCCAAATATAATCCATGTAAGTCAGCATTGTCCAAACATTGACCATCACCATGGACGGTGCGGATATGCAACGAATCATTAAGGTGAACCCCATGGCTTGCTGACGTCGATACAACAGCTATAAAGCTGGTGTGACCCGCTGGCCCACCATCCAGATGGACAGTTTGGATACAACACGTGTCATGGTGAGCCACAGATGATCGGTAGGATGAAACACATATATCACAATGGCCCTACATGGATGGATAGTGAGATATAAATCACTTTCCTCGTGATGCAGACCCACAGAACGTGGGACGTCATGCAGTGGGACCCACTGCTGAACCGTTTGGATGCAAATACGTCGAGGTGCGTCCAACACATCCCACGTACTGGACGGTGCACATACTGCAGGTGGGTCCCATGCTACCAAAACAGATGAACAACATGGAGAAAACGTACATCACAGTGGTCTCTCGTAAGTATGGGCCACACGTGCATAGCATGGATGGTCTAGATTTAAATTATACACGTTAAAGGGGACCTACATAAATCGCTGACGTCACAAGCAGCAACAAAACGGCTGGTGAGAGGTACTCCAGCCAATCAGCATCAACCGTCCATGGATTGGACGGTGTGGATGCAATCAAACTAAGGTGGCCCCACATATTGTCATTGTGTGAGGTTTTTCAGCCAATCTACACACGTGTGAGGCATACTAGCCAATCCACACACGTGTGAGGCGTATAGAACACACGCATTTGGTGGTTCCACCGTCCAGTCCCCTGGACAGACGGTCTGGATTAAAACACTTACATCGTGGTGGTCCCCACACGGGCTGCAAGTGGGTCCCATGGATGAACGGCTTGGAGAGAACACATGCATCATTGGGTCCCACCGTCCAGCACTGGACGGTGCGGTGAAAAACACATACAACATGGTGGCTCCCACCGTCCACAGCTGTGGACGGTGTGAGTAACACACATATATCAATGGTGGGTTCCACATGGGGCCCACCGTAACATTTGTTTGTAATCCAATCCGTTGATTAGGTCACACGGTCCCTTAATACAGGGGGAAAAATAATTTTATAAGGATCCAAAGCTTCTGTGACCCATAAAAGGGTTTTAAGGGCAGACGTTCAATCCCACTGTTTCCTATGATGTGGGCCACCTGAGATCCAGATCGGGCTGATCTTTGGAGGGCGGCCCGCTGCCCTAATGGTCCACAGAATGGACGGAGTGGATACACAACAAACATCATGGTGGGCCCACGGCTGGGGGCCGTGGGACCCCTGTCCGTTCATGCCTGCCAGCGCACGCAGGCGCTGCCAGCGCCTCTGACAACAGCAGCAGCAGCGGCTGCTGCTGTTGTACATATTTTCTTTTTCTTTTGAAACAGCGAAATTTCACGGTTTTTCTTGTGTGGGGCCCGCGTCAATGAAATCTGACCCCACCACTGGTCTCCAGGGCTCAATGCAGACCTATCAAGCCCAATATCGGATATTTTTCGGTGAATAGAAACGGCGGGGTGAATGTTCAACGGTGGAAACCACTGTTTTCTAAGCCATGGCCCGCCGGATAATCTGATTGGTCTCATTTTTTGGCTCAACGCCTAAAATGAGCTAGGGAAAGGGATGGGTGGCTTGGATTAAAAGAATACATCAAGATGGGGCCTGCATAGGCGGCTTACCCAATGAGCTTTGAAATAAACTAATATTTGTGTTTTCATTTCGGTCCAGGGACGTCCCTGGACGTATGGGCGTCACTCATACTCCAGGTAGGCCCTACTCAGGTAGGCCATCAACTGATGGATGGTGTGGGTATAACACATGTAAGTGGGCCCCACGTATAGATGGGTTGGATAAAATACATGGCTCATGGTGGGGTTCATCGGAGTGGGCCACACGGCCACATCATCACACATACAAAAGAATATGAACAAGAGAGGGAAAGAGAGAGAGAAGGAGAGAGAGAGAGAAGCACCCACCTTTGATCTTCTTGGATTTCTTCTTCCACCAACGCATTTTAAGGCTCCAATGGTTGAGATTCAACGGCTAAGATCGGCTTTGAGGGATTGGATTGGATGGTAGAGAGTGGCCACACAAAGCTCCTCCCATGGAGAGCTATGGACGTGGGTTGCTTGGAGAGGAAAATGAGAGAGAGAATGAGAGAGAATGAGATGATGGGAGAGGAGTAATGGTGAGTGATGTGAGTAGGTACTTTGTTGTAAGAAAAGGTTGACTTTTGGGGATGGTGGTTGTACTTGGGGATGGGTGTGAGTAATGGTGAGTGATGGGAGTGTACTTTTGACAAGTGAAGTAATTGATGTGATGGATTTGATAGATTCTCTTAGGATTTGCAATGCGCGGTGTTTTCCTCGAACTGAACGCTGGCCCACATCTCCTGGCCTGGGTATCGAGTCGGCACGTGAGTCGCGACATCGGAACCGCGGCGACGGCGCAGTCGCACTGGTATACGTCTCGGGTCGAGTCGACTCAGATATGCAGGACTCGGCTTGGGATCATGTGCAAACGCCGGTAACAGATCGCGGGTTCCCGAAATTCGACCGGGAACCGCGGAAGCCTATGGAATGGTACGGTCTAAGATACGGGCCTTACACACCACCCTCTAAACTTTCTATAAGCTTATGCATGATAGATACGGGCAGGTGACGATAGGACGCAGTCGAGCTGAGGTAGGAGCGTGCGGCAAAGCTTCTGGAGCTTTTGGCATTTATCTTATATTTTCCCTTCATGTATTGTACTCAAGTTTTTATTTTTTATTTTGGTGGTTATGTGATGATGATGTTGCATTTGTGATTTGGGTAAACTTGTGGTTTTGCTTATCTACAAAGAAATTCATGTTGAAAATCCTCCTTGTGGCATCCCAAGATCGGAAATATGGCGTATGGGCGCTGGAAGCTGAGAACGGGGTACTACGGAGGTTGTCGACACTGGATTCGGCGATCAGGATTTTGTGAGCCCGATTTCTGAGTTTGGGGCATGACAACCAAAGGGGCTCAATCCAACAAGTTGTCAAGTATAAAAGTCTGTATACTTTCTTTCCTTGTGTAGGATTGAGGGTAAGAGTTTGTGACCCAAACTTGACTAAGTTTTTGTGTAGGACCTTGGCTCTTGTGTAGAGCCTAAATCAAGTCCTTGTGTAGGTCAACGAACACGGGTGTGTTCATGTTAGTCTCTATGGGAGTCTCTGGTAAGAATAAACGTAGGTCCTTGGACTAGGACTGAGCTTGTTGGTTAGCTTAAAGAAAACCAACTAAAGTCTTTTGTGGGAGCCTCCGACAGGAGTGTATGTCAGTAGGTTCTTGTGAATGACTGAGGTTTGTAGCAACCCTATAGAAAACCATATAAAGTCTCTTGTGCGGGCATCCAGTGGGAGTGTACGTCACTAGGTTCTTGTGTAGTACATTGAATTTTATGTAGAGCCTAAATCCTAAGTTCTTGTGTAAGACCTTAGCTCTTGTGTAAGGCTTAAATTCTAGTCCTTATGTAGGGCTATAAACGTTATAGGTTAACCTGATTTAAAACCTCCGATAGTGAAATTCGGTACACTCGTGGGTTATGTGCGTCCGCCGAGAGTGTAGTAAAACCGAACCATGATACATGCTTGTGTTTGGGATTATCATTTATGCACTTGTTTAATTATTCTTATGTGATTGAACATTTAATTATTTGTATGCATGATTAGATGAATGTTAGGGCTTGATAGTAAGCACATCCCACACACACATATACACTATCATGTTGTAGACTAGTTGCTTAATTGACATATCATTTGTAGTTTATGTGATTGGACTATCTATTGACTTGGAAACCTTAGAGTTAATTGCCTTGCTTAGCTTGATTGTATGTTGGCTTAAGAAGGCAAATGAGGTTTAAAAGATGAAAATTTTATTTGGTCCCATTACACCATTGGCGAAATTTCAGTATGTGCCTTATAAATGGTAAATCTATGACTTATAAAGTAGCTCCATGCTATGTTTTCTTGGTATATTTAGTAGAACTAACTCTTCGTCAAATACTAACAAAAAAGGGGAGAAAGATCGACTCCCATTAAAATAATGCATTATGTTTTGTAGAGTTTATTTGTTATTGTAGGAATTGATGAAATATGGGAAGTAATTATGGGGAAGGATTGCAATGTTACATGTCCTAGTGTATCGAGTTGTAAATAATTTATATTTGACATGTAATATTTTGAGTTGTTTTAGTATGTCATTGGTATGGACCATGACATGGTGTAGGTTAAGTTTTTGTTATGTAATTGACAAAGGGAGAGATTGTTAATGTAATGATTTATGCACCTTATTTGTCAATCACGTGAGTACTTATGTCATGTAGTCGGTTAAGCTTTTAAAAGCTGAAGATCGAAGACACGAGAGGACAAGAGCATCAAGGATTAAAGAATAGGTAAATGAGGTGCCTTGGTGACCCTAACCCTTGACCCAAAATAACCCTTACATCTCTAGATGATTTTGGCTTAATGGGTAAACCATCTTGATCATCTCTTAGCCTTAGAAACCTAATTGGAACATGATTAGTAAGGCTAGAAGAGGTGTGAAGCTGTTGTGAAATCATATGCCTAAAATAACAAATTTCGAGTGCTGCTCGATCCCATTGAGCAGGCCTCGAGGGGTCTTCGATGGAATCGAAGATCACTCGATGGAATCAAGTAAGTAACTCAGATATGTCCAGAAAGTTATCTGAGTTTCTCGATAGAATCAAGGAACCTTCGATGATATCGAAGGATATCCTTGATGCTATCAAAGACCACTCGATGGCATAGGATAATAATGTGTAAACTGTCCACTAAAGATTCAGTTGGAAATCCGATTTTCTCGATGCTATCGAAGCACTATTCGATGCCATTGAAGCCTTGCTTGATGCCATCAAAGCCTTGCTTGATCCCATCAAAAGAGCCACTATTTGCCCATTTTTTTACCGTTAGAAGTCAAACTTCTTATAAAAGGCATTCGCTTCTTGGGCATATATATGAGTTTTTTGTTCAATAGAAGCTTAGGTGATTCCATGATTATATCCCTTATTCCAAGCCTCTAAACCAATGAGTTCTAAGTCATCTTACTTGGGATTAACACTCTAATGCAAATTCTAACCTCCACCTTGAAGTTGAGCTTGAACTCCACAATTTTCTATAAATTAGGCTCGACCTCTATATGCATACCATTGTCTAAATCTTCTAAAAGACCTATCTAGGTGAATCCCTTAGGAATTACATATTCTCATTAGTTGTATGAGATTTAAACAACCTCCCATCACCTTGGTCACCTCAAAGGAGCACTACATCTTTAATCTTAGATCTGAAGCCTTTGCAAAGCATCGACAACAAGATTGAGGGAGCAAATGAGAGTTGATTGAAGAACGAGAGAGCATTTACCAAGCAACCCGAGACAATACTATAAAAGAGGCTCAATTTGACAAGTAAGGTGTTAATTTTAAGAGTCCAAGTACACTCCTTCCTTATGTAAGATTGAGTGTAGAGTTTGAATTACCAAACTTGACTAGGTTGTTGTGTAGGACCTTGGCTCTTATGTAGGGCATAAATCAAAGTTCTTGTGTAGGCCATCAGACACGTGTGTGTTCGTATTAGTCTCCACAAAAGCCTTTGATGGGAGTAAATGTGGGTTGTTGGAATAAGACCGAGGTTGTTGGTTAGCCTAAGGAAAACCAACTAAAGTCTCTTGAGGGAGCCTTTGACGAGAGTATATGTCAGTAGGTTCTTGTATAGGAGCGAGGTTCATGGTGAGCCTATAAAAAACCATAGAAAATTTCTCAAGGGAGCCGATCCTTGTGTAGGATTGTAAAAGGTTAGAGGTGAACCTGATTTAAAACCTCCGACCGGTACACTCATTGGTTTAATTATACTTATGTGATTGAATGTTTAATTATTTATATACATGGTTAGATGAATGCTAGGAGTTGATAGTTAGCACATCCCACACACACATATAGACTATCATGTTTATAAACTAGTTATTTAATTGGCATATCATTTCTTGTCTATGTAACTAGCTTTATTGGCTTATAGGCCTTATAGTTAATTACCTTAATTAGCTCAATTTTCATATTAACTTAAGTAGGCAATTGGGTTTAAAAGATGCAAACTTTAATTGGTCCTAATCACCCCCCTTTAGGACAACCTTCATTCCATTACCCCGCATAGCTACTGCAGTGCAAACATGGTAATCCCATTACACCACATGTGAATTTTCACAAACAAGTGAACCAATTAGTGGAAAGCAGCAGACAACTCTATAACCATTATGCCCAAAAATTGTATACGGATTTATCACCCCTCAAAATCTACACACGCATACCAAAGCATCATCTAAACTTGTGCACAAGTGACAATGTCAGTCTAGGGTGACATTCCTAACTTGCCATCAGAATCACCCATATCCCTAGCCACTCAACCCATTACCACTCCCTTAGTAGGAGATTTATCCCTTAATTTAAAGAGGCTCGAGGATCTCATGGCTTGCTTTCTTCAAATAAGAGTCGTGCCTTAAATCCAATTCGCACAACAAACCAACACCCATAGGGGTGTAATGCCCCAAAACCTGACACCCGAGTACAGAGACTTAAATCTCAAATTTGAGGGTGTTAACCAAATGACGGTTGGTGCACTAACACCAACTCTACTAACACCCTGCTTTTCACTGCTTAGTACAACACTCTCGTGGCGCAAACTCCAGTGTTGCCTGGGGATGCCGCACATGGGGGAATTTTTCATGGGTTTAGATAGTCAGGTTAATATTCATCCCAATAAATGAAATAAATTAGAGTAGCACATATCAATTTAACGGATATCAAAAGAAACACAAAGATAACTAAACCATAAAGTAGTTAGGCAAACATCTAAATAAAAGATATAAATCCAAAAGGTGCCCGTAGGGACCACCACAAACCATAAATACAAACCAATATACGAGACATAAGAATATCAAGAAAAGATTAAAAATCTATTGGCTCGAGCTCCCGAAGCTCAACCAAGCTAACGTTGCTCAACTCCAATCGTCTATGTTCACAGCCCCATGTGTAGGGTCGCGATGTAGTAATAATCTTGGTGAGACCGAGGTCAAATCCACTAGGACTAAACTTGTACGTTTTTGAAAGTAATTAGAACTAGAAGAAAATCTAAATTTAAATATGAATTAATAGAAAGATTAATTGTGAATATTGTAATTGAAGCTTGTGAATTTAAAAGTGGGAATTATGGTGCCAAGGATCCACTTGTTGCTATTGGGATTCTACCTTACTTGATTCAAGAAATCCACTTGGAATCAGAGTCCTATCTTATCTAATTGGAAAGAGACATGATCAAACTTTGAATTTCTCATTGATTTAGCCTCAATGGAAGAGGATTGTCAAGATTTGGAAGTGATTCTATCGCCAAACCATGCCCAGGAGACAATGACAAATAACGGAATTTAACAATCCCACAATCTCAAATAAGACAAGAAGATACTCAAAGCTATGGTAGCGTCTACTGTAATTTGAGTCACAATAAACCATTGAAAACTAAAAATATTCCTTAAAATCAACTAGAAATCAATGAAGTTCAACATAAACATGAATCAAAGCAAAGCAAACATCCCAATCATGCTACAAGCTTCACCTCTTAGCCCTAGCTAAGAGATTTAACCAACCATAGACATGATTGAACTAAGAACTCTTAAATAAAACATAAAAACAACTAAGGAAGAAGAAGAAAGACTCTTGGCGGCGGCTCTCCACCCTTTTGATCCACTCCTTAAACCCTAAAAGATGCCTAGGAACGTCCTAGGGACTCCTTTTTATACTTGTGAAGCTCCACCTTATGCACCAACTTGGAATTTCCTCAATCCGATTGTGAAACCGCCTCAATTTATGTAGCCGCATTATGCATCGGTCGGACCGAAGTCGAATCCGAAGTCGAGTCCGAATATCTAAAGGATTTTGTTTCAGCAGTTGTCTGATTTCGATCGGACCGAACTTAAGTTGTTGGTTGGACCGAATTAATCTTCGGTTGAGCCGAATTAACTCCTTTCAGCACTAGAACTTTTTGTGCACTTTCAGTCGCACCAAATCCTGCCTTTGGATGGACCGAACTGGGTTTCAGTCAGACCGAATTGTCCATCGGTTAAACCAAATTAGCTTCTGAATTCCATCGTTTGTCGCTGGACTATTTCATGAAAGTTCGGTCGGACCGAACCTGTTTGTTTTCTGCTGCAAATTCTGAAGTCTTTCAATTCCTTTCTTCAGCTTTTGTACTTGGTTTCCTTGGATCTTTGGGATGTGAATTCTTTATTCTTGGTCTCCTAAGATCCATCATTTTCCTTGGTAGTTCTTGAGCATCAAATCCATGCTTTTAACATTCTTTTCAATCCAAGCTCTCAGATTCACCTTGCAACACAAACATGTATAAAATATACCTTTAAGCATTATTATGTTCATAAAACCAAGATATAAATATGGGAAAATATGCAAGCTCCATCGATTAAAGCTGTCTTTAGATATGAGCACCCAAATTTTTTGATTCAAGTCTTAGGACAAGCTCCATCGATTCATATCCAGTTATTGTTTTGGATACTCAGCCCATCGTAGATATGAGCACTCAAATTCCCGTCATTCTTGATCCTCCATTCCTTGCCACATCAAATGCAATCATTAATTGTAGGAATGGAATTATGAATTTATCTTTCGAAAATATGACATTGGAGCTCAATATATATATTTTTTAACATGAGCAAACAGTCAGAGGATGCTGATGATATTCACGACATTAACTTGATAGATTCTTTTGTGGAAGATAGAGCACTTTTGACTCTATACTCTTTAACACCCTGTAATTTCCAATACTCGGGTGTTACTAGATGGACCTAACTTAGTAATCCAAATCTAGTTTATTTATACATTCACCCTCATTCTGGTCTGACCGTCAAAAGTAATCTCCATTCTTAAATCAAGCGATCCAACCGTTGAATTAAGTCAATTAGTAGGATATCAAGAATTGAGAATTAGACATTCACTTGGAGTGGCCTAGTTTAATGCAACGTAACTCTAATATTAGGGTATATAGCTAAATGACACATAATGAGTAGTCCCACATTTTAAATATAGGTACAATGAAAAGACAAATAAATAACAACAACAATAATGATAATAGTTAATGTTTAAATAATATAAAATCATAAGATGGGTAATCTTAGTTACCTATAAAGTGGGACCGACAACATGAATAAAAATGCATGCATGTCATGTGAAGAAGGAAAAAACATAATAATATTAATAAAGTGAAATAAATAATGATAATGATAAATAGTTTATAATAAAGTAATAATAATGAAATTAACATTAATATTAGTATTTGGTTGGTAACCTATTATGAAGGTCTTACAAACAGCCCATTAGGACCCTTTTAACCATTAATGTTTAAATTTGGACGACCTAATCGTTAGATCGGCGAGAATTCATAAATAGGGCCCGAATCAAGTTATGGGCCCCACCTAGGCTTTAAATATGCCTTACCTGTGGTCAGATGCCCCGATGAGACACACAGAACATGATAGACGGAGTGGATTTTTCTAACATCACCGTGGATCCCACCTTAAGGAAGTGTGTGTACACAACACGGGAGCATTGACAGTGCACTAGACCATGGACTCGTTCAAATTAGGTTTGACCCGATAGCCAAAGGAGGAAGCCTCCTCTCCTTTTCGCTTTCTTGCCAGAGAACATACGTTCGTCCGTTCGAGCATCAACTGGCCCACCATCTCATCCCAGTTGGAAGATCCAAACCGCCCATCTGATGGAGCATCCACGCATGACCAAAACCTAGTCTGGTTCACTCGATGAAAAGAACATGCATGGGCACAAACCCGGGCATAAAATGATTGTGTGCGGTAAGTTCTTTCCGAAAACAGAAAACTTCCGTTTCTCTTTCGGTTTGCCAGGATGGCAATCCGAGTGAGGTGGAATCCCTCAATCTCAGCCATTCATGTGATGCTATCCTAGCCGTTCAAACCACAAAACACGGTTCGCCAGCTGTGGTAGAAGTTGTTTATTGAGAGAGGGAGAGTGGGAAGCCCTAGACTTAATCCAGGCCGTTTATCCTTCATCCAACGGCCTGGGAGAATTAGGGCAAGGCTTTAAAAGGAGGGGATTCAGCAAAAGCACCCTTCCTCTTCGTTATTGCTGCCGCTCAAGAAAATTGAGCTGAGAGCTTCCAAGCTCAAACCCACTGGATTATCGTCATTAGAGCTTCAAAATTTATGATTTAGAAGCATCGTGAGACCAATTAGAGCTGTCTAGTGGTTTCTTTATGAGAAGATAGACTCCCATTCGAGATCCACCATTGGAGCTCGTCTTCTTCTCCACCATTCTACTACACCAAGCGTCTCGAATAGAGTCAGGACCTGAGTCGGGTTGCTGTCACTGTAAGTTCAGACCCTCTGCAATCTAAGAGTAATGAGCTAAGAGGGAAAGAAGAAAGAAAGAAAAGGATAAGAAAGGAAAGAAGAAGAAGATGAGGAGAGAGTGCGACTACCTCGCTGCCTGATGTCTGTCTTCGTGCAATCACCGTGTCGACTCAGCTCGACTGAGGCTAAGTCAGGCCCGGTTTGATGGCCATTGCTGGACGTTTCCAGTAGTAGGAGGAAGGAGAAGATAGGATAGAGAGAGATAGAGTGGGTTCAGACTCGACTCGCTGCCGAGTCAGTTAAGTCCGGCCCGAGTCAGGCTGAGCTGGGTGTCCATTGCTAGACATTCCAACATTTGAAGAAAAGAAGGGAGAGGGATATGAAGAGAAGAAAATAATAGAGAGAGAGAGTCGAGTGGTGGTGCCGCACTCCCTTCGAGTGCAAGGGCTGCCACACCAGGCTGTTGCACCAACCTGACTCGGTTGAGTCGAGGCACGACCCAGGTTGGGGCCAGGTTCGAGTGCTGCTGGAATTCCAGCAAGGAGTGTGAGAGTGAAAGTAAGAAAGGAAAAGAAAGAGAAAGAAGAAGAAAGGGAGATTGAGAGGGTGATCGATGAGTTGACTCGGTAAACCAACCGAGTCATGGATTGGGACTGATTCGGTTCAACAGCCCAACAACTGCTCATGGAGATCCAACCCCACCTAGATGACTCGCTGAGTTGGTTCCAGTTGGGAGCAGATCGACCTTATGGGTCGAACCAAGTCAACGTCGGTGAGTCAACACTTTCTTCCCATACTAGACTCGTTTTAGTGTATTATTATCATTGTTACCATTATTTTATGAGGATTAAAACATTAGATATGGTTAACCATTAATATATTATTTGTGCTCAAACTAGTTATTATAAACAAAATTGTAATTAATAAATAGTAGTATTTTATTTATCGCTCTTAAATATTATCCTTAATAGTAGGTCATAGTATTTATTATCATAATAATAATTATTATTACTATGTTAGCTAATATTAATAATCACACTAATGTTAGTAATTATTTTCCAATTATTAAATTAACATTGTAATTTAATGTATACCAACTACAATTCAAACCCTAGAATCTAAGTATAGGACTAAACTCTAGGATGAAACTCTAATTCTACATCAACACCTTAAAAATAAGTAATCTAAACCCTAGGTTATACTAGTCTTGACCATATATACTTGTAGAACATTGATCTCACGTACGACTTCACAATTCATGGTAGGATTCAATTATAAGGGTGCATGCGCTTCCTAGCAGCATTAGTTGACGATTTGACTCGTGAGGTGATGATTTCTTCCCATTGAGCTTTCCATTTTCCCATTATCTTAAGTGATAGTTTATGTTTTAATTTCGTCTGATAATTAATATCTCTATCTCATAATTATTCGTACCAGTTGTTGGAATTGAATTCTAGATTATGCGCTCAATATTTATCCTGTATTAACATCTATATGTTGCATTGTATATTTTCTCATGCTTGTGGATTGCTTGTGAAAATTGAATTGGTACATTGTGGGGAAACCCCACTTATAGATGTACATCCAGACTTGGGATGTAACTTGATTGATTGTGATTATAATGGATCTTCGACTTAATGGTTACTTGAATCATGGTTTAAATGGAATATTGATGTGGGCTTACCATCCATGGGTTGTTATGCGGACACAAGTGCATTCAAGGTGTACCAACGAAGAAAGCGTCAACCACAAGTGTTGTCCTTGTGGATAGGCGACTATTGAGGAGCTGAAGACCTTTCACATGTGATTGGACATATAGAAGACCCCACTCAGGGAAGACACATGTGAAGGAAGATTGGAGAAAGAAGACCGAGCGCCCGAACTTTCCCGTACTTATGTTATTTGCACGTTTTTGCTTAGTTAGGGGTGTTTTAGTAATTTTATGTTTTTATTTGCTTATTCTAGGGGTATTTTAGTAATTTTATGTCTTTATTTGCTTATTTAAGTGGGCTAAAGCTTTAAACTCGAATTTTTAACTATTGATTAATGAAAAGCAAACCCTTTGGTTGCCTCTTTCCTCTCTTCTCTCTAATGGTCTTCTTCTTTTCCCTTGATCTTCATCTTCTAATTTCTTCTTGTGCCCCTCCAATTTCTTCAAGGTAATTATTTTATTCTTTCTATTTTCCAGTTTTGGCTAATCCTTCTTCGATCAAAATCTTGAGAACCGATCTAAATCCTAAACCTCCAAATTCTCAAATCCCTAATCCGAGAAACTTCTTGGTTCTTCGGACTAGTGATCTTCATTGATCGATTGGGTGTGACCATGCAAGATAGGGAGGTCTCATCCCTCGCTGGATCCAACCTAAGTAATAATTGAATGTCATACTCCATGGTTGTGATGATGGCCCACTCCATTGCATGTTTCCTTTATGATTTTCTCAGTTATGATGATTACTTCTAGAATTTTAGATCATTTATTCCTTTTATTTCCGCTGTTTAATTATGTTCATGAGCATGCATCATAATTAGGGCTGTCCTGCGTCAATTTGGTATCAGAGCATAGGCTTGCATGGTTTTTGTCTAGATCGAGTTATCAAATTAGGGTTTTGATTTTTAGGTTTAATTTAGGAAAGTTCCAGATTTAGAAAGTTTTCAATTTTAGAAACTTTCCAATTTTAGAAAGTTCCTAATCTGGAAAATTTTTAGATTTGAGTTGTTTTCTGTTTCAACTTAATTGTGTCAGTTCATAGTAGTTTTGCATTCATCGCATTCATCTTGAAAGTTATAACACCTAGTAGTCTAGTTGGGTAGAGTTTCATTCAAGTCTTCATTGTATGCCCACGAGAAGAGGTAGAGGTTTCAGATT
This sequence comes from Magnolia officinalis, assembly GCA_021015155.1. NCBI lineage: Eukaryota > Viridiplantae > Streptophyta > Magnoliopsida > Magnoliales > Magnoliaceae > Magnolia > Magnolia officinalis. The sequence continues at coordinate 42,980,291 of JAJHSJ010000007.1, forward strand.
TCAACCTACCATGAATAACGAGCAGTTATCTTAGCAACTTGCTCAATTGATACAAAAGATAACCGCCTCAGAAGCGGATCAAAGGCGTGAATTTGTCCGCCTTGAGAACTAAATTACCACTACCATGACTAAGGTCGAGCAACTAGAGGCATCCCAAAAGGAAAATCCTTTGTAGGGGATGATGCGTACTCCCAAGTGGGAGGAATCATTGAAGAACACGCTGCCATACATGGTGGTAGTGAGGATAGAGATCGTGGTAACGGTCATGGTGTGGTGCGAGAGGTACGAGCCACATGTGATCATCAAGACCGCTATGATCCATATGAGCGTGCGATGAAGAGTGTGAGAGTTGAGGCCCCGAGTTTTGATGGGCGCTTGGATCCCAAGGCATTCCTTGACTGGGTTGTTGACATGGACCACTACTTTGAGTGGTATGACATGTTAGAAAACCGTCAAATGTGGTTTGCGAAGATGAAGCTTGTGGGTCAAGCCAAGCTCTTCTGGACCAACACCGAGCGTAGAATAGAGAGAGTTGATAGAACCCCTATCACACATTGGTATGAGATGAAAGGGAAGTTGAAGGAGAAGTCCCTTCCTCTCTCATACCGTCAGAAGCTTCTTGACCAATGACAATCCTTACGCCAAGGGATAATGTCTGCCGCTGACTACATCGCTAAATTTGAAGAATATGTGATGCGATGTGATATCCGAGAAGACTCTCTAGTAACGCTCTCGCATTTCAAGACGGGCTTTCGTGCGGATTTTCAACGCGAGCTTATGACTCGACCCTTAACGGACTTGGGTGAAGCATATCAAGTCGTACAAGAGTTAAAGCAATATCTTAAGGCTCCTACCGTTCGTCGTTTTGAGTCCCAAGACTCCAGTGCTAGATCTAGTTCCCAGGGAACTAGACCTAATATTGGTAGTCAACCTAGGGCACAGGCGACCATTCCGCCTAGGCCTAGGGAGGATAAGGGCAAAGAGGTTCTTGGTGCCGGTCCTAGTAACATGAGCCAAGTGAGGTGCTATGAGTGTGGCAATCTTGGCCACATGTCTAATCAGTGTCCTACGAAGAGCCGTGGGAGAGCCTTAGTTATAGGCGAGTCCCACGAGGGTGGAGATGACTAGGGTGATTATGAAGTTGAAGAGTATCACCCTGTAGGAGGACTTACTGATGAAGAAGAAATGGATGGAGAAGCAACGCTTACAGTAGTCAGGCGTGTGCTAGCTCAGTTTGGAAGAAGTGCTGACTGGCGTCGAAGCACTATCTTCTACACTATTGCCAAGTGTGGTGAAAAGAATTGTAAGGTGATAGTGGACAGTGGAAGTTGTCAGAATATGATTTCCACTAGCACCTTAGATCATTTAAAACTAAAATCCACACCTCATCCAAACCCGTATAAAGTTTCTTGGGTTGACAAGACATCCCTACTTGTCACCCAGCAATGTCTAGTCCCCATCGAGTTTGGGTCATACAAAGAGTCCCTGTGGTGTGATGTTTTACCTATGGATGTGGGACATGTTATCTTAGGTAGACCGTGGCTATTCAATAATGATGTCACGATCTTTAGCCGTTCAAATGCGTGTACTTTTATGTATAACGGTAGAAAGATCAAACTTAATCCCATGCCACCTGAGAATACACTAGGGAAGAAGAAGGATGAGAAGACAAGTGAGCCTAGAGGGATGAGGAAATCCAAACCTAAGTCTCTACACATAATCAGTGCAAGAGAGTTTGAAAAAGTGGCTAAGGAGGATTCTATGGTGTATGCCCTTGTGGCTAGAGAGATTATACCTAAGGTTCCATTAGAGTTGCCCCGTGAGATGACCTCGGTCTTAAAGAAATACAGTGATGTATTTCCTGAAGACTTACCGAATGAGTTGCCACCTATGAGGGACATACAGCATGTCATTGATCTTGTCTTAGGGTCTACTCTACCGAAACTTCCTCACTACAGGATGACCCCTGTAGAGCATGCAGAGTTGAAGAAGCAAGTTGATGAGCTTCTGTAAAAGGGTTTCATCCAAGAGAGTATAAGCCCGTGTGTCGTACCTGCATTGTTGACGCCAAAGAAAGCCGGCACGTGACGCATGTGTGTGGACAACCGTGCCATAAATAAAATTACTGTCAAGTATAGGTTCCCTATACCTAGACTTGATGATATGCTTGACATGATGGCCAGGTCCACTATATTCTCTAAGATGGACCTCAAGAGTGGATATCACTGAAAAGGTCAAGCAATATGTCCTAGAGGGGGGGGGGGGGTGAATAGGACTATGCCAAATTTAAATAAAATATAAGCAGAATAGGAATAAGAATTTAAATCACTAAACTTGAATTGCAGTATAAGAATGTAAAGCAATAAAAAATTGTTCTAAGGACAACCTTACACCAAAAACCAAAGTTTATGGTAGGACAATCTTATTTCTAGAACAAATATAAAAACAAAAGCTCAAACCAATAAAGTAATCGTAAGTGATAAATTGCAGAAATATAAATCTAACTATTACAACATTTACCACTGAGCTTGAAATGAAATGATTACAACATTCCCATCCACATATACATCCCACATTGAATAATTAAAGATAGAAAATGAAAATCAAATAACCACAAAACACAAGGGATTATAGTGGTTCGCCTGTGTGTACACCAACTGTTCAACAACAGCCACACAACTACTCCACTCCTAATATCCTCACACAGGAGATATTAGCGTTCACTAACAAAAATAGGTTTTCCTAGGTTCACTTAAAAACCTTCACAATTGTGTCTTTATCTGTGGGCTTACACAATTAAAAAAAATCCCACTTCTGAGTTTTCTGGCTCTCCTCAGATAACCAATACAATGAGATTTTTCTTGCAAATCTCAAAAGAAAACCAAACATAATTTACAACAAATGTAAAATACCTGATTATCTCCTTCGTTGTAGCAGCCCGGAAGAACCAAATTGGAGTAGAGATTTGAATGTCCAAGATCAATGTCCAATACTCACTTTATAATGGTTCTAAGTTCTAATAGATTTTAAATTAAAAACAATGGGCTAGCTTTAATTGATTTTGATTCCAAAAGAAGGAAAACAAAAATTCCTCTTTTCATATAAGATTGCAATGCTAGAAACAAAATCAATCAAATAAAGCTAAAGAAAGAGAATATAAAATAAGCACACTCAGCTTTGATGGAGCACAAAACTATCTCTCAGAAGGCCGAATTAGATTAGCTTGAATTGATTAAATTCTTCTGAGATTCGTGCTCTATTTATAGGTGAGCAAATCACGTCTTCGACTGGTCTAGGAAGTTCTTCGACTGGTCGTAGAAGCAACGGTTATTTGAAAATTTGGGCGCGATAAGATTTGACCGTTTCACGACTGGTCGAAGGTATCCTTCGACTGGTCGTAGGTTTCCTTCGATTAGTCGTAGGATCTGAAGATCAGCGCTGGACTTTGAGTCGTAGGTCTACGACTGGTCTTAGATGCAGTCGACACTATTCCTTCGACTAGTCGAACAGACCCCAGGACTAGTCGAAGCCTAACAGAAAATATTTGAATTTTGTAACAAACTTACGACTGATCCAGGAATTTCTTAGACAGGTTGAAGCAGTGCTAGGACTAGTCGAACAAAGTCTAGGACTAGTCTTAGAACTGACTAAACTCACGTAAATCAAACATATGACTTATGTATCCAAAGTGGCTTACTCTAAAGGTCAACCTAAGGTCAGTCACATCTCAATCGTGAAGTAAGGACATTGAAACTTAAGGACAAGTGACCTTTAAAAGTAGTAAACCCTGAAGTCTTATTGTAGTTAATCCTTGAAAGTATCTTGAGTTCTTTACGATCAAACTTGTAAGCTTCTTGACATCTTACAATGCCTTGACTTGAGAGCAATACTTCTCAATCATAGTTGAACTTTAGTAGAACTTTCTTCTTTACACTTGTGAGCATTGCTTGTTCATCAAAGTTGATCTTGAGTGAATCTTTGTACTTTACACTTGTGAGCATTGCTTGTTCATCAAAGTTGATCTTGAGTGAATCTTTGTTTGATCTTGAGTAGAGCTTCGCATAGCAAGTTACATACCAGTGTCTTTGGCACTACAAATTTGACAACAGAAAGGGATATAAACTATAGCACTTACAATCTCCCCCTTTGTCAAATTAGTGACAAAACACACTACCAAGATATGTTTACAGAACACAAAATATTTGAGTAACAAATCATGCATAGAATACAGAATATCTGAGTAACGAATCATGCACCAGTTGTCATCAACTGGCACAGTTAATATGAACCTGCGAATATGCAAATATTATGCAAATATTCAACATATCCATTCTCCATACATGCCTTTATAAGACATACAAAACTCTCCCTGAATAAAACATATCCAAATGAGTGAAACATATCCATTCTCCCCCTTTTTGTCATGAGAGGACAAAAGGAAACAAGGAACAGATAGACAAGATATGAGATAAAAGCATAATTAACTCACATAAATCAAATACCGAGTATAAGCAAAGCAAACTCCATAGTAGTAAATTTATTTCAACGTGAACAACTGAAACACTAATCTGAACCAGAAGAAGGAGAAGGGATAGATGGATCAAGTTTATGCATCCCCTTGTTCAAGCGCCTAAGATATTTGAGCATGTACTTGAATTGTAAATCATGAGCAACAGACATGTTTTCCATCTTAACATTTATATTATCAACTTTATCTTCCAATGCACTCAGACGTGCATCAACATCAAATGGTACAAAATCTGAATCATTCGTAGAATCAGAATCAAGTTCTTCAAAGATGTCATCAGGAGGAAGATCACCAGCTTCTCCCTCATGTTCAGCATGACCACCACCACCACCTTGGTCAGGATGGAAATCCAACTTCATCTTATTGATATTAGAATTGTTGAAAATCAAATGATGGATAGGTGCCTCTCCAACCGGCATATCGACTGACATATGTTTATCCAACACAGTCATTAAATAGGCAAACGGAATGTCACTGTGACCCGGATGAAGTCTAAACTGAAGAATGAAATGACATATGAAAGATGGTAAACAAATCTGAGTACCACTGACAACAACATGAATAACACGAACCATATATGATGTCAAATCGGTTTTATTACCCGAACGAGGATACAGATTAGACACAAAGATTTTGTGGAGAACTCTGTATTTAGGTAGCAAATACCTTTATGAGTCCATGAACATCCATGTTGCACAAGTCTCTAGTGAGCATACGTTTTTCAGAAACGGAGGGTTTATCAGTCAAAATATGGATAGGAATTCCCTCATCATTTACTGGAATGTCCATAAGAGCTGAAATTAAATGACGATCAACGTCAAAAAGGCCCTTCTCTAGTAGATATTTTAAATGTTAACTCATCCAATGAAAAAGCACTAACACATGCAAACATGGATTGGGCAATGGACCGGTATGCTGGCCCACCCCAATGTAATAAGTTATCCCAACCTACAGATTTAAGCATAGGAAGGATGTCAAAAGGTGCAACATGATCAATGAAAACAGGGAGTTCAACAATAACATTGTGTAATCTGATGTCCCGAACATAAGATGGATCATCATCGGGAGGCTGAAGATGCCTTTTAGAAATAGGGGCTGATCTGGAAGAAGAAGACGGACCACGGGTTGTTGTTTTCTTTCCTCTAGAAGCCATTTGCAACAAAGATTTCAAGAAAAGAAGTTGTAAAGATTTGAGAAGAGGTTTTGCTCAAAACAGATTTTGCAAACGAAAAACCTCAAATCACAATGAAATCCAAAATAGAAAGCTTCAAGAGAGAAAAGAAAGTAATCTAGACACAGATCTGCAAGAAAAACGTAAATGGAGCACTAACCTTGAAGAAATGTAACAATGGGTTCGACTAGTCGAGGCTCGGCTCCTTAGAGTGTGAAAATGAAATGAGGAAGAAAGTGAAATCTCCAATTTTTAAGTGATTCACCGCGATCTACGACTGGTCGTGTATCCTCACGACTGGTTGAGTACCGGCTAAAAATTCAGATTTCTTGCATAATAATCAAAAAATTGGAATTCAAACTTGCAAAAATATACACTATTATACAAGTAGGCATAAATAATCATTTTAAAATGCACATGCCAAGATTAAATTTCATCTTGTTAAACCTGCTTTTGTCGAGTGGTTTAGTGAAAATGTCAGCTCGTTGATCCTCGGTAGGGATATATTCCAGAGATATAACTTTTTCTTCTACCAATTTCCTAATATAATAAAATCTAATGTCAATATGCTTAGTACGAGAATGCTGAATAGGATTTTTTTGAAATATTTATGGCACTAGAATTATCACAATGTAATAACATAGAATCCTTTTTAATTCCATAATCACTTAGCATTCGTTGCATCCAAACAAGCTGCGTACAAGCATTACCAGCTGCGATATACTCAGCTTCAGCTATTGAAAGTGATATAGAATTTTGTTTCTTGCTAAACTAGGAAACTAAACAATTTTCGATATAAAAACAACCACCACTGGTTGATTTTCTATCATCTAGATTACCAGCCCAGTCAGCATCCGAGTATCCAGCTAATTGAACATTAGTCTCATGAGGATACCAGAGACCAAGATTAACAGTACTTGCGACATATCTAATAATCCGCTTGATAACAGTCAAGTGCGATTCTTTTGGATCAGATTGATATCTTGCGCAAATACCAACACTTAGTGAAATATCAGGTCTACTAGCCGTTAAATATAGTAAACAACCAATCATACTTCGATATAATTTCGGATCTACATTTTTACCTACAGAATCTTTTGAGAGTTTCAAAGTTGTACTCATAGGAGTATCGAAATTCTTACCATTCTTAAATCCAAATTTCTTAATTAGATTCATAGCATACTTAGATTGAGATATGAACATTCCATCTGGTTGTTGCTTTACTTGCAACCCAAGGAAATAATTCAATTCCCCAACCATGCTCATTTCAAACTGAGATTTCATCAAATCTGCAAACTCAATAGTCATGTCAGTACAGGTAGATCCATAAATGATATCATCAACAATGTGCTCATTATGTTTTCTAATAAACAGAGTTTTATCAACACATCCCATTTGAAAATTATGGCTTAATAGAAACTTTGTTAGTTTCTCGTACCATGCCCTAGGAGATTGTTTTAAACCGTAAAGTGCCTTTTTAAGTCGATAAACATGATCGGCATTCTTGGGGTCTTCAAAACCCATTGGTTGTTCAACATAGACTTCCTTATGCAAATCGCCATTTAAAAATGCACTTTTTACATCCATTTGATAAATCTTGAACTTTCTAAAACATGCAATGGATATAAAGAGTCTAATTGATTCAAGACGGGCTATTGGTGCAAAGGTTTCATTATAGTCAATACCTTTAATTTGAGTGTAACCTTGAAACACTAACCTAGCCTTGTTTCTAATTATATTACCAAGCTCATCAGACTTATTTTTGAAAATCCATTTGGTTCCAATGATGTGTTTATGTTTAGGTCTAGGTACGAGATACCAAACTTTATTTCTCACCAATTGGTTAAGCTTTTCTTGCATTGTAACAATCCAGTTTTCATCAGCAAGAGCTTCTTTTACATTAGATGGTTCTATCTGGGATGTAAAACATGCGTAATTACATATATCCTCAAGTTGTCTACGAGTACGAACACCAGTGAGAGGGTTTCCAAGAATCTGTGTAGTTGGATGATCTTTAACAGTCCTTAGTTCAGAATCAGTCTGGTTAGATGAAGTATCAGGTTTATCTATTACAAGAATTTCATCATTATCTGAACTTGAGACTGGTGTGTTTAAGTGATCATCAATGACCACATTGATGGACTCTTGAATCACACCGGTCCTTTTGTTCAGTACTCTATAAGCACGACTGTTTAAAGAATATCCTAAAAATATCCCTTCATCACTCTTCGTATCAAATTTTCCCAGATTTTCACGATCTCGTAAAATATATCACTTGCTGTCAAAAATTTGAAAATATTTGACAGTAGGCTTTCTATCGAACCACATTTCATAAGCCATTTTATTGTTACTTTTACTAGTGTAAACTCGATTAATAATATAACAAGCTGTATTGACTGCTTCAGCCCAAAGATTCTTAGAGAGCTTCATGTTATTCAACATGACATTAGCCATTTCTTGAAGTACTCTGTTTTTCCTTTCCACTATTCCATTTTGTTGTGGAGTTTTGGGTGCTAAGAATTCATGTAATATTCCCTGGTCGTTACAGAACTTCTCAAAACCGCTATTCTCAAATTCAGATCCATGATCACTACGAATCTTACTGATTTGAGAACCTTTTTCAGTTTGAATCCTTTTGAGAATTTTTCTTACTTCTTCAAGGGTTTCATATTTGTCCCTTAAGAAGATTACCCAATTATATCTGGTAAAGTCATCTACAATTACCAAGATATATTTTTTGCCACCTCAACTTTCCGTCCTGGTAGGTCCTACTAGATCCATATGGAGAAGCTCGAGTGGTCTTGATGTGGTATTGGAATTCACCTTTTTGTGTGAGTTCCTTGTTTGTTTGCCAATCTGACATTCACCACATAATTTATCTAATTTTTGTAATTTGGGTAAACCTCTTATAAGTTCCCGTTTGCTCAATCTATATAGATTTCGGTAGTGTACATGTCCAAGACGTTTGTGCCATAAATTAGTCTTGTCTGTATGGACCATGTAACATGATTGATTAGATGAGTTGGATTTGCTAACAATATAGCAGTTTTCAGAGGTTCTACGTCTAGTTAGTATTACTGAGCCCTTGTTGTTTAGAATCTCACAGCTTTGATTAGAAAATCGTACACTATGGTTATTATCGCATATTTGAAATATGCTAAGCAAGTTATGTTTCAAACCTTCAACATATAAAACATTTTTAAACAAAGGAAGGTTATAGAGATGAACCGTACCTTGGCCCATAATCTTGCAGTTGCTGCCATCACCAAATGTGACTGAACCATCAGTCATGTCTTTGAGATCGGTGAACAAACCTTTATCACCAGTCATATGCCTGGAGCATCCACTATCTAGGTACCACTTTGAATGGCTTGTTGCTTTGAAAGCAGTGTGAGCACCAAGCAGGCAACTTTAGGAACCCATTTCAAAACTGTTTTGGGTTTAGGAGTATAGTTGGTCTTCTTCTGTTTGTTGTTGTAAGAATGACCTACTGAGTTAGATTTTAAGAGCTCCTTGTGTAAATCAACTATCTTTTCAGCAAGAGGGTTTCGGTTCTGATTTTTAAAATTAACATAGCTGCTTTTAGGTTTTTGAAAAGTTCTAGAAAAACCTTGGTAAGTACTTTTTCCTTTTGAGTTTGAGGACTTTCCTTTCACAAACTTGGGAGAAGTATACTTTTGTTTAGAAGATATATTCTTATCATAGCCCAACCCGGATCGATCGCCACATTTTCTTGATCCGGATAATAATTTTTCTAACTTTGGATCACCTTGGGCATATCTCCATGTGTCCTTTAAACTCAGAAGAGAAGATACTTCATTTTTAAGTTTCTCATTTTCAGATTTCAAATTTTCAATCAGGGAGGTTTTGAATTCTAAATCGCATTTTGATTTTTCAAAACAATCTGAAATTTGGGATTTTTCTAAAACAAGTGATTCAAAACATTCTTTGAGTTTAAAAAATTTTTCTTTTTGAAGTTTAAGTTTGACAACAATTTTACAACTTTCCTTGTATAGGGCGTTATAAGCATCTTGAAGATCTTCTTCATTTTCACATTCACTGTTCAGATTTTCTTCACTTGTTGAGTTATTATCTGAGAATGTGAATTTGGCTAAAGTCATAAGGGTTTTAACTTCATTGCCCGACTTAATTTCAGAATCTTCTGATTCAGAAGAAGCTTCAGAATCAGATGATTCATCCCATGTAGCCAACATACCCTTTCTTTTTGGTTTGTCCTTTTTAGGACATTTGTTTGCTAAGTGACCATACTCTTGGCAGTTGTAACATTGACTATCTTTCAAAGACTTCCAATTTTTGGATATAGGTTTAGATCTTTTCTTATCGTTTGATTTTTGAAAATCTACCATTTTCTTGCTTTTGAAAATCTTGTAAAATTTCTTTGCTAAAAGAGCCATATCGTCTTCAGAATTTTCTGAATCCGAGTTTTCTTGAGAAATACCTTTAGTAGATTTGAGAACAATGGATTTACTTTTAAGAGCTTTAAAGTTTAACTCATAAGTCTGTAAAGATCCAACTAATTCCTCAACCTTCATACTATCCGTATCACGAAGTTCTTGGATTGCGGTTACTTTAGAATTGAACCGTTTAGGAAGTGAGCGTAGTATTTTAGCACATATCTTGCTTTCCGGGATTTTATCACCTAGTCCCCACATAGAGTTCACAATGTCATTCAATCTGGTATAGAAGTCCATGAATATTTCATTTTCTTCCATACGTATTTCCTCAAATTTAGTTGTGAGGATTTGTATCTTAGATTTCTTGACAATTGATGTACCCTCGTGTGTCATTTCCAATACATCCCAAGCTTGTTTTGCAGAATCACAGGATATAATTCTTTTGAATTCATCCGGTGATAGTGCACATGTAATTGCATTTAGTGCTTTAGCATTTGCACTACTCTCACTTTTCTGAAGTGTGGTCCAAGAAAAATAAGCTGTTATTTTTGTGGTTTTTGAACTATCAACACCAGTTACTTCAGTGGTAGGAGGGGTCCAACCATTCACTGTGGCTAACCACACACTTTCATCCGTGGATTTGAGGAAGATCCTCATCCTGGCTTTCCAATAGGCATAATTGGAGCCATCGAAAGGTGGAGGCCTAGTGACTGATAGGCTATCAAAATTTGACATATTATCTATATATATAGCTTAGATCGTTAGCTCAGGAAATAAATCCAAAAACAATAAGAATGAGTTATTAGGCTTTGATACCACTTGAAAAGGCCAAGCTATATGTCCTAGAGGGGGGGTGAATAGGACTGTGCCAAATTTAAATAAAATATACAGCAGAATAAAGAAAAAGAATTTAAATCACTAAACTTGAATTGCAGTATAGGAATGTAAAGTAATAAAAAATTGTTCTAAGGACAACCTTACACTAAAAACCAAAGTTTATGGTAGGACAACCTTATTTCTAGAACAAATATAAAAACAAAAGCTCAAACCAATAAAATAATAGTAAGTGATAAATTGCAGAAATATAAATCTAACAATTACAACATTCACCACTGAGCTTGAAATGAAATGATTACAACATTCCCATCCACATATACATCCCACACTGAATAATTAAAGATATAAAATGAAAATCAAATAACCACAAAACACAAGGGATTATAATGGTTCGCCTGTGTGTACACCAACTGTTCAACAACAGCCACACAGCTACTCCACTCCTAATATCCTCACACAGGGGATATTAGTGTTCACAAAAAAAAAGGTTTTCCCAGGTTCACCTAAAAACCTTCACAATTGTGTCTTTATCTGTGGGCTTACACAATTAAAAAAACCCCACTTCTGAGTTTTCTGGCTCTCCTCAGATAACCAATACAATGAGATTTTTCTCGTAAATCTCAAAAGAAAACCAAACAGAATTTACAACAAATGTAAAATACCTGATTATCTCCTTCGTTGTCCAGCCCGGAAGAACCAAATTGGAGTAGAGATTTGAATGTCCAAGATCAATGTCCAATACTCACTTTATAATGGTTCTAGGTTCTAATAGATTTTAAATTAAAAACAACGGGCTAGCTTTAATTGATTTTGATTCCAAAAGAAGGAAAACAACAATTCCTCTTTTCATATAAGATTGCAATGTTAGAAACAAAATCAATCAAATAAAGCTAAAGAAAGAGAATATAAAATAAGCACACTTAGCTTTGATGGAGCACAGAACTATCTCTCAGAAGGCCGAATTAGATTAACTTGAATGGATTAAATTCTTCTGAGATTCGTGCTCTATTTATAGGTGAGCAAATCACGTCTTCGACTGGTCTAGGAAGTTCTTCGACTGGTCGTAGAACCAACAAATATTTGAAAATTCGGGCACGATAAGATCTGACCGTTTCACGACTGGTCGAAGGTATCCTTCGACTGGTCGTAGGTTTCCTTCGACTGGTCGTAGGATCCGAAGATCAGCGCTGGACTTTGAGTTGTAGGTCTACGACTGGTCTTAGATGCAGTTGACACTGTTCCTTCGACTAGTCGAACAGACCCCAGGACTAGTCGAAGCCTAACAGAAAATATCCAAAATTTGTAACAAACTTACGACTGATTCAGGAATTTCTTAGAGAGTTTGAAGCAGTGCTAGGACTAGTCGAACAAAGTCTAGGACTAGTCTTAGAACTGACCAAACTCACGTAAATCAAACATATGACTTATGTATCCAAAGTGGCCTACTCTAAAGGTCAACCTAAGGTCAGTCACACCTCAATCGTGAAGTAAGGACATTGAAACTTAAGGACAAGTGACCTTTGAAAGTAGTAAACCTTGAAGTCTTGTTGTAGCTAATCCTTGAAAGTATCTTGAGTTCTTTATGATCGAACTTGTAAGCTTCTTAACATCTTGCAATGCCTTGACTTGAGAGCAATACTTGTCAATCATAGTTGAACTTTAGTAGAGCTTTCTTCTTTACACTTGTGAGCATTGCTTGTTCATCAAAGTTGATCTTGAGTGAATCTTTGTACTTTACACTTGTGAGCATTACTTGTTCATCAAAGTTGATCTTGAGTGAATCTTTGTTTGATCTTGAGTAGAGCTTCACATAGCAAGTTACACACCAGTGTCTTTGGCATCACAAATTTGACAACAGAAAGTGATATAAACTATAACACTTACAATCACCAAATCCATATACGCCCAGGAGATGAGTGGAAGACAACGTTAAAGACGAAAGGTGGGCTGTATGAGTGGTTGGTCATGCCCTTCGGCTTGACTAATGCACCCAGTACTTTCATGCGGGTGATGACACAAGCTTTGAGGCCGTTCATGGAAAAATTCCTAGTGGTGTACTTTGACGATATTCTTATTTATAGTACCACTAAGGAATCACACCTTGAACATTAAAGAAGATCTGTAGTGTCCTTAGGAAGGAAAAGTTGTACGCTAATCTTAAGAAATGTGCATTCATGTCTAGCGAAGTTGTGTTCTTAGGATTTATAGTGTCATCTGAAGGGATACGCGCAGACCCTGAAAAAATCAGGGCCATAGTTGAGTGGCCAGAACTAAGGAACATTCATGAGGTGCGAAGCTTTCACGGCCTAACAACTTTTTATCGTCGGTTCATTAGGGGTTTTAGCACGATCATGGCTCCCATTACCGAGTGCATGAAAAAGGAGGAGTTCATGTGGTCTAAAGCCGCAGTCAAGGCTTTTAAATAAATTAAGGACAAGATGGTGAAGCACCTATCATGCGTCTACCTGACTTTTCTAAAGTCTTTGAAGTAGCGTGTGATGCGTCTGGTGTCGGTATAGGTAGAGTGTTGAGTCAAGAAGGACACCTAGTGGCCTATTTCAGTGAGAAACTGAATGAGGCAAAACAAAAATACTCCACTTACGACAAAGAATTTTATGCTGTTGTGCAATCCTTGAGACATTGGCGACACTATCTCCTACCGCAAGAATTCATTTTGTTTTCTGACCATGAGGCTTTGAGATATTTGCATTCTTAGTAGAAACTTAACCTAAGGCATGCCAAGTGGGTAGCATTTCTTCAGGAATATTCGTTTGTTTTGAAACACAAGGCTGGGGTTGAAAATAAACTAGCGGATGCCCTTAGTAGGAGAGTGACGTTGCTCAACTCCTTGAGTGTAGAGGTATTCGGATTTGAGCAACTGAAAGATGAATACCCCATATGTCCTGATTTTGGGGGTACTTACGCGTCGCTCGCTAGTGACCAACATATTATGGGTGAATATGTTCTTAAAGAAGGCTTCCTTTTCAAGGGAGACAGACTTTGTATTCTCCGTATGTCCCTTTGTGAATTCCTCATCTGGGAGCTTCATTCAGGAGGGATAGCTGGCTATTTTGGTCGTGATAAGACCATTGCCCTCGTGGAAGATCGTTTCTATTGGCCAAGTCTCAAGCGAGGCGTAGCCAAAGTTTTAAGGCAGTATCGAACATGTCAGCTGGCAAAGCAAAGAAAGCAAAATACCGGGCTGTACACGCCATTACCAGTGCTACATGCTCCGTGGCAGGACATTAGTATGGACTTCGTGCTTGGGCTTCCCAAGACTATAAAAAAGCATGATTCCGTTTTTGTCGTTGTGGACCGTTTTTCTAAATTGGCGCATTTCCTCCCATGTTCGAAGACGTCAGATGCGTCTCATGTTACTCGTCTCTTTTTTTATGGTGTGGTGCATCTCCATGGGTTACCTAAAACCATAGTGTCTGATCGTGATGTTTGATTTACTAGCTATTTTTGGAAGAGACTGTGGCACATTATGGGAACTCATTTGTAATTTTCTACTGCTTACCACCCACAAACAGATGGTCAAACTGAAGTAGTAAACCACAGCCTTGGAAATATTTTACGTTGTCTAGTGGGTGAACATGTTAAGACTTGGGACCTAATTTTACCAACTGCTGAACTTGCTTATAATGGGTCAGTTAATAGATCTACAGGGTTGAGTCCTTTTGAAATTGTAAGTGGTTATAAACCTAGAATGCCCATAGATCTCTTACTTATGTCTGTTACCCAAAGGTCTTCTGAGTCAGCCGATGCATTTGTACGCTATATTCATGATTTGCATACACATATTAGACAACGGTTAAATAAGAGCAATGACGATTATAAAGTTTTAGCCGATTCTCATCGTAGAGTGCAAGAATTTCAAGAAGGAGACTATGTAATGGTGCGAATAAGGCCAGAGCGATTCTCTCAAGGATCTGCTAAAAAATTACAAGCGCGTAGTGCTAGACCATTCAAGATATTACAAAAGGTTGGGTCCAACGCGTATCGGATTGACCTTCCACCTAAATGAGTATTAATCCAACTTTTAATGTGGAAGATCTAGTCCGTGCTCATACTCCCATTATTGATACATCGTCCATTTCATGGCTTTTTCTGAGTTTGCTACCCAACCCCTTCCACCCCCTCCTCCACCCATTTCTTATAAAGAAGAAATTGAGGAAATCTTGGATGACGAGATAGTATCCACGAGAGATGGAGGTTTCCAAAGGTATCTTGTCAAGTGGAAGAACAAACCATCGTCTGAATCTACGTGGCTGTCGAGCGACATATTGCAGGGTATTGATCCAGATCTACCAGAGCGCTACAAAAGTTTCAACTCGTCGGAGTCGAGTTTTTCTCACCCGAGGGGAATTGATGTGGACACAAGCGCATTCAAGGTGTATCAACGAAGAAAGTGCCAACCACAAGTGTTGTCCTTGTGGATAGGCGACTATTGAGGAGCTGAAGACCTTTCACATGTGATTGGACATATAGAAGACCCCACTCAGGGAAGACACATGTGAAGGAAGATTGGAGAAAGAAGACCGAGCGCCCGAACTTTTTCGTACTTATGTTATTTGAGCGTTTTTGCTTAGTTAGGGGTCTTTTAGTAATTTTATGTCTTTATTTGCTTATTCTAGGTGTATTTTAGTAATTTTATGTCTTTATTTGCTTATTTAAGTGGGCTAAAGTCCTAAACTCGAATTTTTAACTATTAATTAATGAAAAACAAACCCTTTGATTGCCTCCTTCTTCTCTTCTCTCTAATGGTGCTTCTTCTCTTCCCTTGATCTTCATTTTCTAATTTCTTCTTGTGCCCCTCCAACTTCTTCAAGGTAATTATTTTCTTCTTTTTATTTTCCAGTTTTGGCTAATCCTTCTTCGATCAAAATCTTGAGAACTGATCTAAACCCTAAACCCCAAAATTCTCAAATCCCTAATCTGAGAAACTTCTTGGTTCTTCGGACTAGTGATCTTCATTGATCGATTGGGTGTGACCATGCAAGATCGGGAGGTCTCATCCCTCGCCGGATCCAACCTAAGTAATAATTGAATGTCATACTCCATGGTTGTGATGATGGCCCGCTCTATTGCATGTTTCCTTTATGATTTTCTCAGTTATGATGATTACTACTAGAATTTTAGATAATTTATTCCTTTTATTTCCGCTGTTTAATTATGTTCATGAGCATGCATCATAATTAGGGCTGTCCCGCGTCAGGTTGTTGTGTCTAAGTGGTTTTTGAGGATGGTCTTTTATCGCATAATTTTGATATTTGCCCTATGTGGCTTAGTTTCGGTATTTGCCCTATGTGGGTTCGATGTATTATTTTTGTACAACTATGCGATGGTAAGTCTCATATACTGAATTATGATTGGCCACTAGTCGATGGGCTTCCATTAGACACCCTAAGGTGGAGGTCTCATGAGTCGGGGATGGTGGAATGGGACACTATGTTCGAGCTGTCGGCCTACGTTAGGTGATGAACCCCCCGTAGTGACCTTTGAGCTTTCTTAAACTGGCTAGTTGTAAATGAGTTAATAATGGTTGGGCTAATCATGCATTCATAGCATACGGGTGATGACGGGTGGCTAATTCTTGATGTTATAGCACGTACCCTTAGTCGTGGTATCATTTCGCTAACTCCCAGACAATTGACTATCGACCCACTTTCGGTGAGTTTGGCACTACGCTACTTTTACTAGTGACCGGCCACATGCATGGGTTTCGCCTAAAAGCCAACTTGATGAGCAGACCTAGTTAATGTGCACTCAAGCATCCATGCATTTAAAAAGACTGCATTGTGTATTTTTTTGAATACTTTTTTGTTTATAACTATGCTTACCTAATGTGGCGGTATGTAATCTTGAGGGGAATTCACACTGAGCTGGCCACTCATTCATCGAATATATAACTGTACAGGTAGTGCAGGTAACTTAAATAGTATCCATATCAAGATTAATGAAGAGCAGGGTACGCTTATCAGGGGCGCATGACTGTATCTGCCAAGTGTAGTTTAGCGATCTTGCGGCTCAAGTTTATATGCATTTTATTATTTCTCATGTGTTAAATTGTGGAATTCCTGTACTTATCACTACTAAAAAATCGAGCAAAGGGCACAGACTTTGAAAGTTTTTGGCTACAGATTAAATTTGTAGCATTTATGCTACGGATTTAATCCGTAGCTAAAACGTAATTGATCTGTAGCTAAAATCTATCTCCTCACTGTGACCTTATTAGATATCGATGGTGCTTAAAGGGCTCCATGGGGCCCATTGGAATATGTGTTTGATCTAACCGCCCATCAATTCTAATATATATTTCAGTGGATGAGCTCAAAAATTATGTAGATTAAAGGTCTAAGTGGACCACACCATAAGAAATAATAATAATTAAATTTCTATTGTTAATATGTTGTGTGGTCTTCTTACAGCTTAGATCTGACTCATTTTTTGCATCAACACTTAAAATAATACTTTAAAATTAATGGACGGAGTGAATAAATAAAATACATCACCGTGGGGCCCACGGTCCTAAAACCCAAAGTCTAAATGGGTCGTCCGTCACGCGACCCCCCCCTCCCCCCCCAAAATGAAAGGCGCCCTCCCAAAATGAAACGCGCTCCTCCCAAATCGTCCGCCCTTTTCTCCCGCTTGCAGCAGACCTCCCAAAACCCATCTCTCAAACTCTCTCTCGCACTCAACCCTCTCTCGATCTTATGCTCTCCCTCACCCTCTCCCTGTCTCTTGGCCGTATTCCGCTCTCTTTGTTTCCCAACCTCTCTCTCTGTCTCTCTCTCTATCACTAGCGTTTTCAAAACCCCTTTCGCTGCAAGAAGGAGAAGGAGAAGAAGAAGAAGAATGGTTAGTCTCTCTCTCTCTGTTTCTGAAATCTGTGGAGTGGGTTCTTTCCGTTTATACACACCAATATTCCCAATGCATTTTTTTCTTTGTCACAAGCCCTTAAAGGATTTTATTGCATTTGGATGCATCATTGAATCGAATTGCAACTTCCCCAGCATTCATATTGATGAATTAGGTTTTGAATCGCAATTGCTTTTTAATCACAGTTCCCTCATTGTATTAACTGGATTTGTATTAAATTAGTCTTTTACCATAGGGATTTTATGTCGAATGGCTGGCATTTGGGGGTTAGCATCATTAATCAAATTTTTAGAATCATAAAAAACCATAAATAGTTACGATTTTGTGATTTTTCCTTTTGTTTCTTCTTTGTTGATTTTTCTTTTGTTTCTTGTTTCTGAAAATTTGATGTGGGGAAAATCACACTAATGTATACCTTAGGTTAAAATGGCCAGCAACTGTTTGTTGAAAAGCTTGACAGAAAATGCATACCTTGTTCTTGTCTTTGACTTTGTCGCAGTGGGATAGATTGGAAGAACAATTAACATGGATATGGAAACGCAAGAGGATCCAAAAACATTCATGAAGAATTTGCTGGGGACCTTGAGAATTTGCTGGATGCTAAAGAATGTGAAGATGGAGAGGAGGGTAAATATGAATCCCTACCTGTCTGATGAGCCTTACACGTGTGAGAATTTTCTGTTGATCAAATGGGTAATATGGATAGGACATGCCCCCCAAAATGCAATCTTTGTCTATTTTTAAGACTCTAGACTGTATACCGTTGCTGTATTTCCTTTCCTGTATAATTCAGGTCACCAACTGTAAGTTTAGGATTGTCTCATCTATTAATTTTGGGACAGTCCATCCACTGCCGAGCCCATCAGATCAACAGTTCGGATAAGGACCCTATACAAACCAAGGACCCATGGTTGCTATGCGTATGTTCAGCCAATGATGGTGATTGCACAGCTTCTCTTCATAAATACCATATGTGAATCATACAATTGCATCACTAATGGACTAGCATATGGTTTCATGATTATTAATAGCTTAATATCTAATAAGAAATGAAGGGTGATGTAGTGGGGTTGTCAGTAACATACTGAGACTAACTTCTTTCTTATAATCAGTCAAGATCCTCTATATGGCTCATTACTAATTACACCGCCATAGATTGTTATAAATTTGCTAATGTTAATTATGGAATTGTAGAATATTATTGATTTCTCCTTTCTTTTTTAGCTCAATGGTAGACAAACTGCATTTCAACATTGAGGTCTCAGGGTCAAGCCCAACTTACCTATCAAAGAAAGAAAGATCTAGTCTTTGTATTTTATTAATCTTTCAAAAATACTTAAACAAATTTGTGGTTCTACCTATTTGATTTGATTTTTCAAAACATTGATTCCATCAGTTTTGACATGGGTTACATACTTTTCTTTCCTTCTTTCAGTAAATTGAGTTAAAGCTTTTAGAACTAGAACAATGCCAGCCATTTGAAATTTTAGTTGATAAACCATTCTTCTTTAATGGGATAGGTTTTTGGGACTTCATGAGCACGAAGAAATCCTTGTAGCCTGCCAGAGTGCATTTGACATTGCGTGTTTACGCATGGAAGAGAGACTAGCCTACTCCAGTTTTGAAGAGGCGAATCAATTTAAATTCTACACTGCACTCTTGAATTTCATCTCCTCATGAAAGTACTTTGAAACAATCTCTTTCTTGGACAACGGATGAAGATTTTTATGCATTCATTCATATTAAGTATATGTATGCATGCATGTATATTATACATATAAGTATGACAACATATATGAACCTGAGACACTCAAGGTTGTGACAGAAAGCACTGTCATTGAGCTAGGGCTCAATGCCCCTAGCCTGACTTTAGTGCAATATTCCCGAAGAGTGGGTGCACACCTCCCTCCCTCCATCCGCAATTGGTGGGAGACATGTACACTGGCTTTTGGTGTACAATGTTTGATGGCAATCTTTTTCTGTATATGCATGTATGTCTATGTGTGTGTGTGTGTATGTATTTCTGTTTGTAGTTTTAGGTGAATGGAGGGAGACACATTGTATTTTTAAATATCCCCCTTTTCTCTACTCACTTTGAAAGAATATACCATCCTTTTTATGGTGTCCTGAGCTTCAAGTGATTGATCGCACTTCATGGCACAGGACATGGTGCTTTTGCATCACCAAGTGGAAGTAGAATTCCCAGATGGGCGGCCAACGGAGAATCACTGTGCCACTCTCTTAGAGTTTGGAAGAACGAAAGATAGGAAAACAACCACTGCCATGGGTCTCACTGTCGGCATTCCAGTAGCCATAGGAGCTTTGGTACTTTAACTCATTTTAACGCCCTTTTTTCAAATCATGACCTGATCAAACTCGAAACTGTCCGCATTACTTTCTCAGTTGTGATTCAAACGCTTATCGAGTCCCACCATGGATGGAGAAAGCCCAAAAATATTTTTGATTGAAATTCCCTATTAATCAATATTAAGACTTCAATTTTATTTATTTATTTTGGTTGTTCTCCTTGAAATCAGGTATTTGGAGGCCATAAATCGAAGGTTTAATATTGTCTATATGTCTTGCAGGGTGAGTTTCAGACTAAAAACTCATACAAATCTCTTTGAGATTGCAAAGTGCAAGACATTTGTGTCTGCAATTGAGGTATATCATGTACAAATTTCTTGAATTTTACTCTTTTGTTTTATATAGGAATTTAAATTCACTTCTTCTCATATCCACTTCTGCTTTTGCTTATTTGATCTGGCTTTAGGTCTGAATAAAAAAGAAAAAAATGGAGAGAGAACAAAGTGGAGAAGTGTGCCCCAATAAGTTTTATCTTCCAATTCCCAAATCCTGTAATTCTATAGTAAATTATGCAAACTGAAAACCCATACATGCCTTGCAAATTCTGACTTAGCATTGTCAACTACTTCAATTTTTTGGTAGATGTATTGCATGGTTCCTGGATTGCCTTTTATGGTTAACTGATGTGTTTGGCAAACAGATCATTTAAACAGTATCGTTTCATTGTGGAATGGGAGTGGGACTCATGCAAATGAATAAGGATCCTAACAGCAAACATGTCAATGTGGTAGGTACACTTGTGGGATACTGTAACACCCCGTACTTTTCAATACTCGGGTGTTACCATGAAGACCAAATACATTTTAAATATGGTATGATTGTACATATATTATAATACAAAATAATTTTGTAATAATTTATAACAATACATATGTTACGTAAATTATTCAAATTACGTATATTATTTATTTTATATTATTTAAACTATATATAAAATAAATTGTATACCAACACATTATTATATAATTAATGTATATTAATTAACATTACATTTTATAAACTTTAACTATATATTATCGTATCATACTATGCATAGAATATATATCACTTAATAGTGGTCTTACTATATTATATATGCATATATAATCACAAAAATATACGTTATAAATACCATGATTTTAAATAAATACTTATTTATAATTATTAATGTATTATACCAAATAAATATGTAAATATTTTTTATTGTAAAATCTAAAATAAATAGTAGCCTTGGATGGCACACCAGCTAGATGAACGATTTTGAGCTCAGGTTGGACCATAAGATCAAGGATAACCTAGTACGAAAGTCTAAATTATAATGTGCATGGCCCGCCTAAGCCATGGATCTACCTCATTTCTCGGGTCGGGCCCCATTTTGGGCTGAAAAAATGGATGAACGGAGTGGATTAGGTGGGATCATCCCTGTGGGCCCCACCTTCGCTGGGTGTGCACAACCCATGCGTGCACCCGCGATGCACCGAGCTAGTCACGTGGTCAAACCACGTTTGACAAGCAAAATCCCAAAACAGGGCCTTCTCTCCAGCGTTCCCGCCCGGACAATTTCAAAAAGGGGATGCCTGTTGTGATGAATTGTGGTCCACCATCATGTAATCCAAACCGTCCATTTCATTTGGAAGATATGGACGACCAGATTAATGATTGATCCAGCCGTTGGATCGCATGCGTGTGCACACAAAATCAGCTGTAAATCAAGTTAACAAACACACTCCTTTCCAAAAACGGAAAGAAATCTGTTCTCTCTGCTTTCCACGCTGGTGATCCTCGTGAAAGCTCCTCCTAAGATCTCAGTCGTCCATTGAAAGTTAATCCAAGCCCTTCAAAGTAGGGCTTTCTCCACTTTTGCTTGTGTTTAAACATGTCGCCGCTGTTGGAGCTAAGTCTTTGAGAGAATTCTAATCACCGTTCATTTCGAAGGTCCCACAATGATCCTAGGGTAAATCCATACCATCCGAACGCCGCTGATCACAAGCTCAGCCGTCCAATGGCAATCTGCCATTGTCATGGAAGTCATCTTCCCCATCCGTTTGAAGAACCCACCACCTGAACATGGACCCCATTTGCTGATCTGAGACGTCCATTAGGTGGACCATTGTACCAGAAAACCATCCATATAAATGCCTTATAGCCAGGCACAAAGGATCCCACACAATCAGTAACTCTTGAGGCATTTGACCTGAGTAAAAACGCAATCTGTTGCTAATCCGATGACTAACATTCGAATCTCTAAAAGAGGATTTGAGCGGCTTATAAAAGCCCTCCTTCTAGGGCAGTCATTCAAAAAAAAAAAAAGAAGGAAGGAAAGAAAACGAGAAAAACGCCATTTCTTGCTGCCGCACCCGCCATTGCCGTACCATCTGGTCCAGCCAGAGAGAGAGAGAGAGAGAGAGAGAGAGAGAGAGAGAGAGAGAGAGAGAGAAGAAAGAAAAAAAAGAGAAAGAGTAAGCAGGAGAGATGAAGAGCTGTCCGACCTACTGTTGCACTAAATGTTGCCGCACCAGCTTGTGTTGTTGCTGAGCTCGGGTCTAGCCAACTAGGGTTGGGTCGGGCATGCTCCAGACCAGGCTAGAGTTGTAGTGAGAAGGAAGGGGAGGTGAGAAAGAAAGGAGAGAGAGCAGGCAGAGGAAGAGAAAAGAGGAGAGGAAGAAAGGAAGAAAAATGTGAGGAAGGAGAGGTGTGCTTGCTGCTGGTGCACCACCGACTCAGCAACTGAGTTCGGGTCGAACCAGCTTAGGGAGAAGAAGAGAGAGGAGGTTGGGGCTACCGAGTTGAGAGTTGACTCGGTCCAGACCTTGCTGGACACCTCAGCAAAAATAGAAGAAAAACAAAAGAGAGAAAAAGAAAGAAAAGAGAAGAAGAGAGAAAGGAGGAAGGAATAAGAGAGAGAGTTGCGAGTCAAGTCAACTTGCTGACGAGTTGAGTCTGAGTTGACTCGGTCCATATTTTGGCTAGACGTTCGAGCAATAAGAAAAGAAAAAAAAAAAAGAAAGGAAGGGAGTGAAAAAGTGAAAGAGGGTAGAGAAGAGAGCGAGAGGGAATGAGTCGACTCGGTGGGTCGTAGTTGAAACCACGACTTGTCGTTTTGCCTATATCCTAGTTGCCAAGTTAAGCTATCGAGTCGAGGTAAATCACAACTCACTTCATTTGTTTCTTTAAGTACACTGACCGTAAAAGCTAAGTATTTACTATCTTCCTTGATGTTTTGATTAAGTCATGGTCACATGTTTATCGATTAGGTTTGACTCGATCGGGCTACATCCGTACTACCTAGCAGGCCACACACAACTAGTTTGTTTGACCAAGGTGAGGACTCACCCTTTGAGCTTCCCACTTGATTTCATCAATCTAGATATAGATGATGGCATGATTCCCTTAACTGAGTTACTCACTTTACTATTGAATATGCTAACTTGTTGTATAGTAATTCATGTGTTGGACGATAAAGGTTTCTTTTAAATTATAGCAGGCATGAATGGTTCGATGATAACATGCTATCCTTTATTGTATATGTATTAATTTATTTATATGCTACCACTTGTGCTTGAATGATGAGTTGAATGGAACTTACCTTGGACTTATGATCCTGCGGTCTACATTTGCCTTGCATGGCTTGAATCGCACATTTGCCTATGTGGCTTGGACTGCACGTCGCCTTTGTGGCTTGGATGTGTCATTGTGCCCTTTGTGGCTTATTGGTTACATTTACACATCCGTTGTTTCCTAGCCATCTTGCGGAGTTCAGTTGTACCATGATTTTCGGGTGGAGTTGAAGTTCACTTAGCGATTTTCTAGCCATCTTGCGGAGTTCACGTACGACATGATTTCTGGATGGTTGATTGTCTCTTCATTTGCGATGTCAGTCGTACCCTGATTTCCGGGTGGAGCCGAAGTTCGCTTAGCGATTTCCTAGCCATCTTGCGGAGTTCACGTACGACATGATCTCCGGATGAAGTGGGGGTTTAAAGGGTGATTTTCTATTCGCCTTCCGAATTCCACTTGTACCATGATTTCCGGGTGGAGCCGAAGTTCGCTTATCGATTTTCTAGCTATCTTGCGGAGTTCACGTACAACGTGATTTTGGGTGCAATAGAAAATCGTATGTTTGATTTGTTTAGATATCTGGTCATGTTTCCTTGTATTGCGACTGCCATAATATTTGCTTATGATGAAACTCTGTTGATTGGTTGATTTTCTTAAGTATGAGTATGACCATGAAATGCCCTGTTTAGTGTATCTAACTTCATGACTTATGATCTATATTGGATCATGAATGATAAGTGTGTAATCTTAGAGGGTGCTCCTCACTGCGATAGCCATTGATGCTAGCAAACCGTAACAGTTGATGCAGGTGTAGGGTGAGCCGATGTGTTCATTGGGTTGCTAGAGCAGATCGGGTAGCTGAGAAGCTAGACGGGGTCCTTGGGGCCCATATTGAACCCCACCACTAGCTGATAGATTCTTATTTCTGCTTATACGAACTTTGTTATTTGGGATTGTATAAGTCCTATATGGGCGCTACATTTGGAATTTTGGAGTGATCAGAATGTTTTTATACAATGCATGGTTTACTCTAGCTTCGTTGCTGTTAACTCTGATTAATGATAAATGGCTCAAATTTATATTGGATTTTATAAGCTAACACTCCGATTTTTGGGAAACGGGTTATATACTCGGGTCCTGAAAACACGAGGCGTTACAGATACTGAGCAAGAAAGCTGGTGGTTGAACCAAAAATCAGGCCAGTCTACTTATTAGGTAGGTGAGAGGCATATGTTGAATGTGAATCAATAGTTATTTTCTTTGCAATCTTTCCATTTTTTTATTTTTATTTTTTATAGAAAAGTGGCGTAACTGTTGTGTGGATGACACTGAGTTTTGGAAGTTCATATTTACAATGGAACATCATGTTTACCTAATTTTAGGTTTGCTAACAGGGCTCTCTCCCCTTTTGATTCACCATGTGATGATTCAAATCGTTCATCCAAAAGTTCCAACTGAAGATGGTCCATACATAAAAAGTCTTACTTATCTAAAAGAACATTTAGATTTCTCTCATGGGGGCCGACCATATATTATGGGACCTTCTAGATGTATGGTTTGGATCATCACATCATGGGGTCAATGGGCAAGCCAATTGGGCAAGCATTGGTAGCAAATCTCATTCCATCTCTCTCTCTCTCTCTCTCTCTCTCTCTCTCTCTCTCTCTCTCTCTCTCTCTCTCTCTCTCTCTCTTTCTCAATAATAAATTTCTCTGGGTGGTGGGTGTTGCTATGTTTTTTTTTTTTTTCCTAATAAATGTACTTAAAGAGGTTTTTTTCTCTGTGTTTTTATTAAGAGTCATTGTAAAGTTGTATTTCGATGTTGATATTGTTATATTTATATAGGATTTTGGTGTAATTGCGTGCTTGGTAGGGTTGTCAACTGGTTGGGTTGGGGTTAGGTTACCTGGACCCAACTAATGGAATATGAGGTACCAGATCTGAATCTGATGGAGTCAGGTATCCCATTGGTCCTTTCTTGTCTAGTTTTAGGCATTAATGAGGATTAGGATGGCTTTGTATCTGGAATTGGGCATGGCCTGTCATGTAGGCTCAGATCTGGATCCTGTTAGTTACTAGAAACATGCCTTTTGTATGGTTTTTAAATAAAAATATAATCTAAGAAACTAATCAGATGCAGGAAATGGTATCACAACTTGTGGTAACATGCCATCTTTTCTGCCAACATGCCACAGTGAAGATCACCCAACTAATTGGGTTATTTATTCAGACAGATTCAATCAGGTTTGATACTTTGGGTATCCACAAATATGGGTGCTCACTGACAGCACTATGTTTTGGTCATGAGGGAAGGAGGCAGGGTGTTACTTGTTTTATGCATCTCTTATTGATTTATGTTGGCATTCTTTTATCTGATTTTGGTTTCAATTGGCTATTGATCTCTCTCTCTCTCTATTGTTTTTATTATTTACAATTAGAGGTTCATATTGTCATACTTGGGTGAAACCTTATAATAATAAAACTAAAATAAAAGATCTCATATGTGTCTATGCATGTGAGTTTTGATCCAATACAATCAACACTGATGTAAGTTATGGTTGAGTCGACCTCTATGGCCCCGCCATCATGATGTGTTGTAGAAATCCAATTTATCATTAGAAGCGTCTCAAGCATAAATATCAACCGTATCTGTGACTTACCCTATCAACTGTGTGGGACCCTTTGATAAAGGGGCAGACATATTATCATGAAATTCCACAACTTAGGTGTACCCTAACATAATTTCAGTGATTTTAGACATGATTTAACACTGTTACAGGGAGCATGATTCATTTAAGTTTAGATATGACTAGTTTTGAGAAATCTCAGTTCTATTTTTTTTTTATTTATTTTTTTATTTTTTTCAGTTTTGCCATGTCTGGCTCAAATGTTTGACATACATCATGGTGAGCCTCACTGTGATGTGTATGGGAAATCTACTTGGACCATCAGATGTGTCAGTTCACATTAGGCCTTAGGCATTTTGATAATTTATCTTGCTCTGGGCACCTGTAGTCTTGGTATGTCTCATTGTCCTTCAATAATTTAATATATCGAGATTTCTTTCTCATCATCATTTACATTTTTCTTCTTAATCGATACTTGGAAGTTAATATAATCATTTACTTTGTTTTACAATCTTTAAAATCTTTATATGTAAATCTGTGCCCATATGCATTGTCGGAGAAACTAAAAAACTTACTCATTCTCAGATTGCATTGTGGAATATGCATCTATTATTCAAAGAAAGGGCGACATTCCAAGAACTCACAACTTTCTCTCCTTGCTAGCTAAATTAGTGAGTCTTATTTCCTTCATACTATATGATTCATTGATGAAGTGGGCTGGCCATTTGGACAGGCCCATGTTTATATATTATCTCGAAATTTATCTCGAAATTGATGAAGCAGATCCGAATGTACGTCAGAGCTATCCAGATGTTGAGTGGGGGTCCCTGGAAGGTGGGAACCGCTGTTATGACCATGATGAAGCTGTCCATTTCCTATGGACAACATTATGGGTGGCCTGGCCATTTGGACAGGCCCGTGTTGATGAATTATCTCGAAATTGATAAAGCAGATCCAGATGTGCGTCGGAGCTATCCGGATGTTGAGCGGGGGTCCCTGGAAGGTGGGAACCGCTGTTATGACCATGATGAAGCTGTCCATTTTCTATGGACAATATTGGAGGGGCCTGGCCATTTGGATAGGTCATGTTTATATCTATATTTGCAGGGACCACACCCTTAACCTAAATCACACCCTAAACCTATAACCGAAACCTAAACCTTAACCTATAACCTAAACTTTAACCTATAACCTATAACCTATAACCTAAACATAAACCTATAACCTATAACCTAACATAAACCTAAACCTGTAACCTAAACCTAAACCTATAACCTAAACCCGATCTTAAACCCGATCTCGAACCCGAACCTGATTTCCTAAACCTAAACCTTAACCTATTCTCAATTCCCTAAAGCTATAACCTAAACCTAAACCTAAACCTAAACCTAAAACCTAAACCTAAACCAAAACCAAAACCTATAACCCTAACCTAAACCAAAACCTATAACCTATAACCTATAACCTATAACCTAACCTTAACCTAAACCTATAACCTAAACCTAAACCTATAACCTAAACCTATAAACTAAAACCTAAACTTAAACCTAAAACCTAAATGTATTCTCAAATCCCTAAACATAAACCTACACCTAATCCTAATCTCAACTCCCTAACCTAAACCTAAACGAAAACCCAAACCTAAACCCGATCCCGAACCCGAACCTGATTTCCTAAACCTAAACCTTAACATATTCTCAATTCCTTAAAGCTATAACATATAACCTATAATATATAACCTTAACCTAAACTTTAACCTAAACCTATAACCTAAACCTAAACCTAAACCAATAACCTTAACCTAAAACAAAACCTATAAACTAAACCTTAACCTATAACCTATAACCTATAACCGATAACCTAACCTTAACCTAAACCCAAAACCTAAAACCTAAAACCTAAACCTAAACCTATAACCTAAATGTATTCTCAAATCCCTAAACCTAAACCTACACCTAATCCTAATCTCAACTACTTAACCTAAACCTAAACCTAAACTTGAAAACCCAACCCCAACCTGATTTCCTAAACCTAAACCTAAAACCTAAATGTATTCTCAAATCTTTAAACCTAAACCTACACCTAATCCTAATCTCAACTCCTTAACTTAAGCCTAAACTTGAAAACCTAAACTAAACCCAATCTCAAACCCGAACCCGATTTCCTAAACCTAAACCTTAACCAATTCTCAATTCCCTAAAGCTTTAACCTATAACCTATAGCCTAAACCTAAACCTTAACCTAAACCTATAACCGAAACCTAAACCTAAACCTTAACCGAAACCTAAACCTATAACTTAACCGAAACCAAAAACCTAGAACCGATAAACCGAGAACCGATAACCTAAACTAGAACTATAACCTAACCTAAACCAAAACCTAAAACCTAAACCTAAACCTAAACCTATAACCTAAACCTAAACCTAAACCTAAAACCTAAATGTATTCTCAAATCCCTAAACATAAACCTACACCTAATCCTAATCTCAACTCCCTAACCTAAACCTAAACCTAAACTTGAAAACCCAAACCTAAACCCGATCCCGAACCCAAACCGAACCCAATTGATGTAATAATGTAGCCCAATCACATGGCAACAAACAAGAAAATCTTGCTTTGTTGGCAAACATACTCGAACTCAAGCATCACAATGCATCTATTTCCATCTCTGCTATCTCTTATAACATAGATTATTTGAGATTTGGATTTATCTCATTTTTAGAGTCATGTCCTAACACAATATGATAATATTAATAGACAAGGTGGATTTGTCACTAACATTATTCCAAGACCCATATAACTTCTCCTTATAGGAAGTTGGGTAGGGCACATGCAGCTTGAATCCATCAAAGGAGATAAGGATCACCTCTCATATGTTCTCTCTCTTTTCATTTGGTTTTTTTCCATAGGATTGTTTATTTTGTAGTGTCTGCTCACGTACAACATTTTAGCATTCCAGAATGAGTTTTTCAACATATCATATATTATTTTAGGTAGGAGAAGCTACTTTAGCAAACAAACCCCACTACTCCAGGTTGCCCACGCCGAATTTATGAGATTTTATCTGATGAATTGTCAAAAGTCCATTTTATTTTCATTTTTACTATAAATGGTAAGTTTTAGATGGCATATAACTTTTGATCCTTCTGAGTTGTAGGGGACGTGCCAACATGAAAAGGGCTTTGAAAAATTAGGAGAATAATGTGGTTAGGCCAAATTGGGTTGTTACTACTTTTGACAGAAAACCATGAAGTCTAATAGGAATGGATATCGTCTGTAATTAGTAAGTTTACTTTTTATAATAAGTCACATATTTTAGTGTGTTTGAGTTGGAGTTTTGAGTTTAAAAGTCCATCCTAGGTTTGAACACATCACTCATGTTGGATTTTGCAATAGTTTAGAAGATTTGTAGGTACATTTTTGATTTCTTCATATATAAGTGTTTTTTTTTTTTTTTTTTTTTTTTTTGTCTTTCTTCCTTTTGAGATGTGTACAAAGGCATACTTGTTTGATTGTGTCTACAAATGCTGTTTTATACAAGCTGACAAGCTAAAGAAGTCAGTGGAGGATGAAATTCATTTTCTCAAGGGAAGGGTTTCAGAACTTGAAATTGATCTTGTGTCGAAGTCCATAGAAGTTACATATGCAGTTTCAAGGAAAGAAGAAGCTCTATCTTCTGCATTTGCTGAAATTGACCGTCAGAAGGAAAAAAATTCTGTAAAAATGTGAGCATTATTGAATGCATATGGAGGGTGTTTACTGTGTTGGAGTGTATTTGTTTCTTACACATGAGGGCACGCCTTAGTTGTAATTTTTATGATAGGTTGAGCAAAGTGAAGTATTGTTTATTTAGAAATGTGAATGTAGGATGCATTGTATGATTTGATTGCTATTTGTAATAAATGCATCATTTTTTTTTATTGTATTTTATGTATTATTTTTATCAGCATTAAGCTTAGATGAGTTATCAATCACAACAGGTTCTTACAATGGAAATAGGTCATATTATTACAATTTTTAAAAAAATAGCTACGAATATAATCCAAGCTATAGCTACGGCTTTTGTCTGTAGCTATTGGTATCTATTGCTACGGATATTGTCCATAGCTATTGATATATATTGCTACGGATATAATCTGTAACTATTAGTATCTATTGCTACGGATATAATCCGTACCTATTGGTATCTATTGCGACGGATATAATCCGTAGCTATTGGTACGGTTATAATACGTAGCTATTGGTATCTATTGCTACGGATATAATCCGTGACTATTGTATCTATTGCTACGGATATAATCCGTAGCGATACTTTTAGCTACCCCACCAATAGCGACGGACGTGCTACAAATTATATCCGTAGAAAAAGGGCTTTTGCTACGGTTTTTGGCCGTAGCCTTTGCCTGTTTTTCTTGTAGTTTTAACATACAGACATTGGTTTGTCTAAGTCATTATGAGTAGCCGTTCGTATAATTTAAATGCATATACAATTTCCTTTATGATTGATTTGTTCCTATTCAGCCTAAATGCTCACTCTGAAAAAGAATATAAAATAAAATTAAAAAAACAAATATACATGGAAATTAGGTTATAGTTAAAGGTTAACACTCGGGTTTTGAAAACACGGGGCGTTACATACTCTGACCTTCTAGAGACATGCTTGGCCCACTCCCTTGATTTAAATAATGACATGATTAGGAAGATGGATGTCATGCTTGATGCTGCACTGGTACTTGAAGTTAACTAGTGGAGGCCACAATTTAAGAAATTGCCATAAACCAATGTATTGCCTCTACCGTCTAGCCTCAAAGCACTGAATCTTAACCTAAAACCTTTTCCTGTTGATCTTAAATATGTCTACTTAGGTCAAGATGAGACATACCCGGTGGTGATTTCTTCCCACCTTAAGAAAGAACATGAAAGTGTGCTTATTTCCACCTTATTAAGCATGAAGGAGCCCTTGGATGGTCGATTGCGGACCTCAAGGGAATTGACCCTTTGATTTGTACTCACCGCATTCATCTTAAGGATAATGTGAAGACCTCCCGACAATCAAAATGTAGATTAAATCCAAACATGAAGGAAGTAGTTAAGGCTAAGATACTTAAGTTGTTGGATGTGAGTATAATATACCCCATATCCGACAGTCAATGGGTGAGTCCAACTCAAGTGGTTCTGAAGAAGTCTGGAATCACCATCGTAACCAATGCCGACAATGAACTCGTACCAACTAGAGTAACTATTGGTTGGAGAATGCGCATTGACTACAGAAAATTGAATACCGTCACATAAGGAAGGACCACTTTTCCCTTTATTGATCAAATTTTGGAAAGGCTAGCTGGTTACTCTTACTATTGCTTCCTTGACGACTATTCGGGCTACAACCAGTTTGAGATAGCCCTTGAAGATTAAGAGAAGACAACGTTCACATGTCCCTTTGACACCTTTGCTTACCGAAGGATGCCATTCGGAATATGTAATGCCCCCGTCACCTTTCAACGATGCATGTTGAGTATATTCTCTAACATGGTGGGGCAATATTTGGAGGTCTTCATGGACGACTTCTCTGTTTTTGGTCCATCCTTTAACGAGTGTTTAGAAAATCTAAAAAATGTGTAGAAGCGATGCGAGGAAAAGAATTTGGTTTTGAATTGGGAGAAGTGCAATTTCATGGTTCCCAAAGGGATTGTTCTTGAACATATAATTTTGTCCAAGGGAATTGAGGTAGACAAGGCAAAAATTGATCTTATCTCTAACTTACCTCCACCCAAGAGCATACATGACGTGCAATCCTTCCTAGGACATGCTGGATTTTATAGACGATTCATAAAGGACTTTAGTCATGTCTCTCGTCCTTTATCTTCCTTCAAAATGATATACCATACGAGTAGACTGAACAATTCTAGGAAGCTTTCACTAAGCTTAAGGCTATGTTGACAACCGCACCTATCATGCAGCCACCCGAATGGAGCATCCCTTTTGAGATTATGTGCGATGCGTCTGATTATGCTATTGGAGTAGTGTTAGGCTAGAGAAAAGAGAAGAAGCCCAATGTGATTCACTATGCGAGTAAAACTCTAAATTTTGCCCAAGTGAACTACTCTACTATGGAGAAGGAACTCTTAGCCGTAGTGTTCGCTTTAGACAAATTTAGGTTCTACTTGATCGGATCTAAGATCATCATTTACACTGATCATGCGGCGCTGAAATACCTTCTTTCTAAGAATGATGCTAAGCCCCGCTTGATAATATGGATGCTTCTACACCAAGAATTCGACATAGAAATAGGAGACAAAAAGGGAGTAGAGAACGTAGTGGTGGACCACCTCTTTATGTTTGATCTCCCTGATTCTCTTGAACCAACATCAATAAACGACATGTTCCCTGATGAACAATGGTTTAAACTCTCCCAATTACCTTGGTTGGCTAACATTGCAAATTATCTTGCCACAGGTTTCACGCCAACATATTGGACTGCGCAAGATAAGAAAAAAATTCTTCCCCGCAGTACGTAAGTTCTTCTAGGATGACCCGTATCTATTTAAATATTGCCCAAACCAAATTCTAAAGAGATGTGTGTCAAACAATGAACATTAGAGTGTCATCTCCTTTTGTCACTTTATGGCCTGCAGTGGTCACTTTTCTGATAAAAAGACCACGACCAAAATTCTGTAGTGTGGCTTTTATTAGCCCATATGTTCAAAGATACTCATGAGTTTTACAAAGCTTGTGAGCGTTGTCAGAAATTGGGAGGATTGTCCCATATGAATATGTTGCCACTAAACCCAATCTTATCATTGAAGCATTCGATTGCTGTGGCATTGATTTTATGAGACCATTCTCCCAATCATTTGAGTATCCAACCCTTGCATACCCATTAATCATCGCACTCTAAGTAATTAAATTCCTCTCAGGAATTTCATCGAACACCCCACGTGCACACCCAATCACTTCACATTTTGTATAGAAATTCAACAGCTTATTCTGCACAAACGGGCTCGATACAAGCTGGTGGCGAAAAACATCTATTTTTCAACTCCAAAACAATCATCATCCATAAAAGGAGGACATGAAACATGCATGATGGCCAATTACATGTGTATCTGTATCATACTCTACCAGTTAATCTAACAACTCTTTCAAGAAGAAAGAGTTCAAATGACAGGGGATGCAACAGGTTGGCTTAGCCAGGGAATTTCAAATTTTCAAAAAACCTACCTTTGCCTATAGAATGCAGGCACCACCAGCGTCCTTCTGATTCACCTCTGATCTGTCATCCTTCTCAGATCTGGTAGCCACAACCACTGCCAATAGTGCCAGCAGCTTCATCCATTGCACCCTTTGTCGCATCAGCCAATCGCAACCTCTGCCAAGTGCATCATCGTTAATAGCGAGCTCAACCAAAACCCTAGAAATGGAGAGAGAGAGAGAGAGAGAGAGAGAGAGAGAGAGAGAGAGAGAGAGAGAGAGTTTGGGCAATCGTTCTTTTAGAAGAGGAAATGAAAGAGATAGGTTTTTTTTAAAGAGGAAATGAGAAAGTACTTACGATTTTTAGGACTTCTACTGGTAGCAGGGGCAACCACAAAAAGCACCATCGATTCATATCCAATTAATTGTCTTGGATACTGAGCCCATCGTAGATATGAGCACTCAAATTCCCGTCATTCTTAGTCCTTCATTCCTTGCTACGTCAAGTGCAATCATTAATTGTATGAATGAAATTATGAATTTATCTTTCGGAAATATGACATTGGAGCTTAATATTCTTTTTTAAACATGAGCAAACAATTAGAGGATGTTGATGATATCCACGACATTAACTTGATAGATTCTTTCATGGAAGATAGAGAACTTTTGACTCTATACTCTGACCCTCTAGAAAAATGCTTGGCTCACTCCCCTGATTTAGATGATGACATGATTAGGGAGATCGATGCCATACTTAATGTTGTGTTAGTACTTGAAGTTAACTGGTGGAGGCCACAATTTAAGAAATTGCCCCCAATCGATGTAGTGCCTATACGTCTAGCCTCGAAGCACTGAAGCTTGACCTAAAACCTTTGCCTATTGATCTTAAATGTCTACTTAGGTCAAGATGAGGCATACCCGGTGGTGATTTCTTCCCACCTTAAGAAAGAACATGAGAGTGTGCTTATTTACACTCTCAGTGAGCATGAAGGAGCCCCTGGATGGTCGATTGCAGACCTCAAGAGAATTGACCCTTTAATCTGTACTCACCGCATTCATCTTGAGGATAATGCAAAGACCTCATAAAACCACAACGTAGATTAAATCCAAACATGAAGGAAGTGGTTAAGGCTGAGGTACTTAAGTTGTTAGATATGAGTATTATATACCCTATATCTATCAGTCAATGGGTGAGTCTAACTCAGGTGGTTCCTAAGAAGTCCGGAATCACTATCGTAGCCAATGTCGAAAATGAACTCGTAGTAACTAGAGTTACTACTGGTTGGAGAATGTGCATTGACTACAGAAAATTGAATACCGTCACACAAGGAAGGACCACTTTCCTTTGCCCTTTATTGATCAAATTTTGGAAAGGCTAGCTGGTCACTCTTATTATTGCTTCCTCGATGGCTATTCGGGCTACAACTAGATTAAGATAGCCCTTGAAGATCAAGAGAAGACAACGTTCACATGTCCCTTTGGCACGTACGCTTACTGAATGATGTCATTCAGACTATGTAATGCCCCTTAAAGTGCCCTGGTTTGTCAATTAACGTGTGTGTTGAGTCAGTTAGACTATAGAGCCTGATAGGAAGATCAATTCAACCGTCTGCCTCAACCGGATGTGTGCAAGCTCGCCACAGGTAAAATACTTACATCACGGGTTTTTAAAACCCTTGTCCCAAATCACCAGGTATATTAAAACCCTTGTCCCAAATCACCAGGTATATTAAAACCCTTAAAAAATGTTAGAATATCATAGGGTTTTTAGGGTAAGAAAACGTTTTCAAAATAGGAAAATTCTCTAAGTTTTCTTTCCTTGTCGATTTTATCGATACACATCTCGATATGATCGACCTGCGCTGTCAAGTCCTCGATGCTCCATCGATACCATCGAAAAGAGGACCAAATATGTCCAGTAACCTTATACATATCTGGACGGAATTATCGATGTATCGATACACTAATCGATATCATCAATATTCAAATCTCGAGTCTATCGGAAATGACTCGATAATATCGACAGACAGAATTCCGGCGTCCCTGTTTTTTTTAAAGAATATCATATAAGCATCGATATATCAAAGCCTCCTCGATTCCATCAAAATTCAAACCTCGATGATATCGATGGGCCTTCGATGATATCGGTCTTGGGCGCCAAGCTCTCCAGTAAAATATTTCAGGGTGATTTATCTATGATTGGGGGTCACTCGATAGAATCAATATTCAAATATTGATGATATCGATGCCGTATCGATTGCATCGAACATGGACATAAACTGTCCAGCAAGCTTTATGAAAAATCCTTTTGATTTATCGATGCATCGACATAGCTATCGATATCATCGACATTCAAATTTCGATGATCTCGAAGGTCCCTCGATCATTCATAAAAAACCTGAAATATTTCAAGTCATGTCTCTCTCATTTTTTAAATGTCGATGGATCGAACCTCTCTCAATGGATTCGGAGTTTGAAATTCGATGACATCAAAAATCATTTCGATTAATCGACCAGCTGGCAAAAGGTTTGAAAAGCGTATGACATCGAGTTCGAGTCATCGAGCAGACCATCGATGCTATCGAGAGTATACGCTCGATGATATCGAACTCTGTCATAAATGTGACCGTTTTATATCCGTTGGAACCTTTTGCTTATATAAAGAGGACTTGTCTATTGTTGCTGTGAGAGAAAGAAGAGAGTGCTTTTGTGTATTTTACCTTAGATCATATACCTAAAGCCCTTTCTCTCAGGGAAGTTCATCCTCCAATCCACCCTCACCATTGACATTCGATAGAGTGGATTGGGGAATGAACTTCCGCATTCAAGGATCCTCCAGCTACTAATGGCAAATCATTAAGTTAGGATGCCTTGCATGCATAATCGGAATCACTCTATCTTCCTTATAGGAAAACATTTTATAGAGTAGGATTCCGTCTTAACTTGACCTAACCCGAAGCCTCGCATTGGTACATCATTTGTGTTGCGGATCAAGGAAGCCAAAGACTCTTCATCAACAAAGGAGGAGATCTTCGTCAACGTGCTTAATGGGACTCATCCACTTATTTGTAAGTATCTAGAGTCCAGAGGACACTTCCTTTTTAGGATTGGGTCTTACGTGTCTCTCACCCTTTCAAGCCCTCGTAGGAGGCCTCCGGCGGGAGTGTACGTGGTGGGTGCGTTGTGTGGACCCTTGCTCTATGGAGAGCATAAACATTTGGCTGAAGGTGAACCAGTCAAAACCTTAGGTTTGAGGTGAACCGTGAAAAACCTCGGGTTTGGGGTAAACCGCGTAAAACCTCCGTTAGGGTTTTATGGAAGATCCTTGGCCAGTGTGCTTAAAAGTGGGTGCGTTGTGGTGACCCTTGCTCGTGAGAGCATAAATAGTCAGCCTCAGTGTAGGTTGTAAAGGTTGAAGGTGAACCTGATTTAAAACCTTAGGTTTGAGGTGAACCGCTATGAAACCTCCTTAGTGAAATCCGACACACTCAAGGGTTGAGTGCGTCTGTCGGGAGTGGAGTAGACTGATCGTTGAACCACTATAAAAATGACTGTGTTTGAGATTGCTATTTTTCTGATTGTGTGATTTACTTTAATACTTTCATATCTGAATATCTAAGATCATACCTCACACACATCATAGTCATATCCATCATAAACTAGTTTGCATACTGTTCGCTTATTAAATAGTTTGTGATTGGATCCTCTACTAGGCTTGGAAGCTAGTAAAGTTATTTTTGAGTAATCTTAATATGAGCTTGTTGTATGGATTAGTGTAATAGGATTTTAAATAAACCATAAAAACTTTAAAAGTCCTATTCACCCCCATCTAGGACATATTGGCATATTCCTACTTCAACGAAAGCGGTCTTCACCGCTATTTCAGCCCCCACCACCTTTTAGTGATGCATGTTGAGTATATTCTCTGACATGGTGGGGCAATATTTAGAGGTCTTCATGGACAACTTCTTTGTCTTTGGTCCATCCTTCAACGAGTGTTTAGAAAATTTGAAAAATGTGCAGAAGCAATGCGAGGAAAAGAATTTGGTTTTGAATTGGGAGAAGTGTCATTTCATGGTTCTCAAAGGGATTATTCTTGAACATATAATTTTGTCCAAGGGAATTGAGGTAGACAAGACAAAAATTGATCTTATCTTTAACCTATCTCCACCCAAGAGCATACATGACATGCGATCCTTCCTAAGACATGCTGAATTTTATAGACGATTCATAAAGGACTTTAGTCATGTCTCTCATCCTTTATGTAATCTCCTTTAAAATGACATACCATATGAGTGGACTGAGCAATGCCAGGAATCGTTCATTAAGCTTAACGCTATGTTGACAACTGCCCCTATCATGCAACCACCAGATTGGATCATCCCTTTTGAGATTATGTGCGATGCGTCTGATTATGCTATTGGAGCAGTGTTCGACCAGAGAAAAGAGAAGAAGCCTTATGTGATTCATTATGCGAGTAGAACTCTAAATTCTGCCCAAGTGAACTACTCTACTATGGAGAAGGAACTCTTAGCCTTAGTGTTCACTTTGGACAAATTTAAGTCCTACTTGATCAAATATAAGATCATCGTTTACACTGATTATGCGACGCTGAAATACCTTCTTTCTAAGAATGATGCTTAGCCCCACTTAATAAGATGGATGTTTTTACTCTAAGAGTTCGACATAGAAATACGAGACAAAAAGGGATTAGAGAACGTAGTGGCGGACCATATTTTTATGCTTGATCTCCCTGATTCTCTTGAACCAACACCGATAAACGACATGTTCCTTGATGAACAATTGTATAAACTCTCTCAATTACCATAGTTTGCTGACATTACAAATTATCTTGCCAGAGGTTTCACGTCGACATATTGGACTGCGCAAGATAAGAAAAAAATTCTTCGCTGAGGTATGTAAGTTCTTCTGGGATGACCCGTATCTATTTAAATATTGCCCAGACCAAATTCTAAGGAGATGTATGCCAAATAATGAACATCAGAGTATCATCTCCTTTTGTCACTCTCAAGCTTGCGGTGGTCACTTTTCTGCTAAAAAGACCACGTCTAAAATTTCGCAATGCAGCTTTCACTTGCCCATTATGTTCAAAGATACTCATGAGTTTTGCAAAGCTTGTGAACGTTGTCAGAAATTGGAAGGATTGTCTCATAGAAATATGTTGCCATTGAACCCAATTCTTATCATCGAAGCATTCGATTGTTGGGGCATCGATTTCATGGGACCATTCCCTCAATCATTTGGAAATAATTACATCTTACTGGCAGTAGACTATTTCACTAAATGGGTCGAAGCAATCTTGTGCTGGAATAATGATCATAGAACGGTCATTAACTTCTTAAAAGAAAGCGTCCTTTCCTGGTTCGGAATGCCTTGAGCTATCATTAGTGATGGAGGTTCACACTTTTGTAATAGGCCATTCAAGAATTTAATGAATAAATATGACATCTCTCATAAAGTGAGCTCTCCGTACCACCCGTAGACAAGCGGACAAGCTGAAATTTCCAACTGGGAAATTAAA
Source organism: Magnolia officinalis (assembly GCA_021015155.1). Lineage (NCBI taxonomy): Eukaryota > Viridiplantae > Streptophyta > Magnoliopsida > Magnoliales > Magnoliaceae > Magnolia > Magnolia officinalis. Next base: position 43,019,385 of record JAJHSJ010000007.1, read on the forward strand.
CAAAATATAGAAAAAACAGTTAACCCTGGTCATAAAGAATGGTCAATCCATTTGACCGATGCTTTATGGGCTTACCATACAGCTTTTAAGATCCTCATTGGAATGTCTCCCTTCAGACTTGTCTATGGGAAAGCTTGCCACTTACTTGTAGAGTTGGAACATAGAGCCTACTAAGCTATAAAAAATCTGAATTTTAACTTGGACAAAACTGGCTCGCTGCGCAAACTTCAATTACATGAACTCAAAGAAATTCGAAATGATGCTTACGAGAACTCGAGAATTTACAAGGACAAGATGAAGGTATTTCATGACCAGAACATCCTTCGAAAATTATTCACACCTAGTCAAAGAGTTCTTATGTATAATTCTCAGTTACATCTTTTTTCGGGTAAGCTTCGAATTCATTAGACCGGTCCTTTCATTGTTATTAATGTTTATCCTCATGGGGCTGTCAAGATAAAGAATTCGATGAATGACAATGTTTTCAAAGTAAATGGACACCGTCTTAAGCCATTTGTTGAGAAGTTTAACTCAGAGGATATGTCCATGCTTCTGATTGATCCTGTGTATCAGGATTAACCTCCTAGTCTGATGGAGGTATAGTTAGGTTTATTGCTTTCATAGGATTTAGGTTTAAGATAGTTTGTTTATTCAATAAGTTTAGTCTTCATGCTAACCCATCTACATGTTGAGAACTTTGGAAAAGCTTTAAATTCTTCTTCTTCAGATACTACCTTTCCATCACTTCTCCTTTCTTTTCGTTGTCTCATGTGCATGGCATGCTCATTTCTTTTACATTGAGGACAATGTAGGTTTTAGGTTGGGGGGTGTGGATTAGGTAAACTAATCAGAATTTTCTTAGTCTTTGAGCAAAAATCTCAAAAAATTTCAACTTTTTGAAAACAAAAGCTTGTGTAATTAAGAATGCTTTGAGTATGATAATAAGATAGAGAGATTGAATTTTGAATTGTTGGAGTTTGATCAACTAAGTGGACTATTGCTTATGTTCTCTCATCTAATTAATTAAGAGGAAGTTTGAATATCATGTTGACCTAAATCACAAGACACATTCAATTTATTTTCCATTAATTGTGCTAGAATTTCTGATTATTAGTATGTGAATTATTGATAGATGTTGAGAATTAAGTCTGGAAAATTTTGCCCACCTTAAAAAGATGAAATAAACTGTTAAAAAATAGAGAGATCGACAAAAAGGTCATGTATGATAAAAAGACTGGAAAAGAATGGAAATAATAAAAAGAATGAAAAGGAATAAATACAAGTGACCATTGATATAAAATCAAAAACTGGAAAAAGAAGAAAAATGGGATAAGTTCATAATCGGTATTTGATTATTTAATCAATCTTGAGGTGATGAGCATGGCTAACATTACGAAATGATAGTACTTTTATGGAAAGTAAGTTAGAATTCACTGAGCACATTGGAAAAACTTGATATATGAACTTATGCTCCTAAGTAATTGATAAAGAACTTATTTGATTGATTGCTCATGTGATTTGGCTCTAGGTTTTTAAATTTTCACTCTCGCTTCTTTGAGTTATGCTCATTCATACTTGTTTGAACAAAATATTATTTTCTTAAAGAGGTTTGAACATTGAGAATTGAAGATTATGTCACATATGTTTTGCTCGGGACTAATAAAATGCTGGTTTGGTGGGGGGGGGGGGGGGGGGGTGTTGAGTGTCAAATATTGCATATTTCTCCCTATTTATATCTTGATTTTATGAACATGATAACGTTTAATGGGTATATTTTATACATGTTTGTATTACGAGGTGAGTTTAAGAGCTTGGATTGAAAAGAATGTTAAAGGCATGAATTTGGTGCTTAAGAATCTGAAAGTGCCCTGGTTTGTCAATTAGCGTGAGGGTTGAGTCGGTGAGTCAAGTGAACCCCATATGAAGATCATACAAGCTACTGCCTCAACCGGATGTGTGTTTCAAGATCGTCAAAGGTAAATTAAGCCTCACATCCCATGTCCTAAAACACCCACGTAAATAAATCCTTAAAAACCTTAGAACAACATAGAAGTTAAAAAGTCTGAAAACTTGTTTTTAAACAGGAAAATTTTCTAAGTTTTTTGCTTAGTTCAATGACATTGAGCTGACGTCGATGACATCAAACACTCATGTTCGATGACATCTAACAAGCTTCGATGACATTGAAATGAGACCTTTTATGTCCAGCAACCACATAATATTTGGACAGAATATTCAATGAATCGAACATAACTTTAATGACAGCGAACATTAGTAATCGATGACATCAAAGGCGAGTTGATGACATCGAAAAACTTAGAGCATTATCCAACAAAACTTCTTGGAAAATATTCTGACTTTGCTCGAGGAATCGAATGAGCTTCGAGGTCATCGAAATTTAAATTTTGATGACATCGAGTAAGGTTCGATGACATCGAATCTGGACAAGTCTGTGTCCAGCAAGCTTCAAAGGAAAATCAACTGAAATATTCGAGGAATCGAGATAGATTCGATATCATTGAAATTCAAACTTCGACGAAATCGAAAATGGACAAGTCTGTGTCCAGCAAGCTTGGAAGGAAAATCAAACTAAAATGTTCGAGGAATCGAGCTATCCTTGATGAAATTGAAATTCAAACTTCGATGACATTGAGGAAGCCTCGATGACATCGAAATTGGACAAAGAAGGGTCTAGCGAGCCTTTAAGGAATATCTTCTGAAAGATCGATGAATCGAACTGGGATTCAATGATATCGAACTTCAAAATTCGATGACTTAAATCAAGCTCGATGACATCGAAGACAGCCTTAATCTTGTCCAGCAAGCTCTTGTATAATATCACATAGAATGTCGAGGAATCGAACTGTAATTTGATGTCATCGGAGTTCAAATCTGGATGACATTGAAGAAGGTTTGATGACATAGATCTCATGTTAAAAAGTTCCAGCAATGTTTTTCAGTTGAGTTCGTATCATCGAACTAATATTCGATATCATCGAAAGTAAATGTTTGATGACATCGAATCAGGTTCGATGACATCAAACTCAGTCAAACACTGACTATTTTATTACCATTGGAGCTTTTTGCCTTTATAAGGAGCGCTTGTTCTTGGTTGCTAAATAAAGAAAAAGTGAGAGAGCCTTGAGAGAGTTATTGCTTATCACCAACCCTAAGCCCTTTTTCTCATGGGAGTTCATCCTTCAATCCACCCTCATCATTGATATTCAATAGAGTGGATTGATGAATGAACTTTCACATTCTAGGATCATCCAGTTACCTCCTTAATGGCAAATCATTGAGCTGGGATCCCTTGAATGCTTAAGACCATGGAATCACTTCGTCTCTTCAATGATTAACATTCATTAGAGTGGATTCCAACAAAACCTTGACCCAACCCTGTCGCCTTACATTAGAGCATCATCAGTGTTGCGGATCAAGGGAGTTGAAGAATCTCCATCATCAAGGGAGAACATCTTCATCAACGTGCTGAACAGGGCTCATCTACTTACCCGTAAGTCATTAGAGTCCAGAGACCCTTTTGATCATTCCTTGTGTAGGATTGGGTCACAGGTGTATCCTAAACCTTTCAAGCCCTCATTTGAGGCCTCCGTCGAGAGAGTACGTTTGGGTGCTTAGTGTAAGACCCTTGCTTTTGTGTAAGGCATAAACATCGGTCCTTTGTATAGGTCCTTGGCCTGTGTGGCTTAAACTAAGTTCCTTGTGTAGATCCTTGGCTTGTGTGGCCTAAATTAGGGTCCTTGTGTGGATCCTTGATCTGTGTGGTCTAAACTAGGTTCCTCGTGTGGACCCTTGGCCTGTGTGGCCTAAAACCTAGGTTCCTTGTGTGGACCCTTGGCCTGTGTGGCCTAAAACCTAGGTTCCTTATGTGGATCCTTGGCCCGTGTGGCCTAAAACTTAGGTGCTTTATGTAGGACCTTTGCTCTTGTGTAGGGCATAAACTATCGTGTCCTTGTGTAGGACCGTTTGCCTTGTGTAGGCATGTTTAGGTACCTTGTGTAGGTCCTAGAGTCAACCCTGTGTAGGTTGTAAAGGTTAGAGGTGAACCTGATTTGAAACCTCCACTAGTGAAATCCGGTATACTCAAGGGTTGAGTGCATCCGCCGGGAGTGGAGTAGGCACATAACTGAACCACTATAAATGACTGTGTTTGGGATTGCTATTTGCATATTCTTTTATTGTGTTTACTTTGAATGTTCACATGAAGCATGATAACATGATTATCTAGAACTGATAAGAATCACATCCCACACACTTTCACATAGTTCATCCATCATAGACTAATTGCTATATCTTGTTTAAATATTAAGTAGTCTTCTGATTGGATCCTCTACTTGGCTTGAAAGCCATTAGAGTTGAAATGAGTATATCTTGATGGTTGCATATTAGATTAAGATTAGGTTAATAAAATTTTATAAAGTCCTATTTGCCCCCCTCTAGGACACTTTGACCTATTCCTACTTTTACTATAGCGGTCTTTACTGCAATTTCAATTGGTATCAGAGAGTGTTTCTCTTAAGGGTTTAACCACCTAAAGAGCGATCTTGACTGAAGTTAAGAAACTATGGTTAATAGTGTGGGACTAGAGAGAGTAAAAGATAACACTTCAAATACTCACAATCAACAGTACACTAAAACTCTTAAACTACTGGGTATTACCAAAAGTAAAAATAGTTAGAACAATTGCCTAGTAATTCATACTGCTCTTAAGGCTGACAATAGTTCGAAGTGGTATCTTGACAGTGGGTGCTCCAGACACATGACCGATGACCAATGTCACGCCCCAAACCCGAAAATCGGATTCGCAGGAATCCCAATTGCCGAACCCGATGCCCACAACCTCTGTAGTACCCCATTCTCGGCTCTCAGCGTCCAATCCCCAGGTTCCGATCCTAGGATCCAACAAGGAGCATTTTCCAACGTACCTTTATCTCATAAGAAGCATAACTACAAGTACACCCAAATCATAAAGACAACATCATCATCACATATCCACTAATATAAACATTTGAATAAAATGCTAAAAGGGAAATACATATATCAAGCTCCAGAAGACAGCCGAATGCTCCAAGCTCAACGCTACTGCAACCTAACGCCACCTGCACGCATCTATCGTGCATAAGCTTATAGAAAGCTTAGTGGGTGGTGAAAGTGTGTGCACAAGATAAGTGCTAAGTAAGCGATATCAAAGAAATCAGAGTAAGAGGAAATACTGACAAGCTCATAAATCATACAATATCAGAAATATTGACAAGTTCATAAATCATGCGATATTAGAGTAATGCAAAAATATACTGATAGAGTAATGTAGATCAGATATGCAATGCGGAGACAATAAGCCAAATATCAGATGTCGATGATGCAATGTAATATACAAATCCTGATGAGTCCATGAATACCGTCAATCGTATCTAGGCCATATAAATACATAAACATAGTAACCCAGAATGCCATATGCTGCAGATGTAATGCGAGATGTGGTGCGAATGGAATGACCATGCTGAAGTGTAAAGTCGGGATGATAGTACGTAGTATCGCAGGCTATGAGGTCCATCACAAGGGACTTCCATCCAAACCAGTCCCATACCTAAATTTGGATAGTCAGACTCAATGTGGTAAACTCCTGATCTCAGGTTAGTCGCGTGCCCCAACCGAAATCCTGACCATTGAGAAGGTACACGTAACAAATAGTTGTGCACCACCAGCTCGAGTGGATAGTGAATGAATGAATGAATGAATGAATGAATATGCAACTCCTGCTCAATAAGTCCACATATCAGTACGGTTCCTCTTTGGGATCATCACCGGGGTCTAGTAAACTCAACACCACCTGCCGCCCCATTAAGAGCACAACTGGGTAAGTGGAAGAGACCTCATTATCCGCCTAGCCAGTAGTCTTCCAAAACCTACCCAGCTCGTCGATAGCAGACTCATTCCTCAAGCTGGTCAAACTCAGCCTAGCTATGCCTACTCCCTCAGGCGGGTAAGGCCACACCCCCTCCTAACCGACCATGACACAGTGGGAGACGCGGCCTCCTGGTATTCGACACTCGGGCTCTCATATATATCCACTCAGTCTCGACGTTGAGGCGTCCTCTGGTACCAAGAGGGTTTTAGATATTTTCACCCAGTGTCATCTATGGCAGCCCGATGCTCGAACCAAACATTTTCGGTGTCCCATCTGGCCATCCAAACTCCTAATCTTAAACTAATCCTTGGTGACTAATCTTCAAACATGCTCGAACTAAACTCCTAATCTTAAACTAATCCTCGAACTAGTTAATCTCAGAAAACGTAGCTGTCAGTCCCCGGCAACGGCGCCAAAAACTTGTTCACTCCCCAAGTATAGGGTTGTGATGTAGTAATAAACTCGGTGAGACTGAGGTCGAATCCATAGGGACTGAAAATTGTACGTAATCTGAAACTAACTAGAACTAGAACTAGAATAAGATGAAATTTAAATCGAGTAAATATGGGTGAATAATGGTGAAGTAAGACCTGAAACTGGTGAAATTTAAAGGTAGGAAACTAGGGTGCCAAGGATCCACTTGTAGAGATTAGGGCGATCTATGCTTGATTCAAGAACATAACTGGACTTTGAGTCCCATCTTCATCCAGTTAGAAAATATAACCTGAAAATCGATATGAACTTCCTTTTGATCCAGTTTTCAAATAGATGAAAGGTATAAGAATTAGATATGATTCCATTGTAATTTGAGTCACAATAAACCATTAAAAACTACAAATATTCCATATATTCAAAACTAGAATCAAACTTTAGTTCTTCAGATGAATCTAACCGTCAAGATCTCCCATCACGCCACAAGCTTCACCTCTTAGCCCTAGCTAAGAGGTTTAGCCCCACATGAATGGGCCTAATCCCTTAAACAAATATTAAAAAATAAAACAAAAAGAAAATAAAACAAAACTCTAAAAATCTCTGTCTACGTCCAAGCCAAACCCGAGCCAAGATCCCCCTCTTTCTGTCCCTCGTCTTTCTTTTATACGAGCCAGCAAAGTCGGTCCCAAGTTTCCGCATAAGAGGCGGTTTATATGCATAAGTTTACGCAGCAAGGCCTTTTTAGAAACTCCTTTACGCACGCCAAACCGCTCGTCTAAGTAATCTGACTTCATTTTGAAGTTGAAAGCCCATTTCTCAAGAGGTTGAACGGTCTGGATCATCAATCCGATCGTCCTTGAGATCACATAAGGGTCCACTGGAGTCGGTAACGTCCGAGTGTTTCCGGACTCTGTTGCTTGCGTAACAGAAGTGAAAACTCTGATTTTGCGTTACTGTGGGGCCCATATGCCATGGTTTTCGAAGAATCAGTGCTGTCCATTGAAATACCCTCGAAAAACCAGTCAAGAATGAACGGTTTTGGATTGGATTCAATGTGGCCCACAGATTTTCCCCTCTGCCGTCTACCTCCATTTGAACGACTGGTTTTAGATCCTCGCGATATTCTGTTATTCCGCAACCTAGTCAGTAATAAAAGGCTCGATGGGAGACCAATGGACGGTTCGGATCATGAAAAGGACGATGTGTGGGGTCCACTATCAAAACCCAATCACATGCTGTCTGTCACTGGACGTTTTCGCACTATTTGGATGTTTTGTACAAAAAATAGGTGGGGCCCACTTCTGATGCCTGTCCTAGAAATCCACTCCCTCTATTGGCTCCTGTACGTAATATTGGCCTATGGCCTCTAGTTTAAAGTAGATCCGACTTCAGGGTGGGCCACATGCTCATGGACAACGTTCATCGTTAAAAACAAAATCTGCTTCACGTAGCCATGCATGACCATATATTTACAAATTTGCCATCCTATTTTGTTGTAACTTCTGCCGTCCGTATCTCCTTACTGTATCGTCCAAAAGAGGTGAAATTTGACGGGTATACACCGTTTTTCATGCTCTTTCCATCGGTTCAGTTCAGGTCCCGATCTCCCAAGGATGTCCAAGATATTTTTTTAATGGTTATTGTCTGATCTTGTCCATTGGGTCACTTACACAATGATCCAAGGGCTGAATTTTGACATGTATGGTTAATTTATGGTCCTCAAGCCATATATGAAGTTTCAAGCCGAACGGATGGTAGGAACCTTGTGATCTTTCATTTTGGACGTCTTTCGGGTTACTTGAGCTTTAGTTTCTCGATTTTCTTGGATCTTTGGCGTACAAATATGTCGATCTTGGTCTCCTCGAGTCCATCCCATGCTTTGATAAATTCAGAGTGTCAAATCTATGCATTTAGCACCCTTTTTCAGTCCAAGCTCTTAAAGTCACTTTGCATCACAAACACGATTAAAATAGGCTATTAAACAGTATCATGTTCGTAAATGTAGATAATAATTGGGGTCTGATATGTAATATTTGACTCTCAACACCATCCATGATATGCTTGTGGAGGCTACGACCCTGATGTCGCTAGGGCGTACAGTAATCACAACACACAATGCAAGATGCATGAGTCATACAATCCAGTCATGCATCAATCCTGCGCATACCGTGCGCTCATGTGAGATAACCTCCACCTATCAGGGAGTCTCATAACAACCTGCCCAATGACATATGCAATAGTCAACCACATCTCATAACAAACATGTGGATGATGCGTATGGGCATGTATCATGATGCTATGTTGTCACATACTCATAATCGGTATCAATAACAGGCATCGACAATCAACCTCGACAATGTGGACATTTAACCAACATTGCCCCCAAAGAATGACCCATATAGAGCTTAACATACAGTGGACTCATGGCCCCCCACAAGGGCCAAATATACAACCCCATGGGCCTTACTCAAGAGCTTAATACACATCACGATGGGCCTCACTCATGAGCCACATATACATCAAGTGGGTCGCATCTCACGGGTCTAATATACATTGCAATGGGCCGCTCAAACGGGCCTAATATACTTCAAGTCGGCCTCATCATATGGGCCAGAAATATATCACAATGGGCCACGTCCCAGGGGCCTCGAATACATCACAATAGGCCTCGGTAATCGGAATCGGCCTCAACAATCGGCCTCGTCAATCAGCACCGATTGATAATCGCCACCAATTAATAATTGCCACCGACAATCAGCATGTAAACAAGGCGAGGTCCATAGATGGACAGCTGATCAATCATAATATAAAGATCGGCCCAAGGCCGTGGTTATATCAAATCTGATGGCACGGAGCCATCCATCTATGGCGAATGGGGCCCACTTATTTGGGTTAACCCACTTAGAGAATGGTGCGAATGGGCCTAACAAAGCCTACGGGAAGGTCACAATGAGGACATCTAACCATCATTGCACATCAATGTGGACATCTAACCAACATTGCTCCCAAGGAGTGGCCTACATAAGGGATTCATACACAACGTAACGGCCACACCTACATCACATTGGGCCTCATTTATGGGCCTCTCATATATTGCGTTGGGCTTCCTACAAGGGCCTCAAATGTATCACAATGGGTCATGCCCATGGGCCTCATATACATCTCGATGGGCTGTGCCCATGGGCCTCGGATACATCACATTGGGCCACGTCTCATGGGCCATACAATCTCAAAGAGCCACATATACATCACATTAGGCCTTGCCCTTGGGTCTTGAATACATCACAAGTGAGCCTCAGATATACTTCATAGGTGGGCCACATACTTGGGCCTAATACACATCACTATGGGCTACAACCCATGGGCTTTAAATACACAATAGGTGGGCCCTACACATGGGCCTCAAATATATACAACAGGTGGCCCTCAATGGACGGGCCACAAATACATCCAGATGGGCCTAATTACATGGGCCTTATATATATATTGAATAGGCCGCACCAATTGGGCCTTGCATACATTGCAATGGGCCATAACCCATGGGCCCTAATACATCACAATGGGCCTCAGCCCATGGGCTCCAAATACATCACAATGGGCCTCATCAATGGGCCACACCAATGCACAATAGGTGGGCTCCGCACATGCACTAAATAGGCCCCACCAGATAGTCGGCGTGGATACAGAATGCATACATCAGGTGGGTCACGCGTCCCACAAATAATGTGAATAAAACATACATCGAGGCAGGCCCTATATGATTTAGACGGCTAGGATATAACCCGTATTATGGTGGAGCCCCCCACCGTCCCAACCCGATGGATGGTGTGGATTAAATCATACATCAAGGTGGACCACGTGTATAGGGTCCACGTCCAACACATGGATGGGACGGCGTGGATGAAACACTTACATCATGGCCGGTCCCACATATAAATGGACAACGTGAATACATACGTTAGGGTAATGGGTACAACGCATACTACAAGGTGGGCCCACACAGAACTTGCTGACATCAATCAGCAGTGGGACCCACCGTCCTAGAAATCCAACGGACGGTATGGATATAACATATACATCACGTGGCTCCCACCTGCCATCACAAAATGGCTGGACGGCGTGAGATAGAATAGATACATTAAGGTGGTATCCCACTGTCCAGATGATGGACGACTGGGATAAAACACTTACACGTGGGCTCCACACATATCAGTGGATGGTGGGTGAGAAACATACATCGAAGGGACCCACTGTCCCATAGAACTTGCCGACATCAATCACACTAGCCACTGTTAGTGTGTGGTACGCCAACCACTCCACTTCAACATAGGTGGGTCCCATGTGGGGCCCACCATAACGTTATTTGTCATCCAAATGTTTATGAGGTCACACGGTCCTGGATGAAAAGGGAAAACAAATATCATAAGGACCCAAAACGTCTGTGAAATTCAAAAACAACGGTTTCAGAGGCAGCCATTCAATCCAACTGTTTCCTGTGATGTGGGCCACTTGGGTCCCGTATACGGCTGATATTTTGGGTGGCCCACTACCCCAAAGGGGCCTAACAGATACACGGTGTGGATATTCAACACACATTAAGATGGGGCCCACGGCTGGGACTGTGGGTCCCTGCATACCGTCCGTCAAACGCAGCAGGCGCTGCCTGCGCCCTCTGGCAGCAGCAGCGCTGCTGTACACTTTTTTGTTTATTTATTTATTTTTATTTTTATTTTTTGAAATGTGGTTTGTCTGAGGTTTTTCTGTGGTAGGGCCCGCATCAACAAAATCCACCCCACTCATTAGTCTTTACTGCCCAAGACAGACCAAACGAGCCCAATGTTCGCTATATTTTGGCGCATCAAAACAACAGAGTGGTTTTCAATGGTAGACACACTGTTTTCTATGCAATGGCCCACCATAAAATCGGATCACCTTCATTTTTCGGCTCAACGCCTAAAATGAGATGGGTAACGGAATAGACGGCGTGGATTGGATCAATGCATCAGGGTGGGGCCTATGTGAGCGGTCCACCCAAAGTTTTAAAAAAATTTAAACTGACATTTTGCTTGTCAGTACACAACACTGTTAGTACACTCTCCATTTGCAGACACGTCCAGCGTCCCTGGACGCTGGACGGTGTGCACGCAGTTAAGGTGGGTCCCACAGGGACGTGGCCCACTTAGATCAAATATGATATTTGTGTTTTCTCATCTCCCTAAGGTAGGGCCCACATGGTTTGAATGGGGTAGATCTTACACGTCCATCAAGTGGGTCCCACGAAGATGGGTGGCTTGGATAAAATGCATAAATCAAGGGGCCAACAACAAGGAAAAAGGGAGAGAATGAGAGAGATCGAGTGATGGAGGGACCCCGACACTATGGGCCCTCCCTTCCGTACATCATAACATACATCAAGTGGGTCCCATTACATGTGGACCCACTGAACAAAAATTCAACGGTGGAGATCTTTTCTTCACTAAAATGTAAGGTCTAGATGACGTTATCCATGCAAGGAAAATATACATCATGATGGGGTCCATGGAGAATGGCCCTATCATGGAATGACCATGAAAATCAAGGTAGGCCATCGGCCACATCTAGGGTCCAAAGTGAGATCCATACCATCGATCGGTAGGCCTCACTTGGCCCATCATAAAAATATGAAAACTAGTCTATAGAAGCACCCACAGTTCGATCTTCTTGGTCCGATGGAACGCCGATCTCCTTGTATCCCACTTGATGGAAGGTGATGAGGGTTGAAGAGCTAGAATGAAGGATTTTGGGATGGAAAGTGGGCCACACAACTCACACTTTTTCTCTCATGGAAGAGCTTGGACGTGTGGTATTTTGGTTGCTTGGGAAAATAGTTTAGGAATGAGAGAGAGAGAGGGTTGTAAAGAGAGAGAGAGAGAGAGAGAGAGAGAGAGAGAGAGAGAGGAGAGAGAGAGAGTGATGGGTGATGGATGTGGTGAGTGATGGGTGTAAGAGCTTTTTGACTTTTGTGGTTTTTGGTGTAAGAAAGGTATGGGGTGTGTAAGAGCTTTTTGACTTTAGGGGTTGCTTGGGGATGGGTGTGAGGTGATGGTGTACTTAACCCTTGATGGGATAGATTGATTGATGGATGTGACATGTTGTAGAGATTCTCTTGAGTTTTTGCAACGCACGACATTTTTCTTCGAATTAAACGTCGGGCCACATCTTTCGGCCAGGGTATCGCATCGGTGTGTGAGTCACGGCATTGGAACCGCGGCGACGGTGAGGTCGCAATGGTACAGGTCTCGGATTAAGTCGACTCAAATCTACGGGAAATAACTTAGGGTCACGTGTAAATGTCGATTATACGTCGCAGGTTGCCGGAATTTGACAGGAAGGATCGCGGGATCGATGGAACAGTATGGACTAGGATGCGGGTCTTACAACTAAACTCACTTTTGCGATTATTCAGAATTTGATGGTGGGTCAGTCACATTTGGAGATGGGAGCTCTGCCAAAAAAATTGGGCAAGGAACAATAGTCGGCCCAGGACTCCCCAAAATAAAAAATGTTCTTTGTGTAAAAGAATTAAAACATAATCTTCTTAGTATTTCACAAATTTGTGAAAAGAACACTTGGTCACTTTCTCAAAAGATGTGTATAGGATCTTAGACCATACAGGAAAATCTATCATGAAGGGTCTGCATACAAGTGATAACTGCTACGTAATTGAAAGTAGTGGGGAGAATGTACTATCCACAAAATGTCATATGGCTATGAAGAACGAGTCCAAACTATGGCACCAAAGGCTGGGACATGTCCACTATCAAAACTTAGCCAAGCGAAGCTCAAAGAATTTGGTGAGAGGACTTCCCAAGATTAGGAAGGAAGAGAAGATTGTATGTGGTGACTGTCTTAAGGGAAAACAGATAAAAGTTGGACACAAAAAGACAACCACCATAACAACATCTAAGCCACTAGACTTGCTACACATGGACTTAGTAGGCCCCACCAAAGTTGAAAGCCATGGTAGAAAAAGATATTTTTTTGGTGGTAGTGGATGATTATTTCAAATTTACTTGGGTCGCTTTCCTTCAAGAAAAATCTGATGCTTTTGATGAATTTGTAATTATGGCAAAGTGACTCCAAAATGAGAAAGGATACTACATAAACTGAATCAGAAGTGATTATGGTGGTGAGTTTGAAAATGATCAGTTTTAAAGATACTGTGATGAGAATGAGATTCGACATGAGTTCTCAGCCCCAAAAACTCCACAACAAAATGGAGTCGTTGAAAGAAAGAACCGAGTACTATAAGAAATGGGGTCAGTTATGCTGAATGACAAAGATATGGCCAAAAGCTTCTGGGCCGAAGCAGTCAATACCGCCTGCTATATAATAAATAGAGTATATCTAAGAGCAAGTTTAAACAAGACTCCATATGAAATATGGTATGGAAAACAACCTAGTGTGAAATACTTTCGTGTCTTTGGCAGCAAATGTTATATCCTCAAAGACAGATAACAACTAGGAAAATTTGAATCTAAAAGTGACGACGGCATTTTTCTAGGGTATGTCCTGAATAGTCGTGCTTATAGAGTGTATAATCTAAGGACTCTCACCATTCAATAATCTATTAATGTGGTTGTTGATGATTAACCTCATGAAGAAGAAAGTCCTTTGAATGACTTAGAGGACAATGTGGATTTATGCGTTCTAGGTAAATCAAATAACAAAATCCCCTCCTCTAATGAACCTCAACCGTCAACTAACATACCCATCATTAAGGATCATCCCCTTAATCAAATCATTGGAGAACCCAATGATGGTGTAAGAACTCGACGTCAAATAGAAAACATTTATAGCCATTTCTGCTTCACCTTTAAGATTGAGCCCAAAAATATTGTGGAAGCTCTTCAAGATGAATATTGGATCCATGCTATACAAGAAGAGCTTCAACAACTTAGGAGAAATGAGATGTGAGAACTAATTCCTAGACCACTTGATACAAATATCATTGGAACCAAATGGATCTTCAAAAATAAATCTGATGAGTCTGGCAATGTGATTAGAAATAAGGCAAGACTAGTAGCATAAGGATATTCACATATAGAGGGCATTGATTTTTATGAAACATTTGCCCCTGTAGCTCACCTAGAATCTATCAGGATCCTCTTGTCTATTGCGTGTGCTTTGAAGTTTAAATTATTTCAAATGGACTTCAAAAGTGAATTTCTCAACGGAGTTCTTGAGGAAGAGGTATATGTAGAACAACCTAAGGGATTTTCAAACCCCAAGTATCCTCAGCATGTCTATCGATTGAGCAAAGCTCTTTATGGCCTTAAACAAGCACTCGTACATGGTATGAACATTTGACGCAATTTCTTTTGGACCATAAATTCTGTAGGGGTAGTGTCGATAAAACACTATTCACACAAAAGACAGAGAATTCATTGCTTATTGCTCAGATCTATGTGGATGATATAGTCTTTGGATCTACATGTGAAGATATTGCTCATAGCTTTGCCGAACTCATGAAATCTGAATTTGAAATGAGCTTGGTTGGTGAGTTAAATTTCTTTTTGGGACTACAAGTGAAGCAAATACATAATGGGATATTTGTATGTCAATCCAAGTATGCAAAAGATTTAGTAAAAAAATTCGGACTTGAATTTAGCTGTACTTATCATACTCTCGTGAGTACCATACTCAAACTCTCCAAAGATATAAATGGCAAGAGTGTGGATCAACATTTGTACGCAGCATGATAGAAAGTTTCCTGTATCTCACAGCCAATCATCCGGATATAGCCTTTAGCGTTGGTGTATGTGCACGATATCAGGCAGATCCAAAGGAATCACACCTATTAGCAGTTAAAAGGATCATCAAGTATGTGGCTGGAACCAGTGTTCGAGTTGTCGGTATCGCTACAAGTTTCACTGGCTGGAGATAAAGATATAATATCGTTATTGTCGATAATATCGCTGATAACCGAAAATGCAGGGAAAAAGGGGGAAACATGGAGAAAATGGTGGAATTTTTCGGTGAAACTTCAGGACATGCCTAAATACATATATTTACATATTTAGGAATGAAAAAAATTACAAAAAAGAATGCATTAAATAATAAGTTTCATTTAATGGGAAAACATAAATATCATCCAACATGTTCATAGGGTCATATAGATCTGTATAGAACCTTCTCAAGGCCCGCCGTGATGTTTATTTATCATCCAACATGTTCATAGGGTCACATATATCTATATGGAGGGAAAACATAAATATCATATTGATCCAAAACTTTTGTGGCCCTCAAGAGGTTTTCAGCGGTAGGCATTCAATCCCTAATGTTTCTTGTGGTGTAGTCCATTAGAGGATTTGATCTGCCTCATTTGTGGGCTCATCAACTAAAAAGAATAGATGGACGGTGCAGATGAAACACATCATCAAGGTGGGCCGCATAGTGCCCTTGACAGGACAAGCTGTTTTTTTTTTTTTTTTTTTCGTCCATCCAAGTCTATATGAACTTATCAATAGGTTGGATGGTCAATAAACATTATACTGAGCCCTAGGAAGTTTTTAATGGTAGGAGATCAATGACCATTGTTTCTTGTGGCATGATCCTCTTGAAACTGGTATCAATTTCATTTTTTGGACCATGCCCTAACATAAGCTGTAAAAGAAGATGGACGACGTGGATAAGCAATACATACATCGAGGTGGGCCATACAAACTTCCCCATCATTCATTTACTTTTAAAGGTAGAGGATTAGGTGCGACCTGGCTTGACCTAAGACGGTGCGACACTTATGGTGGGGCCCACCTTGGTGTATTTATTGTATATCCACACCATCCATACGATTTTAAAAATCATTTTTGGACATGATACCAAAATAAATTAGATTTAAATCTCAAGTGGGCCATGCCATATGAAATAGTGGTTATTGCCCATTAAAACTTTCTAATGGGTCACAAAAGTTTTGGATCAACCTGATATTTATTATTTTACTTTCATCCATATTTATATGACCTTATAAAGAGGTTGGATGACAAATAAACATTAAAGAAACATTACGGTGGACCTTAGGAAGTTTTAATGGTAGTGGTTCAAGTAGCACTCTTTCTTAGAGTATGGTCTACCTGAGATTTTGATCCAATTCAATTTTTTCCTCATTCCATAGAATGATCTGGAAAAACGTATGGACGAAATGGATATGCAATACATGCATCAAATTGGGCCCTCCCGTAAGGGTCACACCATTTCACTGTAGCCAGAGTCGCGTCAAATCCAAATTGACTATCTTAAGTGATGGGAGAGGTCGAGAGAGTTCAACAAGGAAGCGTATTGGCTGGTGTACCTCACACTAGCTATATAGCCGGTGTATTGACGTCAACAAGTTCTGTGGGTCTGCTCATGAGGTATGTGTTATATCCAAACCATCCATCCATTTGGCGAGCTCCTATTAAGGCTTGAGACTAAAAATAAGACAGATCTAACTATCAAGTGGACAACACTACAAAAAGCAGTGGAAGATTGAACGTCTACCATTGAAACCCTTTTTGGGGTCACAGAAGTTTTTGATCAATATGAAATTTGTTTTTCCTATTTATCCAGGTCTTTGTGACCTTATGAATAGATTGGATGGAAAATAAACGTTATGGTGGGCCCTACGAATTTTATAACAGTGAAAATCATTATCTCCGCTGCTATTTGTGGT
This sequence comes from Magnolia officinalis, assembly GCA_021015155.1. Lineage (NCBI taxonomy): Eukaryota > Viridiplantae > Streptophyta > Magnoliopsida > Magnoliales > Magnoliaceae > Magnolia > Magnolia officinalis. Next base: position 43,036,433 of record JAJHSJ010000007.1, read on the forward strand.
GTGGTCTAATTGATCTTTGGATATGATTCATTTTTTGGATAATGCTCTAAAATGATATCTAAAAATAGATGAACGGTGTAGATATAATAAATACATAAGTGTGGAGACCATGTAAGTTTGATCTCCTTTGAACTGTTTGTACAACTTGGAGCTCCAGGAGGGGAACAGATTGGCTACTCCCCCTAACACCAGCTAATGGTTGGTGGTCGGTGCTCTGTGGGCCCCACCGTGATGTATATGTTTCATCCATGCTATCCATCTATTTTTGTAGATCATTTTACAGTATGAGACAAAAAAAGAGGTATATCCTAATCTCAAGTGGACCACATTACAGGAAACAATGTTAAATGAGCGTCGACCATTAAAAACATTTTGGGGGCCATAAAAGCTTTGGATCAAGTTGATTTTTGTTTTTTTTCCATTCATCTGGGCTTGTATGACCTAGTCAACAGATTGGAAATAATAAAAAAACAGTACAGTGGGCCTTAGGAGGATTTTAATGGTGGATATCCAATCACTATTGTTTTCATGTGGTGTGGACCACTTGAGATTTATATACCTCTAATTTTTGGGATAAAGGCCTAAAATAATCTTTAAAAATGGATGAATGGAATGGATGAAACACATATATCATGGTAGGGCCCACAGAGCACCGACCACAAGCCAGGGCGCTGGTGGTAAGGGGAGTAGCCAATCTGTTTCCCTTGAGGAGCGTTAGTGCTCGCGCGGATTAGATACTGACAGGTTGAGTAGCAAATCGGCTACTAAAGTTGTAAGACCCGTATCCTAGACCGTACCATTCCGTAGGTTCCCGCAGTCTTTCCAGTCGAATTTCGGCAACCTTCGACCCTTAACCGGCGTTGCGCGTGACCCTAATTCACACGCTGTCAACCCGAGTCGACTTAACCCGAGACTTGTACCCTTGCGACCGCACCGTCGCTGCGGTTCCAGTGCCATGACTCGCGTGCCGATCCGATTCTCTGGCCAGGAGATGTGGGCCAGCGTTCGGTGCGAGGAAAACGCCGTGCGTACGAATCCCGAGAGAATCTCAACGAGATGTCACATCAATCACCCATCAATCAATCCCATCAATCCATCACTTCTCACCCTTTCTCAAGCAGCCCCAAAGTCAAAAAGTTCTTACACCACCCATACCCCTCTTACAACATTTGCCACAAAAGTCAAAAAGTGGCTCTTACACCCATCACCACCACATCAAACATCACCCATCTCTCTCTTCCTTTACAACCCTCTCTCTCCTTCATTTTCAAAGAACAATCCCAAGCAAAAGAAATTCCCATACGTCCAAGCTTCCCCATCTCTCCAAGAGAGCCACAAGTGTGGCCCACCCTCTCATCTCCCATCTCCATCATCCAAACCACATCTCCTCCATTGGAATCAAAGCTAAGGAGCTAAGGAAGCCTTTGGTGCAAGAAGGAAGCGGTGGGTGATCTTAGATAGTTATTTTTCAGTCATTTTGTTTGATTAAGGGTCCATATCTATGGGACCCACCTTGATGTACATTTGTATGAGGGGCCCATAGTGGTGGGGTCCCTCCATCCTCACCGATCTTTCTCTCTCTCCCCCTTTTTCTTTGTGTTTGATGGCTTGTGCCCACTTGATGTATGTATCTCATCCTCACCATCCAAATAGTGGGCCACCTTGGCCTTTTGTTGTTGGTATGGGCTATCCAAATGGTGGGCCACCCGGATGAAGGGGGAAGCACAAATATTGGCCTGATCGGAAACAGGTGGGCCGTGTGGGACCCACCTTGATGGGGTGATCATCCACACCATCCGTCCAGGGACGCTGGCCTTAGTGGCTGGCAGTGAAGTGCCAACTGACACTAGGGGTGGCTAACATGGTGTGTGTACTAGCATGGTGTGTGTACTGACATGTGCACTGACGAGGGTGTGGGGTCCATGGGACCCATCCACACCGTCCATTCATTTGGAGTGGGCTACACCACCATGCCATGTGGTGTCCACCATCTTTGGACGGTGGGACCCACCCCATCGTGTGGGGCCCTCCCTGACACCCAGATCCGTAGCTCTCTGGCAGACGGAGTGGAGATACCTCGTTTTTCACTAACATCTTGGTACCGTGCCCTGTGGGGTGGCTAACGGTGATGTGTCAACTGATGTGGGACCCACCTAAGCCTTGGATGCGGCTGGAGTTTGGTCTGACCACTCATTCAAGTGGGACACCCACGATGGGTGGGCTGGATTTGTGAACCCCATTTCGGTGGGCCCGATAAATGATTATGAATGTTTTAAACGGAGGGTAGCCCTCTCAACTGTTGTATCCGGTGCAGCCCACTCAAATCACGGACTGGCTTAATTTTTGAGACCTAGGCCCACGCTGGAATGGTGCATCTGACCGATGGGTTAGATGTTTGGCAACATCAACGGTGGGGCCCACACAACTCGCCTACATGGGACCCACCTCTGTGGCGTCTCTGTTTGTGTAAGAGAAGGGAAAAAATGAAAAATAAAAGAAAAAGGAAAAGAAAAGGAGGAGAGGCAGCCACGTGCTGCTCTCTCTCTCTCTAGCTCTCTCTCTCCCTTGACGTCAGGGAGCTACGGGTCCCCCTTAATGTATGTGTTTTGCATGCCGTCCATCCCTTGGAGTGGGCCACACCGTGCCACGAGTGTGATCTCCACCGTCCCTGGATGGTGGGACCCATCCCATGTGTGGGGCCCTCCTTGGTGTTAGGTGATGGTCCAGGCCTTTAGACGGCCTGGACGTTACACTTTAAGGTATATTATATATAAATTATAATATATATTTTATATGCTACTTTGTGGTGGCCCTACGTGGAACCCACCTCCACAGTAGCTATATTTCTCTCTCTCCTTCTCTCTCTATGCTCATTATTAAGCTGTGCAGGTCCCACGTGATGTGCTTGTCCATCCATGCAGTTTTGATTGATGGTGGGACCCACTCCAGATGCATGTGGTTCATCCATGTGGCGTGGGCCTCAATGATATATGTGCTCTATCAACATCGTTCACTATTTGAACGGCGGGGCCCACTATGATGTATGTGTTGTATCCATGCCGTTCAACCATTTATGAGATTACTGTATGACACGGGAAAAAGAATGATGACAGATCTAAAGTTTAGGTGGGCCCCACCATTTAAATTGTAGATAGTGATATCCACCGTTCAAGACTTCTAAGGCCCATAGTGATGCAGTGAATCGGCCCATTTGTTTTGACCCCTTTGATCGGCCCATATGACTAGGCCCATCTTGGTTTAATTGTGGCCCATCCGTTGAGACCCACCTGATATACATAAGGCCCATGTTATGTGGCCCATTTGTTGTACCTAAGGCCCACGGGTCGAGGCCCAATAGGATGTACACAAGTCCATTACAATGTGTAACTCTACCATGGTTTGTGTAATGATGTTATGACGGCCGTGTCTTGGGAGCAATGTTGGTTTGACGTCCACATTGTAGAGTAATGTTGGTTAAATGTCCGCATTATGATTCTCCCTAGGGCCCGTTGTTAGGCCCATACTTGTAGGCCGTCTAGGCCCATCTCCTTATGAACAGCATCTATCCCATATAACATGTTTAGTATAGTCCCATGATTCATAATCATACACATCATATGTATGCTTGACATGAGAAGTGACTGATCATAACATATGCCTTTGGGCAGATTATTTAGGGGCTACCGGTTAGGCGGTGTTGCCCCACATGAGCGCACGAGACGCGCATGATTGCTGCATGACTGGATAGTGTGATTCATGCATTCGCATCATGTGATATGGTTACTATACGCCCTAACGACATCAGGGCCGTAGTTGCCACAGGTGTATCGTGGTTGGTAGGATTGGATACCGAAAATTTTGTTCTACATGGGGTGCTATAGATATCCCTGGGTGAAAGTCCCTAAACCCTTATGGTACCAAGAGGTTGCTCCAACGTCTAGACCGAGTGGGTGCAGGTACACCGAATGCCGATTACCAGACGGCTCGCTTCCACTGTGTCGTGGTCGATTGGAAGGGGGTGCAGCCTTACCTGCCCAAGAGGAGGGGGCAATGCTATGCTGAGTTTGACCAGCTCTACGAATGGGTCCGCTATCGACGAGCTGAGCCCGATATTGACAGGCAGATAGTGAGGTCTCTTCCACTTACCTTATTGCGCACAATGGGGCGGCAATCTGGTTTAGAGTGTACTAGACCCCGGTGATATCCCAGATTTTGAGCTATATTGACATGTGGACTTAGATGAGGATTTGTATGCTTGACTTGCATCTTGCATCGCATAGCCTTAGTATGGCCGACATCATTCATGTCTTGCATTGCATAGACTTGGTACGGCTAACGGTATTCATGGATTCACCAGCATGTTCCGCATTACTCTGATATTTCATAACTGCATTACTACCTTGTGCACTCACTTTCACCACCCTCTAAGCTTTCTATAAGCTTATGCACGACCGTTGCGTGTAGGTGACGTTGGGACGCAACAGCGCTGAGGTTGGAGCGCATAGCAGATCATTTTGGAGCTTTTTGTCTATCATCTTTGTATTTCTTTTTATGCTCACTGTATTTGTAAAGTTTTTTATCATAGTAGAAATGTGATGGAGTTTTTGGTTGTTGTTTGTGGGTTATGTCTTTGGTTATGCTTATGACGAATTGAACTAATGTTGAAAATTTTCCTTGTAGCATCACAGGATCGGAACCTAGCATATGGGCGTTGAGAGCCGAGAATGGGGTTCTACGGAGGCTGTCGGCACCGGATTCGGCGATTAGGAATTTTGTGAGCCCGGTTTCCGAGTTTGGGTCGTGACAGAAGTTGGTATCAGAGCATAACTCGGGAATAACCAAGAACAACATTACATGTCTGCTATGAGTTAGAATGATTGAGTCCTTAGTTCGGATAACTTAGCGATCTTTTATCACCGACCCTTAACTTGTGTGCCTTCTAGAGTTTTCAAGTTGATAGGCGCCTTCGATCTTCCTGTAGGACATGGCGCGCTAGAGAGTGACCCGATCGACCCCCGCACCACCACCTGAGACTCTCACATCACCGCCTGAGACTCCCACACTACCACCGACGATCCCCGCTCCACCATCAAATATTCCTACTGCCCAGCACATGGATGTAGCTCCTCTACCAGAGATTCCTACTGCCCAGCCTAGGGATGCAGCTCCTCTACCAGAGACCGGTGCGGATCCGACCGTATCCGTGAGTACTTCCCAGTTACAGCAAATGTTGCAGGCTGTGACCACCGCACTTCAGGGACAGGGCAGACACCCTATTGTTTCACTAGAGCAGGCCGAGCAGGATCGCTCGAGTGCCCTTCTTCGAGAGTTTCAACGGCTTGATCCCCCGCGTTTCCAGGGCGAGCCAGACCCGACGGTAGCTAAGAGATGGCGTGCCGAGGTGGAGAAGATATTCGATACAATGGGATGCACGACCGAGGGGCGAGTCCGATTAGCTGTATTCCTTCTCCATGGTGAGGCTGAGCATTGGTGGACGTCAGTCTCCCGAGCAGCGGGCGCTGATTTTGTATGGACCTGGGAGGATTTTGTAGATCGGTTTGACCGACAGTACTTCCCTGATCACATCCGACGACAGCGAGCGTTAGAGTTCGAGGCCTTGGTACAGGGTGATATGACAGTGGCTCAGTATGCCGCTCGTTTTGTAGCGTTGTCTAGATTTGCACCTTACTTAGTGGACGACGAGGAGTGGAGAGCTCGTCGATTCGAGGACGGTTTGGTTACGGTCTTCGAGGCCGTGTCATTGGGCATGAGCTCCCGATTTTTGAGGGAGTGGTATGGAAGGCCTAGATTTTTGAGGCTGAGTGGGCCGGTTCTCAGTCTGATCGTGGTCAGTGGAGAAACTGGAAGAGGCACGCTCCTTCCGATGACTCCCAACAGCGTCGACCACAGCAGCAGAGGCGTACAAGTCGCCCAGCCTTCTGAGCGCCAGCAGCACCTCCAGCACCACCTCCGAGGCAGTTCATCGGCACCTGTTTTGGGTGCTGTGCGACGGGGCACCGTATGTGTGAGTGTCCCCGCCCTCAGCAGCAGCAGTAGAGACCCCCACAGCAGCAGTAGCAACCGAGAGGTCCACACCAATGTCCACCACAGCAGCAAAGACCTCCACAGCAGTAGCGACAACAGCCCCCACCACCAAGGCCACCTCAGCAGCAGCATCAACACCAGCCTCCGAGACCGCAGCAGTTTCGACCGCCTCAGCGACCCCAGCAGCAGCAACACGTTTAGAGGGGACAGACACCTCCCCAGGCAGCTCAGGCTAGGTTCTACGAGGTTCAACAGGATCCGCAGTCATCGGGAGGGGTTGTCGAGGGTATGATTTTAGTCTCTGCATGCACTGCACGTGTGTTGTTTGATTCTGGTGCTTCGCATTCTTTTGTGGCAGAGAGTTTCTGCCGATCGACTGGCCTACCGTTGGAGTCTACTCATGAGAGTCTGTTAGTATCGACTCCCTTGGGGAAGACTGCAGTGTTGGGCCGATTTTGCTCGTCTTGTCCCGTTCTAGTCGGAGATACCTTTTTGCCTGCCGATCTATTTGTATTACCGATGTCCGAGTTCGATGTCATCCTGGGCATGGATTGGCTTGCCGAGTACTATGCCATATTGGACTGCTCGGCGAGGACAGTCACGTTCTGTATACCCGGTGTACCGTAGTTTCAGTTCATTGCAGAGCCTAGAGGAGAGCCGTTGTCTTGCTTGATGTCCTACGCCGTTGAGGAGCCTGTCGCCACTTGTATCGACCAGTTGCCTGTTGTTTACAATTTTTTCGATGTGTTTCAGGAGATTTCGGGATTACCGCCTCGCCGACTCACCGAGTTTCAGATTGATCTCGTGCCTGGTACCGCGCCCATCTCGAAGGCCCCGTATCGTATGACACCGTTGGAGTTGCGGGAACTGCAGAAGCAGTTGGATGAGTTGCGCGAGTTGGGGTTTATCCGTCCAAGCAGTTCGCCGTGGGGAGCGCCGGTACTCTTCGTGAAGAAGAAGGATGGATCGTTGAGGCTCTTCGCAGACTACCGCGAGCTCAACAAGGTCATGATCAAGAACAAGTACCCGCTCCCGAGGATTGATGATTTGTTTGATCAGCTGTAGGGTGCACAGTTCTTTTCGAAGATTGACTTACGTTCCGGTTATCATCAAATTCGGGTCCGAGAGGAGGACATTCCGAAGATGGCTTTTAGGACGCGTTATGGTCATTTTGAGTTCCAGGTCATGTCCTTCGGGCTGACCAATGCACCCACGGTCTTTATGCAGTTGATGAACGAGGTCTTCCGGCCTTATCTCGATCAGTTTGTTGTAGTCTTCATCGACGACATTCTGATCTATTCGAGGACCCGTGAGGAGCATGAGCGGCATCTGGAGGTTACGTTGCAGACCCTCCACGCACACGAAGCTGGAGAAGTGCGAGTTCTGTCAGGAGGAGGTGAAGTTCCTCGGTCACGTAGTGACAAGGGAGGGCGTCGCAGTGGACCCCTCGAAGGTTGAGGCAGTGCTTCAGTGGGGCCAGCCCACGACCGCGTCCGAGATCTCCAGTTTCCTTGGTTTAGCGGGCTATTACTGACGTTTCAATGAGGGCTTCTCCCCTATTGCAGCCCCGCTGACCAAGTTGACTCGGAAGGGCGCAGAGTTTATTTGGAGCGATGCTTGCGAGCAAGCGTTTATGGAGTTGAAGGACCGTCTAACGTCCTCTCCTGTCCTCACTCTTCCCTCTGGGAGTGATGGATTTATCGTATTTACCGATGCCTCGCATATTGGGTTGGGTGCTGTCCTGATGCAGCACGGGAGATCAGTAGCCTTCGCGTCTCGCCAGCTCAAGATCCATGAGTTGAACTACCCCACGCATGATTTGGAGCTGGCTGCAGTTGTCTTTGCACTGAAGGTGTGGAGGCACTATCTCTATGGGGTTAGGTTCGAGCTCTTCTCCGACGACAAGAGCTTAAAGTACCTCTTCTCGCAGTCTGAGTTAAACATGAGGCAGAGGCGTTGGATGGAGCTCCTAAAGGACTATGACTTCGATCTTCAGTACCACCCGGGCAAGGCAAACGTGGTGGCAGATGCCCTCAGCTGTCAGCCACGAGGCCTGATGGCTCATATGATGATTCAGGAGTGGCGGATGCTTGAGGATGTAGCAGAGTATGATTTTGAGTTTGGCCTGTAGTCTTCTATCGTGCAGTTATCGAGCCTGTCGATTCAACCTTCTCTTGTCGCAAGGGTGATCGAGGCTCAACAGGCTAATGAGTCATTGCAGAGTTATATGGCTGAGGCAACATCTGAAAGTCAGGTAGATTGGCAGATTGGTACAGATGGTGGACTTCGCTTCAGAGGCCGATTATGTGTCCCAGATATTCCTGAGTTACGCAGAGATCTTATGACCGAGGCACATCGATCGCGGTTTTCTATCCATCCTGGCTCGACGAAGATGTACCGTGATATGAGGCGACAATATTTTTGGGCAGGGATGAAGTGCCAGATTGCCAGTTTTGTGGTCGAGTGTGACATGTGCCAGCGTGTCAAGGCCGATCATCAGAGACCCCCTGGTCTATTGCAGCCGTTGAGCATCCCGATGTGGAAGTGGGAGCACGTGTCGACAGATTTCATCATGGGCTGGCCGATGACTCAGCGTAGTCATGATGCCATTTGGGTTGTTGTGGATTGTCTGACGAAGTCGGTACATTTTCTCACGATGCATGCGACTTGGTCTATGGACCAACTTACGAGGTTATTTATCGAGGAGGTTGTGAGACTGCATGGCGTTCCAGTCTCGATCGTTTCTGACCGAGATTTAAGGTTCACGTCTCAGTTTTGGGGGAGCTTTCAGAGAGCGATGGGGACTGATTTGCAGCTCAGCACCGCGTACCATCTGCAGACCGATGGCTAGACCGAGAGGGTCAACCAGATCCTTGAGGATATGCTTCGAGCTTGCGCGATTGATTTCAGGGGTAGCTGGGATGAGCATCTGCGATTGGCTGAGTTCGCATACAATAACAGTTATCAGGCGACCATTGACATGACTCCTTTTGAGGCACTATATGACAGACCATGCAGATCACCGAGTTGTTGGACCGAGGTTGCACTACAAGAAAAATGGGCAAAGGCTACGGACTAGATCCGTAGCAAAAGCCCTTTTGCTACGGATCTGGTCCGTCTCACATCCGTCGCAATTGGTGGGGTAGCTAAAGGTCTAGCTACGGACAATATCCGTAGCAATAGATACAATTAGCTACGGATATTTTCCGTAGCAATAGATACAATTAGCTACGGATATTTTCCTTACCAGGAACACATATGCATTGCCTTGATGAATCTCTCGTAGTTTCAGCTAAGTTTTTGGTTATCCAAGAAAGAAATTGGTTCAATGGATAATAAATAAAACAACTTGCTGCTTAAAGTTCTATGATGGAACCAAAACACTCCCAATGTCACACAATTCAATTTGTATGGTAAAGATGCTAATGCTACTGGCTGCTAGGAGTTCCCCGGGTTGAAATTTAATCTTAACATCTTGGAAAGTAAACTCTAAATGCATAGCATGAGATGTTATGCCTTCTTGACCAAACGACTTCTCCAAAGATGCTTCATTCTCAAAACCAAAAGTAGGAGAAGCCAGGCCAGCTGTGAGAACTTTCTTCTATAAACATAAGATTCCAAACAAGGCCTTTTTTCACTTGTGTGTAACCTCAAAATGTGAAGGGGAAAAAACTAATAACTAAAGACATGTTCTCTAATGCTTGATTTAGTTAACTAATTTACTTATTTTGCATTAGAATTTTTTTTGGGATAACCAAGAGATCAAAGCGAGGAGGATTTCACTTAAAAATAAACACCTTTATTGAAACATTAACAATAGAAACAAATCCAGGAAGGATTGATAAAAACATGAATGCAGATTGTATAGCTTATATGTTGATTACCTAGTCACAGTAGTTCAAAGCAGAAAATACAGCATATATGTTGATTATAAAAGCTGGTTGGTTAATTATTTTATTTTATTTTTTTACGTGAAAAAAAAAAAACAGCATGTTCCTCTTTGAGGTGAACTCTCATCAGTTGAAGCATCAACAAGCATTATCCTCTAAAATCTCTAAAAACTTCTTAACCTGAAACAAAGGGTAAAAAGCAAGGGAAAAAAAAAAGACAAAAAAAGAGATCGGATTCTGATCCGAACCTAATTCAGAGCTCTATCAGACGCCGTATATATCAGTTTGAAAATTATTCATGAAGAACTTAGATTCAAATGAAATGAAAATGCATAGTAGGGTACAATGGATGAATAGTTTGGATCTCATACATATGTGACATGTTCAAAATGCCAAGTTACTGGGACAGATAGCAGATAAATGCTCACTTAGGATTAAAAGCACCCACAATAGGGGCTTCTTGAAAGTTCAACAAAGCTAGCTGCTTTTGAATAGCAACCACTTTCTGGTTGCCAACTGTTTGGATGTAGAAGTTGCCACCTCCAAGTACTTCAGATACCACCACCTGAAAGCAAAGGCCATGAAGATACGTAAATTATATGATTTAAGAAAACAAACAAGAAAGAGGACAAACAAAGCAAATGTGACAAAGCACCTGAAGTACTTCCTTTTGTTTGCTTTCAACAACAGATGAACCATTTGCAACTTCCTGTCCTTCAACATAGTTCTCCCAAATCTGCAAAAAATGTATGTAAGCAGACCCTTCAGAAGAAGAACCAGTCATGCACCATTTGAATTAACATTTCTTTCATCAGAACAAATGCAGTTGCATGTTTTTCATCCATTGGCAATGCAACCATAGTGATATTTGTGTCGGTTTCTTTATGTGCTTGAATGAACCTCTCATAATCCATAAGATATAAATGATCTCCAGCAAGAACTGGAACTCCATGGCATTGTGCCCCTTAAATTTCCATAAATACTCCATCACAGCATCAACAATTCCTTGTAAAATACATCACATATATTCATTGAACAAAGTCCATTAGCATATATAAGACAGTTTGCATAGAAGGAAAGGAGCTCATTACCATCACACAATCACACACATGCACCTTAAAGCACCCGAGTAGATGATTGTAGAAAATTCTGCTAAGAGTAGAAATCCCAAAAATCATGAATATGTCTCTCATTGACCAATCCAAATGCACCTTAAAGCAAAGGACCAACTGCCTCCACATATCAAACTATCATTGTGCACCTACAAAATAAATTATGAACAACTAAATAACATATGCATACAAGCTTAATCATAAGTGCATGAGGAATCATATGGTGCTTAGGCTAAAATGTTGAACCTTAACATTCCACTTTTCAGTTTGTACAGGTGAGGCTCATAATTTAGTGGTTGAAACCATTGATGCAATGGTCTTCACATCAATCTCTCATCTAACAAAAAACATTTGAAGTCGATTGAATGTGAACCAATGTTGTATCTCATTTAACACCTTTTATTGTTAGAACTATCGAATACGAAATGATTATCCACCAAGTTCCTGTACACAGAGCACAATGTCATTATCATGGACAATGTTGAAAGAGAAGTGCTCTTATGACATGCATGAGAATAACGATGATGGTCTATGTATTTTACATAATGTTAGGGAGAAATCCTCATATCTATTAAAAATTTATTTTGGTTAGCAAATCTTCCCAAGCAAGACAACTCAGAAACAAAGAATTAGAAAAAGACCAAGTTCTCCAAAATTCCACCAAAAACTAAACAAAGGAATATATCGAACTTATTGAATCTTCAGTCCCTGTCTTTCCTGCCGAGTCAAACACATTAATTTCATAAGGTGAGAATTAAGAGAAGTGGTGGTTGAAAAATATAAGCACCTGAAGAAGTACATCAATAATCTGGTCTAGGCTCAAATAACAAAAAAATAAAGAAAAAAAGGAAAGAGAGATTGATTGGGTATCTACAAGATTCATGAAAACTGACACAATCTGAGCCCTTTAAACCTTGGTAACTTACATGAGTACTTGATCAAGTTCTAGGCGACTTAAACTACAGCCACCATCAAGTGAAATTGTATCTTCTCTTGATGAGAATTGGTTGATAGACCATAGTGCATGAAGAAATGAAGGGGTCGTGTTGGGTTCGAAATAGGCTGAGGCTTCTGGAAGAGAGTGCAGAGTGGAGGGAGTTCCCAAATTCTGCGTGTTGCCTCCACATCTCTCATGATCAAACCTCACACTATCTTTATCTGTTCAAACACAAATTGAAACCCCAAACACCCATTAGATGCAAACCTCCACCAAAATAAATAAATAAAATTAAAACACAACAACACAACCTTCACTTATTCAATCACATAAACCGAACACCTACAACCACCCATCACACAAATCACATTAAAAGGAAAAAAAAAAAAAAAAACATTAAACTATCTATTCATTTCCTACCAAATAAACAAAAAAGCTAAAATTAATACAATACAAAAATAATAAAAAAGCCCAAAAGATAAAATAAAACCCAATCTCCAGCAAAAAAAGAAGAAGTATAAACCAGTTCAAACAAAAACAACCAAACCCAAATACACAAAACCTTCATTTATTCAATCACATAAATCAAACCCCCATAAGAACCAAAATATGGTAGAGCCATCTCTCTATAGTACACTACACTGCCATTTAAAAGATGGTGGTGATTCTCACACCACATCGCCATTTAAATGAGGTGGAATCACACCGTGTATTTTTTTTTCCTTTTTTTTTTTTTTTTTTTTTGTTTTTGGAATTGCTTCTACACAAACTATATAGAAAAACTAAATAAAAGAATACTTATTTCATACACAAACAATGGAATTACTTCTACCCAAACAAGATTTCCCTTGGGCATTTCATCAAATATCTAACAAGCATCATCCAAACAACCAAACTTGAAAAGCCCATTTCATCAAATATCTAACAAGCATCATGTAATCGTACATGCCTTTCTTAAAATAACAGCTTAATCTAAATCCTTCATTCTTGGTGACAACATAATGCCATAAACAAAAATTAATGCTTTCTGAAAAATCACAGCTAATAGGAAAAAAAAAAAACATTTGATGTAATAAAAAATCAAAGGAAAGAAAATTTTTCTTGAAAATCAACCATTCTCAATGAAAAATAAAAAGAAAAAAACATGCATAAAAGGAGCTTTGCAATGGATTGAAAATATCCTCAATCAAAAAAATCCTAGCCAGCCAACGACTTTCCTGTAAATGTATAATTTAAATGGAAATATGACCAACAGGCTCAACACGTAATATGCAATAGGAGGTTGAAAAAAAACTTGTGGCCTTCAGTTCAATGGAGTAGCCCTTCAGTTCATTCCCAATCCATATTGTGGCCTGCAAGATGAATCAACCAGATCTATGAAGACCATACCTGTACAAATGTTGGCTTGAATAAAAACCTTGAGCATGCATTTTTTCTATGAGGTTGACATTTTAATCCAAAATTAAAATATATTTCCACTCCATTAACATCGATTTCAAGAATCATGTGCTCAAATCAAAACCCTAACCTTTATCTCAACCCCGTTCGTCAATGCACTCAATGGATTTAGATTCCCTGTGTGCGGAGATGGGTTACCGGGTTGCTGCAGTTGAGCGTAGCTAGCAGTCCGATCGAGAGGAAGAGAGATTGACAGGAGAAGGGAGAGAGAGAGAGAGAGAGAGAGAGAGAGAGAGAGAGAGAGAGAGAGAGAGAGAGAGATACCTTTTAGGGTTGAGAACTTGTTGCAGCCCATGAGAATGGCAGCGAGATTGGGAGAGGGAGAGGGAGAGGGAGAGGGAGAGGGCGAGGGCGAGCGAGAGAGGGAATAGGAGAGGGAGAGTGAAAATGAGGGCGAGTGAGAGAGGGAATAGGAGAGTGTGAAAATGAGGGCGGGTGTGAGGGATTTTTTGGGCCCGTCAATGTATGGACGGTCCTATCATGGGCTTGTGGGGCCCACCGTGGTGTATGTAGTTTATCTAATCCGTCTATTAATTTTAAATTTCAATAATAATTTATCATCCAAAAAATGAGGAAGATCAAAGGCCTAAGTGGACCACACCAAATAAAAAGATAGGGACTTGATATCCACTCTTTCCCACAATGTGGTCCACTTGAGCCTTGGATATGCCTCATTTTTTGAGATCATGCACTAAAATTAGCCTTAAAAAGGATAGACATCTTAGATAAGGCACTTACATTTCGGTGGGTCTCATGGAGGGTCTTAGGGGACTGTCCAACTATAGGTGCGGATAAACCCTTTAGCTACGGACTAAAGCTGTAGCAAAATTGCTACGGTTTATATCCGTAGCAAAATGCATATATAGTTCGTATCCTTTACCCATTTTTTTAGTAGTGTTGGAGAGCGTCGTCTCCTAGGTCTCGAGCTTGTGCAGGAGACGTCAGAGGCTATTGATATCATCAGGTAGAGGATGCGCACAGCTTAGAGCCGACAGAAGAGTTTTGCTGATCGTCGGCGTCGTCCCTTAGAGTTTGATGTAGGAGACCATGTGTATCTCAAGGTCTCGCCCATGAAGGGTGTAGTTCGTTTTGGAGCGAAGGGCAAGCTTACCCCGAGATTCATAGGACCTTTTGAGATCACTGGGCGCGTTGTCGCCGTGGCCTATCGGCTTGCCTTGTCATCTCAGTTGTCTGGCGTCCACAACGTTTTTCATGTCTCTATGTTGAGGAAGTGTGGGTCAGACATCGTTCCTGTTATTGATTGGCAACCGTTAGAGGTTCATGAGGATGCTTCCTATATCGAGCAGCCAGTTCGTATCCTCGATCGTAAGGAGCAGGTCCTCCGGACCAAGGTCATTCCGTTGGTGAAGGTTCAGTGGGGTCACCATTTCATTGAGGAGGCTTCGTGGGAGAGCGAGGCTGAGATTAGAGAGCATTATCCCCATCTCCTTGATGACTGATTATGTGTTATATTTTGTATATTATTTCTAATTTTATATGATGATATTATGTCTCTTCTTCCTCACGAGTTATAACTAGTTGCGATGATTGTGTAAATTTCGAGGACGAAATTTTTATTAGGAGGGGAGACCTACAAGACCCGTATCCTAGACTGTACCGTTCCGTAGGTTCCCGCGGTCTTTCCGGTCGAATTCCGGCAACCTTCGACCCCTAACCGGCATTGCGCATGACCCTGATTCACACGCTGTCAACCCGAGTTGACTCAACCGGAGACTTGTACCCTTGCGACCGTACCGTCGCCGCTGTTCCAGTGCTGCGACTCGCGTGTCGATCCGATTCTCTGGCCAGGAGATGTGGGCTAGTGTTCGGTGCGAGGAAAACGCCGTGCGTACGAATCCCGAGAGAATCTCAACGAGATGTCACATCAATCACCCATCAATCAATCCCATCAATCCATCACTTCTCACCCTTCCTCAAGCAGCCCCAAAGTCAAAAAGTTCTTACACCACCCATACCCCTCTTACAACATTTGCCACAAAAGTCAAAAAGTGGCTCTTACACCCATCACCACCACATCAAACATCACCCATCTCTCTCTTCCTTTACAACCCTCTCTCTCCTTCATTTTCAAAGCATAATCCCAAGCAAAAGAAATTCCCATACGTCCAAGCTTCCCCATCTCTCCAAGAGAGCCATAAGTGTGGCCTACCCTCTCATCTCCCATCTTCACCATCCAAACCTCATGTCCTCCATTGGAATCAAAGCTAAGGAGCTAAGGAAGCCTTTGGTGCAAGAAGGAAGCGGTGGGTGATCTTAGATAGTTATTTTTCAGTCATTTTGTTTGATTAAGGGTCCATATCTATGGGACCCACCTTGATGTACATTTGTATGAGGGGCCCATAGTGGCGGGGTCCCTCCATCCTCACCGATCTTTCTCTCTCTCCCCTTTTTCTTTGTGTTTGATGGCTTGTGGCCCACTTGATGTATGTATCTCATCCTCACCATCCAAATAGTGGGCCACCTTGGCCTTTTGTTGTTGGTATGGGCTATCCAAATGGTGGGCCACCCGGATGAAGGGGGAAGCACAAATATTGGCCTGATCGGAAACAGGTGGGCCGTGTGGGACCCACCTTGATGGGGTGATCATCCACACCATCCGTCCAGGGACGCTGGCCTTAGTGGCTGGCAGTGAAGTGCTAACTGACACTAGGGGTGGCTAACATGGTGTGTGTACTAGCATGGTGTATGTACTGACATGTACACTGACGAGGGTGTGGGGTCCATGGGACCCATCCACACCGTCCATTCATTTGGAGTGGGCCACACCACCATACCGTGTGGTGTCCACCGTCTTTGGACGGTGGGACCCACCCCATCGTGTGGGGTCCTCCCTGACACCTAGATCCGTAGCTCTCTGGCAAACGGAGTGGAGATACCTCGTTTTACACTGACGTCTTGGTACCATGCCCTGTGGGGTGGCTAACGGTGACGTGTCAACTAATGTGGGACCCACCTAAGCCTTAGATGCGGCTGGAGTTTGGTCTGACCGCTCATTCAAGTGGGACACCCACGATGGGTGGGCTGGATTTGTGAACCCCATTTCGGTGGGCCCGATAAATGATTATGAATGTTTTAAACGGAGGGTAGCCCTCTCAACTGTTGTATCCGGTGCGACCCACTCAAATCACGGACTGGCTTGATTTTTGAGACCTAGGCCCACACTGGAATGGTGCATCTGACCAATGGGTTAGATGTTTGGCAACATCAACGGTGGGGCCCACACAACTCGCCTACATGGGACCCACCTCTGTGGCGTCTCTGTTTGCGTCAGAGAAGGGAAAAAAATGAAAAAGAAAAGAAAAAGGAAAAGAAAAGGAGGAGAGGCAGCCACGTGCTGCTCTCTCTCTCTAGCTCTCTCTCTCCCTTGACGTCAAGGAGCTGCGGGTCCCACTTAATGTATGTGTTCTGCACGCCGTCCATCCCTTGGAGTGGGCCACACCGTGCCACGTGTGTGATCTCCACCGTCCCTGGACGGTGGGACCCATCCCATGTGTGGGGCCCTCCTTGGTGTTAGGTGACGGTCGAGGCCTTTGGACGGCCTGGACGTTACACTTTAAGGTATATTATATATAGATTATAATATATATTTTATATGCTACTCTGTGGTGGCCCTACGTGGAACCCACCTCCACAATAGCTATATTTCTCTCTCTCCTTCTCTCTTTATGCTCATTATTAAGCTGTGCAGGTCCCACGTGATGTGCTTGTCCATCCATGCGGTTTTGATTGATGGTGGGACCCACTCCAGATGCATGTGGTTCATCCATGTGGCGTGGGCCTTAATGATATATGTGCTCTATCAACATCGTTCACTATTTGAACGGCGGGCCCACTATGATGCATGTGTTGTATCCATGATGTTCAACCATTTATGAGATTACTGTACGACACGGGAAAAAGAATGATGACAGATCTAAAGTTTAGGTGGGCCCCACCATTTAAATTGTAGATAGTGATATCCACCGTTCAAGACTTCTAAGGCCCATAGTGATGCAGTGAATCGGCCCATTTGTTTTGACCCCTTTGATCGGCCCATATGACTAGGCCCATCTTGGTTTAATTGTGGCCCATCCGTTGAGACCCACCTGATATACATAAGGCCCATGTTATGTGGCCCATTTGTTGTACCTAAGGCCCACGGGTCGAGGCCCAATAGGATGTACACAAGTCCATTACAATGTGTAACTCTACCATGGTTTGTGTAATGATTTTATGACGGTCGTGCCTTGGGAGCAATGTTGGTTTGACGTCCACATTGTAGAATAATGTTGGTTAAATGTTCGCATTATGATTCTCCCTAGGGCCCGTTGTTAGGCCCATACTTGTAGGCCGTCTAGGCCCATCTCCTTATGAACAACATCTATCCCATATAACATGTTTAGTATAGTCCCATGATTCATGATCATACGCATCATATGTATGCTTGACATGAAAAGTGACTGATCATAGCATATGCCTTCGGGCAGATTATTTAGGGGCTACCGGTTAGGCGGTGTTGTCCCACATGAGCGCACGAGACGCGCATGATTGCTGCATGACTGGATAGTGTGATTCATGCATTCACATCGTGTGATATGGTTACTATACGCCCTAGCGACATCAGGGCCGTAGCCGCCACAGGTGTATCGTGGTTGGCAGGATTGAATACCAAAAATTTTATTCTACATGGGGTGCTATAGATATCCCTGGGTGAAAGTCCCTAAACCCTTATGGTACCAAGAAGTTGCTCCAACGTCTAGACCGAGTGGGTGCAGGAGCACCGAATGCCGATTACCAGACGGCTGCGCTTTCCACTGTGTCGTGGTCGGTTGGAAGGGGGTGTGGCCTTACCTGCCTGAGAGGAGGGGGCAATGCTATGCTGAGTTTGACCAACTCGAGAAATGGGTCCGCTATTGACGAGCTGAACCCGATATTGGCAGGCGGATAGTGAGGTCTCTTCCACTTACCTTATTGCATGCGGTGGGGCGGCAATCTGGTTTAGAGTGTACTAGACCCCGTTGATATCACAGATTTTGAGCTATATTGACATGTGGACTTAGATGAAGATTTGTATGCTTGACTTGCATCTTACATCGCATAGCCTTGGTATGGCCGACATCATTCATGCCTTGTATTGCATAGCCTTGGTACGGCTAAAGGTATTCATGGATTCACCAGCATGTTCCGCATTGCTCTGATATTTCATAACTGCATTACAACCTTGTGCACACACTTTCACCACCCTCTAAGCTTTCTATAAGCTTATGCACGACCGTTGCATGCAGGTGACGTTGGGACGCAGCAGCGCTGAGGTTGGAACGCATAGCAGATCATTTTGGAGCTTTTTATCTATCATCATTGTATTTTCCTTTATGTTCACTATACTTGTAAAGTTTTTTATCATAGTAGAAATGTGATGGAGTTTTTGGTTGTTGTTTGTTGGTTATGCCTTTAGTTATGCTTATGACGAATTGAACTGATGTTGAAAATTCTCCTTGTACCATCCCAGGATCGGAACCTGGCGTATGGGCGCTGGGAGCCGAGAATAGGGTTCTACGGAGGCTGTCGGCACCGGATTCGGCGATCGGGAATTTTGTGAGCCCGGTTTCCGAGTTTAGGGCGTGACAGAAGTGACGTCACCAAGTTCTGTGGGCCCCACTATGATGTATGTGTTGTATCCACACTGTCCATCCATTTTGAGATATCATTTTAGGGCATGATCCAAAGAATGAGGCAGATAAAAATCTGTAGTGGACCCCACCACAGAAAATAGTGGGGAGAGTGATTCTCACCATTGAAACTATCTTAAGGCCCACCATAATGTTTATTTGAAATTCAACCCATTAAAAAGTTAAAAAAGACATGAAATAAGGGAAAACACAAATTTCAGCTTGATCTAAAACTTTTGTGGCCTTCAGAAAATTTTAATGGTGGGCATCACTATCTCCATTGTTTTCTGTGCTGGGGTCCAATCGAGCTTTGGACTTAACTCATTCTTTGGATATTGTCCTAAATTGATCTCTCCGAATGGATGGAAGGTGTGGATACAAACATACCTCATGGTGGGGGCCCACGGAACTTGGTGATGTCACTTTAGTAGCGAGTCTCACTACTTAACCTATCAGTAGCTAATCCGTACTCGTCAGTGCTCATCTTCGCACGACACGTACCTACCATAGCTATATAGCTGGTCTGTGGTACACTAGTGTAAGCCCCGTATCTTAGACCGTACCATTCCATAGGATTCCGCGGTTCCCAGTCGAATTCCGGGAACCCGCGATCTGTTACCGGCGTTGCGCACGATCCCGAGCCGAGTCCTACATATCTGAGTCGACTCGACCCGAGACGTATACCAGTGCGATTGTGCCGTCGCTGCGGTTCCGATGTCGCGACTCGCGTGCCGACCCGATACCCAGGCCAGGAGATGTGGGCCAGCGTTCAGTTCGAGGAAAACACCGCGCGTTGCAAATCCCAAGAGAATCTATCAAATCCATCACATCAATCACTTCACTTGTCAAAAGTACACTCCCATCACTCACCATTACTCACACCCATCCCCAAATACAACCACCATCCCCAAAAGTCAACCTTTTCTTACAACAAAGTACCTACTCACATCACTCACCATTACTCCTCTCCCATCATCTCATTCTCTCTCTCATTTTCCTCTCCAAGCAACCCACGTCCATAGCTCTCCATGGGAGGAGCTTTGTGTGGCCACTCTCTACCATCCAATCCAATCCCTCAAAGCCGATCTTAGCCGTTGAATCTCAACCATTGGAGCTTTAAAATGCGTTGGTGGAAGAAGAAATCCAAGAAGATCAAAGGTGGGTGCTTCTCTCTCTCCCTCCTTCCTTTGATTATTTTGTGGCCCACATGATGAGTGTTTATGGTGTCCCAACCGTCCAAATCGTCCATCAAGTGGACCCATGGCCGACCAAATCACGTGGGCCTACCCTTTGATATTGGGAAAATACATAAATATCAGATTTACCCAAGCCAAGTGGGCCATGTCCAGGAGTGGGACCACCAGCCGTGGTCCCCACACGTGGGACCCACCTTGATGAATGGCATATAAACACCGTCCGTCCAGCGTCCAGGGACGCTGGACGTGCTCACTGGACAGTGAGGTGTACTCGCTGCAAGGAAAAAAAAAGAAAAAAAAGAGAGAAGAGTACTTAGATTTTATGCTTTTTGGGTGAGCTGCTTATGCAGGCCCCACCTTGCTGAATGAATTCAATCCACACCGTCCATCCCATTCAGCGGATCATTTTAAGCGTTGAGCCGAAAAATGGGCCCAATCCGGATCTCTGGCGGACCATAATACAGAAAATGGTGATTTTGAGTGATTTATACTGTTAAGGCCCACTGTGATGTTTTGTATGTCGAAAAATACTGTAATTGGACTCATTTGAATTGTCTCGAGCCCAGAAATCTAATCGACGGATCGGATCTCCTTTATGTGGGCCCCACCTGTGGAAAACCACAGTAAAACGTGTTTAAAAAAAAAAAAATCAGATGACAGCAGCAACGCTGCTGCTGTCAGAAGGCAGCAGCTGCCTGCGCTCGGACGGCGGACGGACGTTGGCAACCCACGACTCCAGCCGTGGGCCCCACCATGATGTATAATTGTCATCCAACCCGTTAATTGGGTGGGCCCCTTCCTGAAGTGGGTCCCCTCCAAAGATCCACCACATCCAACGTTCAGGTGGCCCACATCATAGGAAACAGTGAGGGATTAAACTACTACCATTGGAACCCTTTCTGGGTCACAGAAGCGTTGGATCATTATGAAATTGTTTTTCCTCTTCAATCCAAGTCCGTGTGACGTCATCAACGGATTGGATGGAAAATAAATGTTATAGCGGGCCCTACAAAATTTTTAACAGTGAAAATCAATTTCCCCGCTGCTCTTTGTGGTGTGGTCCAGCTGATCTTTGGATATGATTTATTTTGTTTTGATAATGCTCCGAAATGATCTCGAAATATGGATGAATGTTGTGGATATAATAAATACATAGCTGTGGGCCATGTAACTTTGATCTCTCCTAAGCCGTTCGTACAACTCTCAGTTGGAGGAGCGTCAGCGCTCGTCTTCGCAGTGAAAAGGAGGGGTAGTTTCGTCCTCCAAAATCATTGTCCGCACGTGCTAGTCTAAGTTGGTAACTTAAGTTTGCATTCCTTCGTAAAAACCGCTGGATAAAAGGTTCTTTTTTTTGTCTACAGTGGTCATTTTCTCGTCAACGGGTTCTGTGGGACCCACCTCTCTGGATGTGTTATTCCACACTGTCCGTCCATTTGCTGGACGTGTATGTACAGTGTTGTGGGCCACACCGTGTTGTTTGGTTTCATCCACGACAGTGTTGTACTACTCGGACAAGTGCTGTCCTGCTCCACCATGATGTGTTACATTTACATTGTCCATACCAATTTTTCTTAAAAGCTATGAACCTGGAGTGAGGCAAATCCAAATCTCAATCCTAATCTTAGAATTTTCTGGGGTCCACTGTGATGTTTGTGGAAGGTCAGCAGCTGACCCATCTTCCCAAGTGGCCCACACTCTTGTGGGACCCACCTTGTGGATGCTTTATCTAGACCGTTCATTTGTTAGAAATGCCCAAGTGGGGTTAGCGGTCCAGCAGAATTGACGGTCCAGCAACCTACTAGACATACTATGATGTATATGTTTATCCATGCCGTTCAACCATTGGATGGTCCACCAAGACTGGGTCCACATTCCCGTAAGACCGGCCCACTGGTGTGGCCCACCTCATGTGTTTCATCCTGACCGTCTAAATCATATAGGGCTTGCCTCGATGTATGTTTCTATCCACACCATCATTAGGACATGGACCCCACATGATGTAAGTGTTTTACCTTCAGGCCGTCCATTAGTTTTCAGGGCCCACTTGATATATATATTAGGCCCATGTGAACGACCCATGTGCAGGGCCGCCTGTTGTGTATTGGAGGCCTATTGGTGCGGTCCATTAATGTGGCCCACTTGGTGTATTCAAGGCCCATGGGCGAGGCCCGATGTGATGTATATGTGGCCATTACGTTGCGATGAATCCCTTATGTGGGCCACTCCTTGGGAGCAATGTTGGTTAGATGTCCACATTGATGGGCAATGATGGTTAGATGTCCTCGTTGTGACCTTCCCTTAGGCCTTGTTCAGCCCATTATTACTGATTGCGATTGCCGTGACCGATTTGTTAATTCTGATTACCTTGACCGATTGCCGATTTCGATTGACGCGACCGATTTACCGATTCCGACTATCGATCGGTGCGATTGTCGTGACCCATTTGCTGATTCTGATTATCTTGACCGATTTGCCGATTCTGATTATTGATCTATCCCGATGGTTATGACCGATTTGCCAATTCTGATTATCGATCGATTCCGATTGTTGT
Source organism: Magnolia officinalis (assembly GCA_021015155.1). Lineage (NCBI taxonomy): Eukaryota > Viridiplantae > Streptophyta > Magnoliopsida > Magnoliales > Magnoliaceae > Magnolia > Magnolia officinalis. The sequence goes on from JAJHSJ010000007.1 coordinate 43,059,291, forward strand.
GACCGATTGTCGACTTTGATCGACGAGATCGATTTGCCGATTCTGATTATTGATCTATCCCGATGGTTGTGACCGATTTGCCAATTCTGATTATCGATTGATTCCGATTGTCGTGACCGATTGCCGACTTCGATCGAAATTACCGATTGTATATGCTGATTCTGATTGTTGAGGCTAAGTATCGAGGCCGATTCTGATCTGTCGAAAACCGAGTATCAAGGTCGATTCCGATTGCCGAGGCCGATTATCGATGTTGATGTCGATCGTCGATTCTGATTCCGATTGTCGAGGCCGCGTATCGAGGCCGATTCCGAGTGTCAATTCGATTGTTGAGGCCGAGGCCGATTGTCGAGACCTATATGATGTATATGCGACCCATAGTTGGGGCCCACTGTGATGTATTCGTGGCCTATGGGCAAGGCCCATTGTGATATGTATTAAGCCCATGATGCATGACCCATTTGATGTATTCGAGACCCATGTGTAGGGCCCACATGTCATGTATTTAAAGCCCATGAACAGGGCCCACCCGTTGTGTATATATGACCCTTAAGTAAGGCCCTTGTGTGAGGTCATGGGCCCATTGTATGTTTGGCTTTGTGTAAGCCATTTCTTGGGGGCAATGTTGGTTAAATGTCCACATTGTCGAGGCCGATTGTTGATACCGGTTATTGATACTGATTATGAGTATGTGACTGCATAGCATCATGATACATGCCCATACGCATCATCTGCATGTTTGTTATGAGATGTGGTTGACCATTGCATATGACATTGGGCAGATTGTTATGAGACTTCCTGATAGGCAGAGGTTATCTCACTTGAGCGCACGGTATGCGCATGATTGATGCATGATTGGATTGTATGGCTCATGCATCTTGCATTGTGTGCCCTAGCGACATCAGGGCCGTAGCCTCCACAGGCATATCGTGGATGGCCAGACGGGACACCGGAAATCTGTTCTACATGGGGTGCTATAGATATCCCTGGGTGAAAGTCCCTAAACCCTCTTGGTTCCAGAGGTTGCTCTAACATCTAGACCGAGTGGATGCATGAGCGCATGAGGGCCATGTACCGTTAGGCCGCGTCTCCCACTGTGTCGTGGTCGGTTGGAAGGGGGTACGGCCTTACCTGCCCGAGAGGAGGGGGCAATGCTAGGCTGAGTCTGACCAGCTCGAGGAATGGGTCCGCTATCGACGAGCCGGGCCCGATATTGGCAGGCGGATAGTGAGGTCTCTTCCACTCACCTTGTTGCGCGCGATGGGGCGGCAATCTGGTTTGGAGTGTAATAGACCCCGGTGATTTCCCAGAGAGGAACCGTACTGATATGTGGACTTATTGAGTAGGAGTTGCATACTCACGCATTCATTGCATTCACTATCCACTCGGGTTGGTGGTGCGCAACTAATTGTTGTGTACCTTCGCATGGCCAGGATTTCGGTTGGGGCGCGCGACTAACCTGAGATCAGGAGTTTACCACGTTGAGTCTGACTATCCAAATTTAGGTATGGGACTAGTTTGGATAGAAGTCCTTTGTGGTGGACCCCGTAGCCAGCGATACTACGTACTATCATCCCGACTTCACTCCAGCTTGGTCATTTCATTCGCACCGCATATTACATTGCATGTGCAGTACTTATCATTTTTGGGTTGTCATGTTTCTGCATTGATATGGTCGTTAGTACTCATACCTTACATCGCATAGCCTTGGTACGGTTGATCGCACTCATAGACTTATTAGTATATTTTCGCTTATTTCGATAGTGTATGATTTAGAACATCGTATCTTTGGTATCTAATCTTGACTCATTTTGACTCCTCATTTGTATAACTGATTTGCATTGTGTACCCTGATATTGTATGACTTATGGGCTTGTCAGTATTTCCGCTTACTCTGATTACTCTGATTACTCTGATATTGCTTACATGGCACTTACCTTGTACACACACTTTCACCACCCACTAAGCTTTCTATAAGCTTATGCACGATAGATGCGTGCAGGTGACGATAGGTTGCAGCAGCGTTGAGCTTGGAGTGTGCAGCGGACTTCTGGAGTTTCTGTTACTTTCATTATACTGTATTTTCCTTTCATACGCATTGTACTTAAAGTTTTTGATATAGTGGATATGTAGTGATGTTGTTTTGTGACTTGGTTATGCTCTTGGTTATGCTCCAGTACAAAAAAAAAAAAAATCACACTGCAAATCCTCCTTGTAGGATCCCAGGATCGGAAATCTAGCGTATGGGCGCTGGGATCCGAGAATGGGGTACTACGGAGGCTGTCGACTCCGGATTCGGCGATCGGGAATTTTGTGAGCCTGTTTTCCGAGTTTGGGGCATGTCAACTAGCGAATCCGCTTCCATTCAACAAAAGAGTCTTTTTTTTTTTGTAAACCCGCAAACGACAATGGCAATTTCGATGCTTTTTCCATTAAAACTCCCAAAAATCTCTCCCTAAATTCATATTTTTTTCAAATCCCAAATTAAATCCCCATAAGCCTATGTGGAAATCTAGTTTCCTTTCAAAGAAATTCTATTAGAAGGAAAAAAAGGGTTTTAGGTTTTTCTTACTTGTGAAAGATCCGGCACTATTGACCGCAATTGGCCAACCAAATCTAGCCGAAGGCCACTCCTTGATGTAGATCTTGAGTAAAAAGGTAAGAGAGCTTCTTTTTTTATTATTAAATATATCTTTTCTGAATTTTTGGAATGGTAAGAGGGTCATCGCCTAATATCGCCGAAAACACCGCATTTGTTTTTCCTATTTTATTGAAATCTATAGGGTAGTTGATTGATTTGGCTAGTGATTCAAAAATCTCGCCGGTAATATCGAAAATATCGGTGACATCTAGAAGAGAAACAAAATATTGGGGTTTCGGTATCGCAGGTCTGGCGACACTGATAATATCAGCGATATTATCGATTTCTCGCCAATAACTCAAACACTAGCTGGAACAACCACCTTCGGTTTGTGGTACCCATTTGAAACATCTACCGTCATTGCTGGGTATTCCGATGCCGATTTGGCTGGAAATATAGATGATCGCAAATCAACCAGTGGTGGCTGCTTCTATATTGGAAATTGTTTGGTATTTTGGCAAACCAAAAAAATAAAACTCAATATCCTTGTCCACCGCTGAGGCCGAATACATCGCAGCAGGCAGTTGTTGTGCACAACTTCTCTGGATGAAACAAATGTTGCTGGATTACGGGATTGAACAATCCACGATGACTCTTTTCTGTGATAACACGAGTGCCATCAATATTTCAAAAAATCCAGTTCAACATTTAAGGACTAAGCATATTGACATCCGACACCAATTTATCCGAGAGCTTGTTGAAGACAAAATAATTGTGTTGGACTATGTGTCTATTGAAAGACAACTTGTCGACATCCTAGCAAAGCCCCTCAATGCCAATAGATTTGGAGATCTCCAAAAATGTATTGGAATATGTGCAATCTGATAGAATTCACTGTCAAAATGAGCCTAAATGATACATTTGAGGACTGAGGTCCTCTTAAAGAAAAGGAGATGTTTATTTTGGTTGTATGTACATACAGAAGAATAGGCATATTTCTTAGTACATACCATTGTGTGTGTCGAAGAGTGATAAATTTCAATTCTCTTATAACTTTGACACACCCTTCGATGACATCGAACCATGCTCGATGCCATCGAAGACGTTCTGGAATTTGGAACGACAGATATCGGGAAGTGCACCATCCAGCTGGTATCGGACTTCGATGACATTATGTTCTCTTGTTCGATGCCATCGAAACATATTCGATGACATCAAAGACCCCTGGTATTTAAAAATACGGCAAACGCAAAAATTCCAAAATCTTTTTTTTTTTTTTTGTTATCTTTTGCTTTTCGACTTCTCTTCTTCCAATCCGACGAAGTTGGGAAAACTTCTCTTGGGCAAAATCAACATCCATCTAAGAGGGAAAAATGGCAAAAGACAAAGGTAAGACTCCTCTTCATGGTGAATCATCCAAACACAAGAAACCCAAAAAGAGCAAGCATATACCCTGTGATTCTCCTCCCAAATGCCCAGCAAGGGATTTGTAAGTGCTATGGTTTTCTAGCGCCTATGATTGTCAAACTTTTGAGTGCCAAAACCTCTCAGTTTGTAGTGCCAGAATCTCTCTTGGAATCTATGTCTTATCCAACTCATAATAAAGTCCGTGCATCTCTCAAGAACAAAGGTCTTTTGTTCAAGAACTTCAAGGGCAAGTGTACTTGTTCATATTCATGTACAACATCAATTGTGAATTCAAAGCTTTCAAGAAGAATTCAAGAATTTCAAAGCTTCGTACAAGTCAAGACAACGTTCCTAGAGTTTGAAAGTTTAAGATACTCAAGCTTTACTGTTAGTCGTATTCAAGATTCAAGGGTCTTAAGTTCAAGCTTTATCCTTTGACAAGATCTCAAGCTTCGCGAACTTCAAAGAACGTCTATCATCTGAAGAAAAGAAGGTTCAATGTTCATACATCATGTTCAAGGTATGAAAGACCTTAGATTGACCTTAGGGTAGGTCATTTTGAATACATAATTCAATTGACTCATTTTATAAGTGAATAGACTGTTTCTCGACTAGTTCTAGCACTGGCTCGACCAGTCCAAGAATTCTACGACTAGTCCTAAGTTTGTTGCAAATTTTCAGAATTTTTTGTTAAGCCACGACCAGTCCTAGAGACTGCTCGACCGGTCATGTGAACAGTGCATGACTCATTCACGACCAGTCCTGCAGGTATGACTCAAATTCTAGCAACTATTTCTGGTTCCACACGACCAGTCGTGGACAGGTCACGACCAGTCGTGGAGGTCCCACAACTAGTTGTGAAGGGCCTACGACCAATCGTGGAACGACTTTATCTTATCGCGCTCAAAATTTTAAAAATCAGTTGGTCCTACGATCAGTCATAGTGTCCTCAGGACCAGTCATAAACGCGATTTGTTCATCTATAAATAGAACACGAATTTTAGAGTTTTTCTATTCAATTCAAGTAAAATCAAGACATCACTCTGAGAGATAAGTTTGTAAACTTCTTAAGCTATATTGTGCATATTTAATATTCTCTTTTATTAGCTTTGTTATATTTGATTTTGTATTCTGCATTCCAATCTGATCTGAAAGAGGGATTAAAGTATTCCCACTTCTTGGAATCAAAATCAAATAGAGCTAGCCCAACTTGATTTAATTTAAAATCTATTTAGAACCTAGAACCATTTCATAAGTGAGTGTGGACATTGAACTTCTATATTCGAACTTCTACTCCGACTTGGTTCTTCCGGGCTATAACAAAAAAGAGAATATCCAGGTATTTTACAGTTTTGTAATTTTCTTTGTTTTGGTTTCTTTGAGATAAAGCCAGAAAAATCCCTCATTTTTGGTTATTTGAGGTGATCCAGAAAACTCAGTGTGCAGGGTTTTTTGAATTGTGTAAGCCCACTTGAAAGACACAATTGTGAAGGTTTTAGGTGAACTTGGGAAAACCTATTTTCATAGTGAACGCTAATATCAACTGTGTGACTATATTAGGAGTGGAGTAGTTGTGTGGCTGTTGTTTAACAGTTGGTGTACACACAGGCTAACCACTATAATTCAATGTTTTGTGGTTTTGTGGTTTCCTTTTTTTATTCTTTTTGGTTCAAGATTGTGGGATGTATGTGTGGATGTGAATGTTTTAATTTTTACATTTCAGCATTGTGGGGAATGTTGTAATAGCTTAGATTTCCTTTCTTGCTATTTCCTTTTTCTTCCTCTTTAGTTTGAGTTTTTGATACAGAAATCGTTCTAGTAAGGTTGTCCTACCATAAACCCTTGATTTTTATGGTGTAAGGTTGTCCTTAGAACAACATTTGTATCAACCTCTCAATATTAGAATTTTGACGTTGTTGCTTTCTTTGATTATTTGCAATTCATTTGGCTATCTTATTGTTTAATTCCGCTGTTATTTTTTAATTTAGCATTGTCCTATTCCCCCCCCCCCCCCCCCCCCCCACACTCTAGGACATATAGCTCGGCCTTTTCAAGTGGTATTAAAGCCTAATAACTCAGTTTAAATTGTTATTACTTTAGGATTAATTTCCTGAGCTAATCGATCTAAGCTGTTTGTAAGATGTCAAATTTTGATAGCCTTTCAGTCGTTGGGCCTCCACCCTTTTATGGCACAGATTATGCCTATTGGAAAGCCAGAATGAGGATTTTCTTAAAATCCATGGATGAGAGTGTGTGGCTAGCCATAGTGACTGAATGGACCCCTCCTACCACTGAAGTAACTGGTATCGATGGATCCAAATCTATGAGAGAAACACCTTATTTTTCTTGGACCACTCTTTAGAAAAGTGAGAGTAGTGCTAATGCAAAAGCATTGAATGCAATCACTTGCGCACTATCACCGGATAAATTTAAAAGAATTATATCCTATGATTCTGCAAAGCAAGCCTGGGATATTTTAGAAATTACACACGAGGAAACATCAATTGTCAAGAAATCTAAAGTCCAAATCCTCACAACCAAATTTGAGGAAATACGTATGGAAGAAAATGAAATGTTCATGGACTTCTATACAAGATTAAATGACATTGTGAACTCTATGTGGGGTCTTGGTGATAAAATCCCAGAAAGTAAAGTCTGTGCAAAGATACTACGCTCACTTCCTGAACGGTTCAATTCTAAGGTAACTCTGATCCAGGAACTTCGTGATACGGATAATATGAGGGTAGAAGAATTAGTTGGCTCTTTACAGACTTATGAGTTAACTTTTAAAGCTCTTAAAGATAAATTTATCGCCCTTAAATCTTCTAAAAGTGTTTCTCAAGAAAATAGTAGTAATTCTGAATTAGAAAATTCCGAAGATGATATGACCCTTTTAGCTAAAAAGTTTTACAAAATTTTCAAAAGTAAAAAGAGAGTTGATTTTTAAAAATCTAATGATAAGAAGATCTAAATCTAAAACTCAAAGATCTTTAAAAGACAGTCAGTGTTACAACTGCCATGAATATGGGCATTTAGCAAACAAGTGTCCTAAAAAGGACAAACCTAAAAAGAAAGGAATGTTGGCTAATTGGGATGAATTTTCTAGCACTAAAGCCTCTTCTGAATCAGAAGATTCTGAAACCGAGTCAGGCAATGAAGTTAAAGCCCTTATGACTCTAGCCAAGTTCACTTTTTCAGATCAAGATGGAAAATCTGAATAGTGATTATGAAAATGAAGAAGATCTTCAAGATGCTTACAATGCCCTATACAAGGAAAGTTGTAAAATTGCAGTAAAACTAAAACTTCAAAAAGAAAAGTTTTTAAAACTTAAAGAACATTTTGATACTCTTGTTTTAGAAAAATCCCATATTTCAGATTGTTTTGAAAAAACTAAATGCGATTTAGATTTCAAAACTCCCCTAATTGAAAATCTTAAATCTGAAAATGAAAAACTAAAACTTGAAGTCTCTTCACTTTTGAGTTTGAAAGATACTTAGAGGTATGTCCAAGGTGATCCTAAGTTAGAAAAACTTCTATCTGGATCAAGAAAATGCGGCGACCGATCCAGTTTGGGCTATGACAAAAATATTCCTCCTAAACATAAGAATACTCCTAAGTTTGTAAAAGGAGAGTCTTCAAATTCAAAAGCGAAAAGTTCAAATCAAAATTTTATGAAAATGCTAAAACTTTTCAATCCTTAAAACCTAAAAACAACCATATCAACTATAAAAATCAGAATCGTAATCCTTCAACTGAAAAATCGTAGATTTACTTAAGGAGCTCTTAAAATCTAACGCAGTAAGTCAGTCTTACAAAAGCTATAAATACAAGAAGACCAACTATACTCCTAAACCCAAAACAGTTATGAAATGGGTTCATACGGTTACTAGCTTGGTTGCCCACACCACTTTTAAAGCTTCGAGCCATTCAAAGTGGTATCTGGACAATGGTTGCTCCAGGCATATGACAGGCGACAAGGGTCTGTTCACCAATCTTAAAGATATGACTGATGTTTCAGTCACATTCGGTGATGGTAGCAACTGCAAGATTGTTGGCCAAGGTACGGTTCAACTCTATAACCTCCCTTTATTTGAGAATGTTTTATACGTTGAAGGGTTAAAACACAACTTGTTAAGCATATCTCAAATATGCGATAACAATCATAGCGTAAAATTTACTAACCAAGGGTGTGAAATATTAAACAAAAATGGTTCTGTAATATCAACTGGTCATAGAACTTATGAAAACTGCTACATTGTAAGTGATTCTAGCTCATCTAATAAATCATGTTACATGGTTCATACCGATGAAACTGTGTTATGGCATAAACGCCTTGGACATGTACACTACCGCAATTTGTATAGATTAAGCGAAAGAGAACTGATAAGAGGTTTACCTAAATTACAGAAAGTAGACAAAATATGTGGCGAATGCTAGATTGGCAAACAAACTAGGAGTACTCACAAAAAGGTGGACTCCAATGCCACATCCAAACCGCTCGAACTTCTCCACATGGATCTTATAGGACCAACCAGGACGGAGAGTCGAGGTGGCAAAAAATACATACTGGTAATCGTGGATGATTTTACCATATTCACTTGGGTAGCCTTTTTAAGAGATAAATCAGAAACCCCTGATGAAGTAAAAATGATTCTCAAATGGATCTAAACAGAAAAAGGTTCTCAAGTCAGTAAGATCCGTAGTGATCATGGATCAGAATTTAAGAATAGCAGTTTTGAGAAATTTTATTGCGATCAGGGAATATCACATGAATTCTCTGTGCCCAAAATACCACAACAAAATGGAATTATTGAAAGAAAAAATAAAGTGCTTAAAGAAATGGTAAATGTAATGTTGAATAGTATGAAGCTCCCTAGAAATCTTTGGGCCGAAGCCGTGAATACTGTCTGCTATATAATCAACCGGGTTTATACACGTAAGTCAAACAATAAAACGGCTTATGAAATGCGGTTCGATAAGTAGCATACTGTCAAATACTTTTGAGTTTTTAGCAGCAAGTGCTATATTTTACGCGATCGTGAAAATCTGGGTAAGTTTGACACCAAAAGTGATTGAGGGATCTTTTTAGGATATGTTTTGAACAGTCGAGCGTATCGAGTACTGAATAAGAGGGCCGGTGTAATTCAAGAGTCAATCAATGTAGTCATTGATGATCACTTGAATACACCTCCCTCAAGTTCAGATAATGATGAAGTTCTTCTAATTGACAAACCAGATACTTCATCAAGTCAAAATAACTCTAAACTGAGGACTGTTAAAGATCATCTAATCACTCAGATTCTTGGAAACCCTCTCACTGGTGTGCGCACTCATAGACAACTAGAAGATATATGTAATTACATGTGCTTTACGTCTCAGATAGAACCGGCTAATGTAAAAGAAACTCTTACTGACGAAAACTGGATAGTAGCGATGCAAGAAGAGCTTAATTAATTTATTAGAAATGATGTTTGATATCTTGTTCCTAGACCTAAAGATAAACATATTATCGGAACTAAGTGGATTTTCAAAAATAAGTCTGATGAACTTTTCAAAAATAAATCTGATGAACTGGGTAATATAATTAGAAACAAGGCTAGACTGGTTGTACAAGGGTACACTCAAATTGAAGGAATCGATTATGATGAAACCTTTACCCCAGTAGCTCGTCTTGAATCAATCAGACTATTTATATATATTGCATGTTTTAAAAAGATCAAAATATATCAAATGGATGTAAAGAGTGCTTTCTTAAATGGCGATCTGCATGAAGAAGTGTATGTTGAACAACAAACGGGTTTTGAAGACCCTAAGAATGCTAATCATGTCTATCGCCTAAAAAAGGTTCTTTATGGGTTGAAACAAGCTCCCAGGGCATGGTACGAAAAATTGACTAAGTTTCTACTAAGTCATAATTTTCTAATGGGAAGTGTTGATAAGAGTCTTTTTGTTAAGAAACATAATGATCATATCTTAATAGTGCAGATCTATGTTGATAATATTATTTATGGATCTACCTATACAAACTTGACTGTTACGTTTGCAGATCTTATGAAATCGAAGTTTGAAATGAGCATGGTTGGAGAATTGAATTATTTTTTAGGGTTGCAAGTTAAACAACAACCTGATGGTATCTTTATTTCTCAAACCAAATATGCTCTGAACTTAGTTAAAAAGTTCGGATTTGAGAATGAGAAAATTTTTTATACTCCTATGAGTACTACGTTAAGACTCTCAAAGGACTCTACGGGTAAAAGTGTGGATCCTAAATTATATCGTAGTATGATTGACAGTTTACTTTATTTAACTGCAAGTCGACCTGATATTGCATTTAACGTAGGGATTTGCACTAGATATCAATCTAACCCTAAAGAGTCACATTTAACTGCTGTTAAGCGGATTATGCAATATGTCGCAAGCTCAGCTAATCTGGGTCTTTGGTATCCACATGATACTAGTGTTCAGTTGGCTGGTTACATAGATGCAGATTGGGCTGATAACATTGATGATAGGAAATCAACCAGTGGTGGTTGTTTCTATATTGAAAACTGTTTAGTTTCTTGGTTTAACAAGAAACAAAGTTCCGTATCGCTCTCAACTACTGAGGTTGAATACATTGCAGTAGGTAATGCATGCACTCAGCTTGTATGGATGAAAAGAATGTTAAGCGATTACGGAATTGTACAGGATTCTATGGTTTTATATTGTGATAATTCCAGTGCAATAAATATATATATAAATCTATTCCAGCATTCACGAACCAAGCACATTAACATTAGATAGCACTACATTCGTGAATTAGTGGAAGAAAAGATAATTTATTTGGAATACATTCCGACTGAGAATCAACTTGCTAACATTTTCACTAAACCACTCGACAAAAGCAGGTTTAATTAATAGAAATTTGATCTTGATATGTGCAATTTGAATTGATTATTCATGCATGTATGTATCATAGTGTATATATTTGTTAAATTAATTGTTTAAATTTCTATATTATGTGCAAAATGCATATTTTTGGTTGTGCACGACCAGTCAAGGACGTACTCGACTAGTCGTGTAGCGCGTCTGGTGCTTTAATTTGGGGGAAAAACCCTTCTCTTCCTCATTTGTGCTTCCTCTCCAACGAGTCTAAGCTCGACCAGTCGTACCCACCTTCCTAGATCTTCAAGGTTAGTGCGTTTTTTCCATTTTTCTTGTAGATTCAAGTTCATATCATTTCATTTTCACACTTGGAGTGACTTATTTCTTGTTTCTTTGAGGTTTTTGGAGTTTTCTTCTCCAAAATCTGTTCTAGAGAAACTCCACTCTCTTTTTTTGCAACTTCTTGATTTATTGTATTCCTAGTTGTAAATGGATGCTAGAGGTAGAAAGAAAAATACTCGTGGTCTTTCAACATCCAAATCATCACCTATCACAAGGCGCCACCTTCGGTCACCCGAAGATGATCCTCCCTATGTGTGGGATTTAAGGTTGCACATTGTAATAGTTGAGTGACCTATTCATGTTGAACATATTGATCCATTTGAAATCCTTCCTCTTCTCCAATCTGTAGGATGGGATAACATTCTACATTGGGGTGAGCCGGCATATCGGTCTATTGCGCAGGCTATGTTTGCTTGTATTTCTGATTTTTCAGCTAAAAATTTAACGTTTATAATAGCAACTAGAGAAGGTCCATTTGAAGTTGATCGTCATTTGATTTCTGGCTTACTAGATATACCTGTCAATGATGAAGGTATTCCAATTAACACTCTAGTAGCTAAACCTTCTGAATCAGAAAAACGTATGCTTACTAGAGCATTATGCAACATAGATGCGCAATGGAGTCAAAATGGAAATGCGCTTACTTCAAAGTACTTGTTACCCAGATACAGGGTTCTTCACAGGATATTTATTTCAAATCTTTATCCATGTTCTGGTAACAAAACCGAACTCACCTCTTTCATGGTTCAAATTTTGCATTCCATTATCTCTGGTATAAATGTATGTCTTCCTTCTTTAATCTGTCATTCCATCATACAATTCCGTCTCCATCCTGGTCACAGTGATATCCCCTTTGCATATCTTATGACTGTGTTAGCCACTCATATGTTAGTAGCTATGCCTATTGAAGAGGCTCCTATTCATCACCTTATTTTTAAGAACTCTAATATAAACAAGATGAATTTGAGGTTGGCTGATGGCCAAGTGAATGTGGGTGGTGGTGGAGCTGAAGCAGTGAATGAAGAAGAAGGCGATTTACCTCCAGATGATATAAACATAGATGACATCCTTAATGAGATTAAATCAGATTCTGAGGCTGACCTTGACTATCAGCCTTCTGATTTTGCCGTGAGGTTGCATACTCTTGAGGAATAGGTGGCTCAATTCATGTAACCCAAGATTCTCAATTTGCTTATATGCGTAAATATATGAGGCGCATTAACAAGGGTTTACACCAAATTGATCCATCTATTCCTGCTCCCTCTTCTGGATCTGATTAGTATTTTCTTATCTTGGTTTGTAATAAGTTTAATGATACTTGGATTTATTTTGTCTTTTGAGATAGTACTTGGACTTAATTTACCTTAGTTATACTTGATTGACTTTGGTTAATTATGGTTGCGCTTGACTTGCTTATGGATTTGATATATTGTCAATCTTGATCATTTATTCCTCTATACTCTTCTTATTCTTCCTTCTTTATCTACTTCCATTTCTACTTTTTAATTCATTTCGTTGTCATATTCTGACAAAAAGGGGGAGAATTTTGGCATGCTTAATATACGGTGATTGTGGTATATATTGGTATATTGGCATGTGGATTATATATGGATTGTGGATATGTAGATATGTAGCTTTTCTTTGTGAAAAGGGGAGGAGTTAAGTAAGGGGGAGTATTGTTGATCTAAGTTGATGATAACTAGTGCATGATTCTTTGTGCGTATATTGGTTATGTTACTGTGGAGTGTGTTTTGTTACAAATTTGACAAAGGGGAGATTGTAAGTGCTATGGTTTTCTAGCTCCTATGATTGTTAAATTTTTTATTGCCAAAACCTCTCAGTTTGTAGTGCCAAAATCTCTCTTGGAATCTATGTCTTATCCAGCTCATAATGAAGTCTGTGCATCTCTCAAGAACAGGGGTCTTTTGTTCAAGAACTTCAAGGGCAAGTGTACTTGTTCATATTCATGTACAACATCAATTGTGAATTCAAAGCTTTCAAGAAGAATTCAAGAATTTCAAAGTTTCGTACAAGTCAAGACAACGTTCTTAGAGTTTGAAAGTTCAAGATACTCAAGCTTTACTGTTAGTTGTATTCAAGATTCAAGGGTCTCAAGTTCAAGCTTTATCCTTTGACAAGATCTCAAGCTTCGCGAACTTCAAAGAACGTCTATCATCTGAAGAAAAGAAGGTTCAATGTTCATACATCATGTTCAAGGTATGAAAGACCTTAGATTGACCTTAGGGTAGGTCATTTTAAATACATAATTCAATTGACTCATTTTATAAGTGAATAGACTGTTTCTCGACTAGTCCTGACCTCTGTTCGACTAGTCCTAGCACTGGCTCGACCAGTCCAAGAAATTTCACAACCAGTCCTAAGTTTGTTACAAATTTTTAGAATTTTTTGTTAAGCCACGACCAGTCCTAGAGAATGCTCGACCGGTCGTGTGAACAGTGCACGACTCGTTCACGACCAGTCCTGCAGCTACGACTCAAATTCTAGCAACTGTTTTTAGTTCCACACGACCAGTCGTGGAGGTCCCACGACCAGTCGTGAGGGCCTACGACCAGTTGTGGAACGACTTTATCTTATCACGCTCAAAATTTCAAAAATTAGTGGGTCCTCGACCAGTCGTAGTGTCCTCAGGACCAGTCGTGAACGCGATTTGTTCATCTATAAATAGAACACGAATTTCAGAGTTTTTCTATTCAATTCAAGTAAAATCAAGACATCACTCTAAGAGATAAGTTTGTAAACTTCTTAAGCTATATTGTGCATATTTAATATTCTCTTTTATTAGCTTTGTTATATTTGATTTTATATTCTGCATTCCAATCTGATCTCAGAGAGGGATTGAAGTATTCCCACTTCTTGGAATCAAAATCAAATAGAGCTAGCCCAACTTGATTTAATTTAAAATCAATTTAGAACCTAGAACCATTTCATAAGTGAGTGTAGACATTGAACTTCTATATTCGAACTTCTACTCTGAACTTGGTTCTTCCGGGCTGTAACAAAAGGAGAATATCCAGGTATTTTATAGTTTTGTAATTTCCTTTGTTTTGGTTTCTATGAGATTAAGCCAGAAAAATCTCACATTTTTTGTTATCTGAGGTGATCCAGAAAACTCAGAGTGTGGGGTTTTTTGAATTGTGTAAGCCCACTTGAAAAACATAATTGTGAAGGTTTTAGGTGAACCTGGAAAAACCTATTTTCATAGTGAACGCTAATATCCACTGTGTGAGGATATTAGGAGTGGAGTAGTTGTGTGGCTATTGTCTAACAGTTGGTGTACACACAGGCTAACCACTATAATTCTTTGTGTTTTGTGGTTTCCTTTCTTTATTCTTTTTTGTTCAAGATTGTGGGATGTATGTGTGGATGTGAATGTTGTAATTTTTATATTTCAGCATTGTGGGGAATGTTGTAATAGCTTAGATTTCTTTTCTTACTATTTCCTTTTTATTCCTCTTTAGTTTGAGTTTTTGATACACAAATTGTTCTAGTAAGGTTGTGCTGCCATAAACCCTTGGTTTTTATGGTGTAAGGTTGTCCTTAGAACAACATTTGTATCAACCTCTCAATATTAGAATTTTGACGTTGTTGCTTCCTTTGATTATTTGCAATTCATTTGGCTATCTTATTGTTTAATTCTGCTGTTATTTTTTAATTTGACATTGTCTTATTCACCCCCCCCCCCCCCCCCTCGCTCTAGGACATATGGCTCGGCCTTTTCAGGATTGGGTCACAGGTGTATCTCAAACCTTTCAATCCCTCATTTGAGGCCTCCATCGGGAGAGTACGTTTGGGTGCTTAGTGTCAGACCCTTGCTCTTGTGTAAGGCATAAACATAGGTCCTTTGTATAGGTCCTTGGCTTGTGTGGCTGAAACCAAGTTCCTTGTGTAGATCCTTAGCCTATGTGGCCTAAACTAGGGTCCTTGTGTGGATTTTCGACCTCTGTGGTCTAAACTAGGTTCCTTGTGTGGACCCTTGGCCTATGTGGCATAAAACCTAGGTTCCTCGTGTGGACCCTTGGCTCGTGTGGCCTAAAACCTAGGTTCCTTGTGTGTATCCTTAGCTTGTGTGGCCTAAAACTTAGGTATTTTGTGTAGGGCATAAACTATCATGTCCTTATGTAGGATCGTTTGCCTTGTGTAGGCATGTTTAGGTACCTTGTGTAGGTCCTAGAGTCAACCCTGTGTAAGTTGTAAAGGTTAGAGGTGAACCTGATTTGAAACCTCCATTAGTGAAATCCGGTACACTCAAGGGTTGAGTGCGTCCGCCAGGAGTGGAATAGGCACATAGCCGAACCATTATAAACGACTGTGTTTGGGATTTCTATTTGCATATTCCTTTATTGTGTTTACTTTGAATGTTCACATGAAGCATGATAACATGATTATCTAGAACTGATAAGAATCACATCCCACACACTTTCACATAGTTCATCCATTATAGACTAATTGTTATATCTTGTTTAAATATTGAGTAGTTTTATGATTGAATCCTCTACTTGGCTTGGAAGTTGTTAGAGTTGAAATGAGTATATCTTGATGGTTGCATATTAGATCAAGATTAGGTTAATAGGATTTTAAATTGCTATAAAATTTTATAAAGTCCTATTCACCCCCCTCTAAGACACTTTGACCTATTCCTAGTTCTACTATAGTGGTCTTTACCAAAATTTCAGAATCACCAAGGCAAGAGATGGATCTTAGGAGACCAAGATTAAAGATTTCAAGACCCTAAGATCCAAGGAAACCAAGTGGAGAAGAAAGGAAGTCGAAAGTGCAAAGTGCAGAAATCAACACTGTATATGTCATCGACAGTCGTTCAATGACATCGAAGCCAGTGTTCGATGACATTGACAACCGTTCGATGACATCGAAGAATTACAGAAAATCAAGTCTAGTTGCTGGACAAATTGGATGCAGTTCTCGATTACATCAAAGTCTTGTTCGATTGCTCAAAGACCTGCTCGATAACATCGAAGGCAGTTTGATGACATCAAGATTTTTGTGGATATTTGGAACAACTCATTGGAACACTCTGGACACATTCTCGATTCATTAAAGGCAGTTCAATGACATCGAAGGCAGTTCAATAACATCAAGGGTGTGTTCGATGACATAAGAAGCTATGCAGTGCGAAAATGCACGAATTCAAGTTACCTTCGATGACATCGAAGGTTGTTTGATGACATCGAAGGTTGTTCGATGACATCAAATGTCAAGCCCCAGAATCGGAAACCGGGCTCATAAAATTTCTGATCGCCGAATCCGGTGCCGACAGCCTCCATAATACCCCATTCTCAACTCCCAGCGTACATACGCCAGATTCCGATCCTGGGATCCTATAAGGAGGATTTTCCAACGTATATTTATCTCGTAAGAAGCATAACCACAAGTTTACTCAAATCACAAAGGCAACAACATCATCACATATCCACTAATATAAACATTTGAATACAATGCTGAAAGGAAAATACATATGTCAAAATCAAAGCTCCAGAAATCAGCTACATGCTCCAAGCTCCACGCTGCTGCAACCTAATATACCTGCACACATCTATCGTGCATAAACTTATAGAAAGCTTAGAGGGTGGTGTAAGTGTGTGCACAAGGTAAGTACCAATTATTTAATACAATGCCATAATCATACAATATCGAAAATACTGGTAAGATCATGAATCATACGAAATCAGAGTAAGCGAAAATACTGATAAATCCATGAGTCAATCAATATCAGAATACGCTATACAAATCAGTTATGCAAATGAGGAGTCATAAAGCGCCAAATATCAGATGCCGAGGATGCAATACAATATACAATTCCTGATGAGTTCACGAATAGCGTCAGCCGTACCTAGACCATATAAATGCAGAAACACAGTAACCCAAAATGCCATTTGCCGCGAATGTAATGCAATATGCGGTGCGAATGGAATGACCATGCTAGAGTGTAAAGTCGGGATGATAGTACGTAGTATCTCAGGCTATGGGGTCCATATCAAGGGACTTATATCCAAACCAGTCCCATACCTAATTTGAATATTCAGACTCAATGTGGTAAACTCCTGATCTTAGGCTAGTCGCGCGCCCCAATCAAAATCCTGGCCATTGTAAAGGTACACGTAACAAATAGTTGCACACCACCAGCCCGAGTGGATAGTGAATGAATGAGTATGCAACTCCTGCTCTAAAAATTAGTACTGTACATCTTTGGGATCATCGCCAGGGTCTAGTACACTCTACATGCAATTGCCGTCCACTGACGCACGACCATGCAAGTGGAAGAGACCTCACTATCCGCCGAGCCAGTAGTCAGCGAATATTTACCCGGCATGTCGATAGCAAACCCATTCACGAGCTGGTCAAACTCAGCCTAGCTATGCCCCCTACCCTCAAGCGGGTAAGGCCACACCCATCCCAACTGACCACGATATAGTGAGAGACGCGGCCTCCTAATATTCGGCACTGGGGCTCTCATGTATCCACTCGGCCTCGTCGTTGGGGCATCTCATGAGCTCGGAGGTTTAAGGATTTTAACCCAAGGCCATCTATGGCAGCCCGATGCTAATAACATATTTTTGGTGTCCCATCTGGCTATCCATATATGCCTGTGGAGGCTACGACCCTGATGTCACTTGGGCGTACAACAATTATAACACACAATGCAAGATGCATGAGTCATACAATCCAGTCATGCATCAATCCTACGCATACCGTGCGCTCATGTGAGATAACCTCTACTTATCAGGGAGTCTCATAATAACCCGCCCAGTGACATATGTAATACTCAACCACATCTCATAACAAAATGCAGATGATGCGTATAGGCATGTATCATGATGCTATGCTGTCACATACTCATAATCGGTATCAATAACCGGCCTCAACAATCAGCCTCGATAATCGGTCTCGATATCCGGCCTCGACAATCGTCCTCGACAATCAGCCTCAATAATCAGCCTTGATATCCGTCCTCGATAATTGAAATCAGCCTCGATAATCGGAATCATCCTCGACAATCGGAATTGGCCTCGACAATCAGAATCGGTCTCGACAATCGGAATCGGCTTCGATAATCGGCCTCGACAATCGGAATCGGCCCCTACAATCGGAATCGGCCTCGACAATCGGCCTTGACAATCAGAATCGGCCTCAACAATCGGAATTGGCCTCGATAATCAGCCTCGACAATCAGAATCGGCCTCAACAATTGGAATCGGTAATCTTCCTAACAAAGGGCCTAAAGGAAGGTCACAATGTGGACATTTAACCATCATTGCTTCCAAGGAGTGGCCCTCATATGATGAAACATATAGTAGGCCCATGACCTCCCACAAGGGCCTAATATATATCACCATGGGCCTCACTCAAGGGTCTAATATATATATCACTATGGGCCTCGACACATGGCCATAAATACATCGCATTGGGCCTCACTCAAGGGCCCCAAATGCATCATATTGGGCCTCGCCAAATAATTCACAAACACATCACTTGGGCATCATCAAATGGGCCTCATATACATCAAGTGGGCTGTATCACATGGGCCTCATACACATCACAATGGGCCTCATCATATGGGCTTCTTATACAACACATTGGGGCATGACAATGGGTCTCACATACATCAACTGGGCCGCATCAACAGGCCACACCAATGGGCCTCATATACATCAAGTGGGCCGCACCAATGGGCCTCATGTACATCAAGTGGGCCGCATTAAGGGGCCGCACCAATAGGCCTCATATACATAAAAAAGGAATCATATCGCAAGATCATTTGGACCGAATCACAAATAGCAGTGGAGATAATGATTTCCACTGTTGAAACTCCATAGGGCCCACCATAACGTTTATTTTCCATCCAATCTGTTCGTATGGTCACAAGGACCTGGTTAAAGAGGAAAACAAATATCATTTTGATCCAGAACTTCTGTGACCCCAAACTGTTGCAACGGTGGACATTCAATCCTTCACTAGTTTTGTAGTGTGATCTACTTGATATACGGTGCTGATAAAGCACATGCATCACGGTGCATCCCACCGTCCAACAATCTGGACGGTGGAGATAAAACACATATATTATGGTGTGGTCTTTGGTTCAGATGGATAGACAGCGTGGATGTGAAACAGATACATCATGATGGTTCACCGTCCATCCATCTGGACGGTTGGAATAAAACACATACATCACAATGCTGCACATACAACAACTATACGTCAGGGGTCCCACCGTCCAGATGGACGGTGGGGATCTAACACATACTTCAAGATGGGCCTCACATGTACCGGCCAAACGGACGGTGCATATATAAAACATATAAATCAAGGTAGGGCCCCACCCACACGTACAACACGTGTGGGTGGGCCCCACCGTTTAAAAAAAACGGACGAATGACTTGGATCTCATATCATGATGGAGCCTACAGAATTCACTGACGTCAGGAGGTGGGCCCCATGTGCAGCACGTGTCGTAGGTACATCGGCCAATTCCCTTCCTCAAGAGGTGGGTCCCACATGTTTATGCATATAACACACACACACACACATATATATATATATATATATATACACATATGTATATTGTATTTTATTATTTATTATTATTTTTTTAATTATTTTTTTTAACACTGACCAGCGTCCAGCCCTGGATGGGTGACCTAGATGATCAGAGAGGTGAATTTCCACCGTCCAAGGACTGGACGGTGGATAAAACACTTTCATCATGGTAGTCCCACATCTAGTGGGCCACACGAGTTAGATCAAGATGATATTTGTATTTACCTCCGTCCAGGCCTGGTCACTGGATGATATGGATCATACATCAAGGTGGGATTCCCAGCGAAATCAAATGGATGACGTGGTTAGAGTACATCATGGTGGGTGGATCTCCACCATCTAGATCTGTTGGGCAGTGCAGATACATCAAGGTGGGTCCACATCAGCATGGCCCACCACTGGATCAAACTGATACTTGTGATTCCCTTCATCCAGGGCCTGCCAAAAATCTAGCAATAAGGTGGGCCATGTTCCAACACCAAAATAGAAAGAGAGAGAGAGAGAGAGAGAGAGAGAGAGAGAGAGAGAGAGAGAGAAAATAAAAGAAGAAAGATCGGTGGAAATGGGAGGGACCCCGCCACTATGGGCCCTCCCTATACAATGCATACATCAAGATGGGTCCCACCAATGTGGGCCCTTAAATCACAAAAAGATAAATACAAGATCACCCACCTTTGATCTTCTCTTTCTTCTTCTGCCAATGCGACCTAGAGCTCCAAGGGGTACAATTCAACAGTCGAGATGGACTTTGGATGGTGGAGATGGGAGGTAGGAAGGTGGGCCACACTAACTTCTCTCATGGAAGCTTGGACGATTGCTCTCATGGGTGTTGTTTGAAAATGGAAAGAGAATGAGAGAGAGAGAGAGGTGATGGGAGAGAGGGATGGTGAGTGATGGATGGATGTACTTTATTGTAAGAGAAAGTTGACTTTGGGGAGGGTAGTTGTACTTGGAGATGGGTGTGAGTGATGGGAGTGATGTGTACTTGATTGATGTGATTGATGGGACATTCTCTTGGGATTTGCAACACATGGCATTTTCCTTTAACTGAACGTGGGCCCACATCTTCTGGCCTAGGTATCGCTTCAGCACGCCAGATGCGACGTCAGAACCACGGGGACGGCGCGGTCGCAATGATACGAGTTTCGAGTTAAGCCGACTCTGACATACGACACACGACTCAGGATCGCGCGCAAATGCCGATAACAGATCGTGGGTTGGCGGAATTCGACCAGGAGGACCGCGGAAGCCTAAGGAATGGTATGGGCTAGGATACGGGTCTCACATCAAAAGTTGTTCGATGACATCAAAAGCGTTACGTAGAGTTACGCGGATTGTGTAAATTTGAGGCGGTTTTTCGAGATTAGATGGACAAGGTTATAAATATGGGTTTTCCTAGGAGTTCTAAACATGAATTAGGTTTTGAGAAGCAGAGCAAAAGGGTGGAGCAGCCTCCCAAGAGTTTTTCTTCATTCCTTTCCTATTTTTAGTACTTTTTTTTTAATGGTTTTAGATCCAATCATGTCTATGGTTGGCTAAACCTCTTAACTAGGGCTAAGAGGTGAAGCTTGTAGCATGTTAGGATGGTTTTTTTGCTTTAATTCTTGTTCTTGTTGAACCTTATTGATTTTTAGTTTGATATTAAAGGAATATTTTCAGTTTTCTATGATTTATTGTGACCCAAATTACAATAGATGTTGTGATAGCTTTGGATATCTTCTTTTCTTATTTTGAGATTGTGAGATTGGTAAATCCTGTTGTTCACCATTGTCTCTTGAACATGGTAGGGTGATGGAATCCCTTCCAATCCTCACAATACTCCTTCATGTGTGGCTAGGTCAATGAAAAGTTCAAATTTTAATTTAATTGTTTTATCTTCCAATTGGATAGGATAAGACTCCAATTCTAATTGTGTTTCTTGAATCAAGCAAGGTAGCATCCTACTAGCTACAAGTGAATCCTTGGCACCCTAGTTCCCTTTCGATTATTGAAATTCTATTCACAATTAATCCCTTATATTTCATATTTAGATTTAGATTTTTTTTCTAATTCTAGTTTTAATTACTTTCAAAATACGTACAAGATTAGTCTCTATGGATTCGACCTCGATCTCACTGAGATTATTACTACATCGTGACCCTACACTTGGGGTTGTGAGCACTATCTCAAAAAAAAAATCTAAACTGAGATTTTAACAGGCTACTTAGAAAAACCTAAAAGAGTTTAGAAGGAATACTTATCTTCACTATAGAAGACATATCAGAAGCTTGCAGTAGAAAAACCTCTTTCTTGAATCACTACAAGAAAGGGGGTTTTAGCCTCAGTTCAAAACTGTGGCTAAAAAGGTTAAAAACTGAGGCTAAAGCCTTTAGCCTCAGTTTTGCCTCAGTTATCCAAACCGAGGTTGAAACCCCTGTGGCTAAAGGCTTTAGCCTCAATTTTAGCAACCGAGGCTAAAATGTCTTTTATAGCCTCAGTTCTTCAAGTGAGGCTAAAAACCTTTTTAGCTTCAATTTTTTCGAAATGAGGCTAAATCAAAATTTTAGCCTCCATTATTTTCAACTGAGACTAAATCCGAATTTTAGCCTCAATTGCCTCCAACCGAAGCTAAATCTATTTTTAACTTCGGTTCTCAACAACCGAGGCTAAAGCCTTTAGCCACGGGAATTTCGGCCTTGGTTATCAACAACCGAGGCTAAATTCAAGCCTCAGTTACAAATTGAGGCTAAAAATGTTTTTTTTTTTAATATTTATTTAAACTACTAATCCATTCATTCAATCCACTCATGAAACAATCAATTATGAAAGCCACAATACTAACAAAACAGTTAACAACGGTCTATTTAAAGTATAACTCAATCAAACTGTTACACAACATTAGGTTCCACAAATAATACAAAGTCATGGTCGCGCCCGTCATCACCGGTGCCGTCGTGCTTGGCGGACCATGAAGTAACACTGCCCATCCATCTTCTGCTGCTTCCAGGCCAACGTCATCATCGCCTCCACCAGCATTCTCCATTCAAATTGTGTAGCAGGCCCTGCAACCTCAATAGGTAGCTCTGGCCTGCTAGCTGCAAGTACCAAAATACAAAGACAATTTGTAACATTTTCAATGAATGAAAGTACCAAAATATTATTTTTTCTGTTTCTTGATTGTCTACAGAAAGCTCCAATTTCATTTTCAATCCACTCATGGAAAATAAATAAATAAATAAAACTGTTAACGGCCCAGTAACAGCTGTTATGGGCCATTTTTTTAGTAAAGGCTGCTACAGCCCCATAAATAATGCACCATTACCAACACATTGCAGCCGTTTTGTAACCATTTTTTGATACCATGCTACCATTCGTTGTATATCTCAATAAAGCAAGTACCATAATATGTACCATACTACCATGTCTTTAGGTAAAGCAAGCACACTTCATTGTACCAGAAATAAAATAAACTAATTGTAGAGATTCACCAACATACCATGCGGGGACGACATTCCCAACTGAGATTTCTTGAAATCCAAGGCCAAGTATGCCATCAAACTTGGCAACCAAAAATGTGAGGCCCTGCTCCCTCCC
The DNA here is from genome assembly GCA_021015155.1 of Magnolia officinalis. Taxonomy (NCBI): domain Eukaryota; kingdom Viridiplantae; phylum Streptophyta; class Magnoliopsida; order Magnoliales; family Magnoliaceae; genus Magnolia; species Magnolia officinalis. Next base: position 43,082,633 of record JAJHSJ010000007.1, read on the forward strand.
TAGTAGCTTCGATAAAGACCTGATAGAAATTTCCATTATAAATGAGTAAGAGCCATGCAGTCATTTTCCTTCCAAAGAGAAGACAATTCATCATATGAATGAAATCCACACAACTGAACCTGATCCTTGACAACAAGGTCACCAACTTGAACATAGTCCTGGCTCAAGTAACCAGAAATTGCTCCAGTCCCGTAGTGAATTTCAGCAGGTTTCCCTACACAAAAAAGTTGAAACCAAACATTATCAGAATACATCTAAAAATTCATTCCAAATCATCGAAGGTTCCAAGCAGCCTGATCTGGGACAGAGATGTGTCCCTAGCATTGAAATTAAATGCACAGGAACTCACTCGAAGTTCGTAGAACAGTGTGTATGCTACTTCATTATACAAGCAGAGAATTACATGATGATGCCATGGACATCTCACACGAAGTTCGTAGAACAGTGTGTATGCTAATTCATTATACAAGCAGAGAATTACATGATGATGCCATGGACATCAGCAGAAAGGATTGGCTATTCATCATTACTGTTTGGAGAACAGTATGCAAATTTTTGCCTCTCTCTCTCTCCCCCCAAAAAAAAATATAAATCACAACAATTACACCAAAAAAAAGTTATCAACCAACAAACTATATGACATGAACTAACAGAAATTTACACAATAACACCGGTAGCAATCAACATAAAACCACAAGGCAGACCAATTAAGCAAAGTCTAACAACAAATCTCAATGCAATTTGGAGTGAATAATCAATAAAATGCTAGTTTATTCAGAGAACAGACTAGATCATTAACAAGACTAGATTACAAGTACTGGTAAGTTAGAGAAAGAATGGTTCAGTAGTAGATGCACCCATTGCTTGAGTATAGCTCTCAAAACTATTCAATTTCCAAACTTATAAACAATAAAACTTTTAAATTGATAAGCAATGGAACAATCCATAGGTTACTCTCAAGGCTGATAAACAATAAAACTCAACAATTCTTCTATAAATCCATATAATAAATGCCAATTCTTCTATAAACTCCACCAGCATTCTCTATTCAAATTGTGTAGCAGGCCCTGCAACGTCAACAGGTAGCTCTGGCCTGCTAGCTGCAAGTACCAAAATACAAAGACAATTTGTAACATTTTCAATGAATGAAAGTACCAAAATATTATTTTCCTGTTTCTTGATTTTCTACAGAAAGCTCCAATTTCATTTTCAATCCACACAGACACTAGATAAGGCATTGACGCAGCAATCAAATGTAAAGGGTGGGCCATGGAAGTATCATGCTGTAAACTGGTTATCAGCCCATGCACAATGAAACAAAACAGCTTGCATGGTTTCAAGCTTACCTCTCTTTCATATCTAGTGTACGGTTCTTCAAATTCCTCACCCCAACAATCAGATAAACCTGGAGCCTCATTTGGGCAAAACAATGACCACTCCCCATTGTTGTTCACCCTTTTCATGAAAAGGTCAGGAACCCAAAGGGCATAAAATAGATCCCTAGCTCTGTGTTCTTCCTGCAAGAATGCAGCAAAACAAACATTGATAAGGCAACTCAGACCACCACAATAACCCTCCCAACAGTTAAAAAAAGAAAACTCCAAAAAACATTCATCAAAAGTGAAGAAATCTCAAATCCACCATGTGTTGTGCATGTAGCGAGACAGCTTCCTTCAAAAATGACCTGCTCGCCTTTGAACTCGTACCATCAGCCACGCCCACGCCCACCACCTGTTATTGGTTCAAAGATGGAGAAATCAAATAACTTTATTTGATAGAATTGCAGCAGGTGTGTTTCAATGCCACCCCAAACTGCAAGAACAGATATTTGATAGAATGGACATTTCTACATTTTCTTCCCCAGATCAATACACAAGACATTTTGGTCATTTGATCTGGCAGGCAGAGAATGTATCCTGTCCACTGCGGTTCCCAAAATATATACCAATTCAAAACATAAAAAACCATCTGCTGCACCGAAATCTCCATCTAGTTGATTTGGGATACGTTCGAAAGCAGCCTTGGATTCTTCAGAACATCGGCGGTGAAGGTTTCTAACATCGGTGAAGGTTCAGGAACCTTTCACTGCCAATGCACATCCTAAAATTTACTGTCAATGACTATCGCTGATGAGTTTGCTACCTCCCAAAGATAAGGGCTTATATGATCCCTGACTCGAGGACATGCACCACATCCTCGGTGCTGCCAGTGGTTTAAGCAACTGACACCATCAATATGACGTGGACCAACATGGAAGGACCACAACCCAAAATCTCCAAGATTGTACGATCCTAGAGATCCAATATTCATCCTTATGTTACATGTGGAATATTTGACCAGCCATTTGCAGCCAGCTCTAAGGGTTTAGATCATCTCATACAAGAGAAATCCATCCATTGGGGACCATTAGTCTACATCACCCAACAATGGACCCCGCTTGAAAAAAATAACATGTGGATGTAATAGAAATGGAGTAGAACTTCTCACTAGAACCATTTAAAAGAATTCCTTGGGAGTTAAACTCAGCTAATCTAAGAATACCTTTGTGTCTAGATGCAACGAAATAAGAGCTGTTGTCCATCTGCAATCAGCAAAACAGGTTTTTACACAACAAGGATAGAGGTATTCAAACAGAGCCCATTAACGCCATTGTCTTTCAATTATTACCTCAATTCGCACATCCACAGACTTTAAATTATCATCAGCTTCAATTCTGATATTTGCCAGAGACAGGTGGCGGAGCTTGTGCAAAGGTAAAATTTCTGGAAGAAATTCAAGAGGATTACCAAATAGCCTTAAAACACGTAGCTCAGCCATAGCCCTGCCATTAAACTCATGACAAACATTAGATTTGGACTCAAAGTGGATGAAAACAGAAGGCATAACTAAATAGTTAATTGCCCATTGAATGACCTGAAATCCAGAAGGGGGCGGACCAGTTTGTTACGTTCTAGTGATAACTCCACAAGCCCAACACACTGCCTAAGTTCCACTGCATGACGGTTATAACATGGTCAGACAAAATAGTATGCACTCGGAGAAATTGAACAGTTAAAAAGGAAAAAAGAAAAAGAAAAAAGAAACAGAACAATGGGATGAATGTTGAACAACATCAGCAGCAGAAGTCGATGGTGTTTTTGTTGAAGATCATAAGAAATTCCTCTTCAAGAAATTAGAAAGGAGGATGTGGTTTTTCTCAAATATTTCTTGGAAAGAAAACTGTCATATTCATAAAGGTGATATCTTGATATGGACTCAGTATTGCCTGTTGAAAAATAATTAACCAATCCAAAGAGTGTTGAAGCTATACTTGTTCGCAGCCAAAAGATGAGCATGTCTGACTTAATATCTGGATGGCGATTCTTTGTAGTTGCACACATTAGAAAAGAACAACAGAAAATGCTTCCACCCTCATTCTTTTTGGAAAGATAGCGCACTTTATTAAAGCTTAGTTGATACAACCATTTAAAACAACCAACATTCCTAGTCCAGTCAGCTACATTACCAGAGACCCCATATTGTTCGACAAAAAGCTATTCTAAGCAATTAGACATAACAAGAAATAGAAAGTGTAGCTATATTAATAATGCAATTGAAAAAAGTAAAGAACTATTCAGAAAATAGATCTTGGTTAGTCCCATTTTGGCCTAGGTATGATTCACCATACCTTTCTCCCAGATTTCTTCTGCTCCTGAATAAAAGACTCTGCCGACTTAGCTGGAATGACCTTGTCAGCTGATGCCAAAAATATAATACTCCATGAATTTCCATTATTCTGTTCTCACGCCAAGTCGATAAGGGATGGTAGAAAACACTTCATGTTCACACAACTAATTAGGCTGCATGTCAGAAGTTAGTTGAAAGTTTGCTAATATCAGAAGTTAACATAATAACCAGCTACAAGCCACTACCTAATGGAGTTTATTAGCAAACAAAGCATGAAGCAAAAAAGCATGGCCCACCTTTTTCCAATCTGCAACCCTCATTTCAAGACAGCTCTTGGATTCTTTCGCATGTCAAACACATAAATACACATAAATACGACTTGACCTGAAAAAGCAAAAAAGCATGCCCAAATATTATGTTAATTTTGCTCACTTGAGCTAACACTTCATTTCCAGACAGTTGTTTCGGCACCTCTCTCAACTCTAGTTTTCCATTAAAGTTCCTATTATCATGTCTATACCTATGATCTCTATCCAAGAATCGACGATGACCCATGTAACAAAACTTATGGCTATGTGTCAACCACTGGGACTCTGTGTCCTTATTGCAGTTAGGACAAGCGAGCTTACCTTTTGTGCTCCATCCTGACAACATTGCATATCCAGGGAAGTCACTAATAGTCCATAACAAAGCAGCACGCATTTGAAAATTCAACTTCGATAATGCATCGTAAGTGTCAACACCGGCCTCCCACAATTTAAGCAATTCTTCTATCAACAGTTGTAGATACACGTCGATATTATTGCCAACACCATGCGGGCCTGGTATAAGTAGAGACATCATGATGTAAGGCTGCTTCATGCACATCCACGGTGGTAAATTGTACGGCATCAAATTATCCTTTTTTTATTCTTAATTTTTCAAAAAAAAGTTAATTCTTAATTTTTTAAAAGTTATCAAAATTTTAAAAAATTCTTAATTCTTAGGAAATTTTTAAAAGTTCTCAAATTTTAAAAAAGTAGACTTTTGGCCTCGGTTCCTACGTAACTGAGGCAAAATAGTAGACTTTTAGCCTCGGTTCCTATGTAATTGAGGCTAAAAAGTAGACTTTTGGCCTCCATTTTTTTCAACCGAGACAAAAGGGAAGACTTTTGGCCTCAGTTTCTCACCAACCGAGGCAAAAGGGTAGACTTTTGGCCTCAGTTGCTCACCAACCGAGGCAAAAGGGCCGACTTTCGGCCTCAGTTGCTCACCAATCGAGGCAAAAGGGCCGACTTTTGGCCTCAGTTTTCACCAACCGAGGCAAAAGGGCAGACTTTTGGCCTCAGTTTTTCACCAACCGAGGCAAAAAAGCAGACTTTTGGCCTCAATTTCTCAACAACCGAGGCAAAAGGACAGACTTTTTGCCTCAGTTCTCAACAACCAAGGCAAAAGGGTAGACTTTTGGCCTTAGTTTCTCACCAACCGAGGCAAAAGGGCAGACTTTTAGCTTCAGTTTCTCATTAACCGAGGCAATAGGGCAGAGTTTTGGCCTCAGTTCTCAACAACTGAGGCAAAAAGGCAGACTTTTAGCCTCAATTGCTCACCAACCGAGGCAAAAGGGCAGACTTTTAGCATCAGTTGCTCACCAACCGAGGCAAAATGGTAGACTTTTAGCCTCAGTTGCTTACCAACCGAGGCAAAAGGGCAGACTTTTGGCCTCGGTTGCTCACCAACTGAGGCAAAACGACAGACTTTTGGCCTCAGTTTCTCATCAACCGAGGCAAAAAGTGAATTTTTAGCCTCGGTTCCTTTACAACCGAGGCTAAAAACCATATTTAGCCTCATTTTTTTGAACTGAGGCTAAAAAATTGAGGTTAAAGGCCTACTTTCTTGTAGTGAATGTAGATTGTTTCATATTCAGTTAGATAGAAATGGTCTAAGGTTCTATTGATTTTAATTAAGTTAAACCCAAAGGCTACTTAAATCAATTCTCTTAGATTTCAAAAGAAGAGTATAGTTTACTCTCTTTAGAATCAAACTTGAAAGATCTGAGATAAAGGGAATTGAAAAAAGCTATATAAATTAAATTATAAATATCGTTTAATAGCTTTCTAATAACTTGAGCTTCTCTCTCTCTCTTACAGAAGGATTTTAACAATTAACTTGTGTAATTCGGAATGAGAGAAGAACTCAATTAAGTGCAGAGGTTCATAAGTAGTATCCTGTGAATACAAGATCAATCCCACAGGGAGATGGTTTAGGAGAATGACAAATTAAAATGCAAAACTAACTAAGGGAAACTGACCTATAAGAATTCTAATTAATGAATGCAATGATTTTGAGGGTTTTGTTTTTAAATGAAATTTAATTAAATTAAAAACAACACCCAAGCTTCAAAGTTCTTGTAACACCCCAGTTTTAAGAACCTGAGTATAGAACTCGTTTCCTAAAAACCCGAGTGTTAATCAATCAAGTAATTGGCAATATATCAAAATCAGAGTGTAATAGCATAAACCAAGCGTAAATAAACATCACCTAACCAAGTATCAAGATCCAGGTCCACTCAGTTGGGGACCTTAAGTACAAAACTCAAAGTTTCAAATGTATCAAGACAAACTAGGAAAGAAATACTGCAACTATAATTAAGTCCGTAGTATTCTACCGCCTCTTGACGCAGCTCCTCGTAGTTTCCCTCCTCCATATCTGTCGCAACGGCATCGGACCCTGCACCATAGCGGTCCTCACCTAAACCTGCATTCTCTGTACAGATGAATATTCGATGAATGAGTGGTCAACTCAGTGTGAATTCCCCTCAAGATTACACACCGCCGCCTTAAACAAGTATAGTTTAAAAACGTAACAAGGCATACAAAACAATACAAAATATAGTCTTATTTAATGTATAGATGTATGAGTGCACATCAACTGGGGATGCTCATCCAGTTGGCTTTTGGGCAAAACCCATGCATGTGGCTGATCACCAGTGAAAGTACATAGTACATGCGTAGTGTCAAACTCACCGAAAGTGGGTTGATAGTCGATGGTCTGGGAGCTAGCGAAACGATACCACTACTAAGGGCACGTGCTACAGTATCCAGAATTAGCTACCCGTCATCGCATATATGCTATGAATGCATGATTGGCCCAACCATTATTATTCTATTTACGACCAGCCAGTTTAATAATGCTTAAAGGTCACTACGGGGGGTTCATCACCCAGCGTAAGCTGACAGCTCAGACATATTATCCCATGACTACCGTCCTCGGCTCATGAGACTACCACTTTAGGATGTTTAATTGAACCCATAGACTAGTGGTCAATCAAATTCAATATAGAGGAAATTACCATCACATGGTTGTATGGGAATGAATCATCGAAGCCGCAAGGGCAAATAACAAATCTAGGGATAAAATAAGTCGGTGCGGTAAAAGGGCGTATGATATAAATACTAAATCGAGATGGTAGGGCAAAGTTAAATCAGGGCGGTAAAGAGTTCATCCCAAGGTCACGTAGGTGAAAATATCCCATGAATGGTAAATCCACATTAATAACTCCCCACCAAAATAACCTCCAAGTCGAGAGTCTATTTCTAACACAATCTATCTTGTTGCACCCTAAGTGTGGACTCACATACATAAGTAAAGTTTCTACTATGTAGTGATTTGGATTCTATAGTGACTCACAAACAAATCATTGATATGTGGAGGTGTGTGGATACAACATACAAGTTATGTGTTGATAATAGAATTTTGAACTATCACTAGAGATTATGAAATCAAAGCATAAGGTATCAATAGAAATGAAAACTCAGAACGTAGGTTTTAATGATTATCGCATGTGAACATGATTTACAAGCCATCAATTAAAAATGGAGGCTTAGCATGTAGAGTCTAGTGTCTATTCCATATGAACATGGTTTGTAGATTATCGATCATGAATCAATGTAAGCCATCCAATATGATTCGATATCAAGTATAAGTGATCAAAATTCTAAGCTAGTAATCATGATTTAACTGGAAACTATCCTTAGACTAACTTGGAGATGGAAAGCTTAAGGGGAAAAGTCATCACCTTACAGGTCGACTGTCTCTCCATAGACTAAGAACCCTGCAACGCTATCTGTTTGTCTTAGTGAGCTAACTTAAAGGTGCAATGGTCCAGTCCTAATAAAGATAGATTAACTTCCTTAGAGACTGATAAACACAAGTTATCTATAGGTAGCTTTAAGGCCTCTTTGTATCTGGAAATAGCTTAAGCAAGGAGAGAGTCGACTAACTAAGTTGACTTAGTTGGTCTGAACTCAGTTGAAGAGGATTACCTGAAGGGTGGCCTTCGTGTTAGGATTCAATCTGAAACGTTCACGTGGTTGATTAATCAGCTGAGTATGTCCCTGAAATAACATGGCATTGAGTCAATTCCTGTGACTTAAGGTGAGTCGACTCAGTGGAAGAGTCACCTATGACTATGTGTGGCTGGCCAAGGTAGCTTGCGTGGTTAAGCAACTACGCAACAATCCCAGCAATTACAGCGGGTCCGCCCGACAAACCCGAATGTCGAGCTCAAGCCCGAGCCTTGCTGGACCGCCTCAACTCGCCCTGAGTTGGGCTAGTTCGAGCGGTTGGTGCGGCAATGTTACCCTTGACTTCCCTTCTCCTTTTACCCTCCCTAGATATGCAATGAACTAGTGTCACCTTGCCGGTTTGAAGGCCTAGTTGGAACGGTGTTACTGGTTACAGCTGCCGCTGTGACGAGTCTCAGTTAAACGACAGTCGGAACTAGACTTAATTCGAGCTGCAGGGTCGACCTGGTGCGAACAGATCGCGTCGACTCGGCACAGCCGACTGAGTCGAATGGTGCAATGTGGCATGACGCTCACTCTCTCCCTCTATTCTCTCATATTCTCTTCATTCTCCCTCTCTGTCATTCTTTCTCCTTGTCGTGATGTCTCTGGTCTGCATTGACCCAACTTGATTCGAACTGTCCGGTTCAACTTGGTGCAATGCGGCACTGAGTACAACACCTATGCATATCCACTCTCTCTTGTAGTGGTGATTCTGGTCTGCACTGACCCAACTCGATCCGAGCTGATTGGGTCGACTTAGTGCAGTGTAGCACCAAGTTCACACTCGTGATTACACTCGCTTGTTCCTTACCTCCCTTCTTTCTCTCTCTCACTCCCTGATTCCATGGTGGGAATCCTGAGACAACAGCTCCTATTTATAGACTTAAGGTTCGTTTACACTGTTGCAGCGAGCGGTCAGGATATGAGCGGCTGCATTCATGGCCTTATCTCTGATCATAGCATGTATGGACTTGATCCATTATGAGGGATGGATTCCCATCCTTGTGGCCCATCGGAAGAGCAATTCAGATCTACAAATGGGGCCCACACCATCATGGTGGGTATTTCAATCTAACGGGGAAGATGACGTGGCTGACAATGGTGACTTTTTGTCTAGGGCCTAACTGGATGATCCGGACTGTTTGAATGGGTCGAATGGGACCACAGATCACTACAGGGGCTACTAATCCCACCATTCATTGCCATTTCATTCATCTTGTGAGATTTTCCACCGAGTATGCCTTCTCACGAGATGAGAAATCCTCCCCTAGTAGAGACGTTGTTTCCCTAGAGGGAACAGTGGAGATCGTAATACATGGCTCCATGGGAGGTCTAGATTGCGCCAGCAAGACTTTCCCAAAGTGAAAATGTCTCCCACACCTTTTTTCACCTCTCGGTCAATGTCCGCCTTTTTTTTTGGCGTTGAAAGGAGGGCATGGATGCGACCTTGAAGAACGGCTGCGATTAAGAGAAAGGGGCATTCGCGGATCGCCCTCATAGCTGGAGAAAAGTCCACCTACTTTGGAAGAGAGATTTACATACGCACCACCTACTGGCCCATGCTCATTTTATCAAACAAATGCATGGGACCGCGCCAACCAATATCCCCAGCCAAATCCGTTTTCCGGTCACGATACCAGATCACGAAGGTGGGTCTTAGTTTGGGCATCTAGATGCCATTTATTTGAATTGTTCATGGGCGGGAAAACGGAACGAGGGAGAGAATTTGTAACACCCCGTACTTTCCAGTACTCGGGTGTTACCATTTAATTTAATTTAATAATAATAAAAATAATAATAATAATAATACAACCTAAATATATATATATATATATATATATATATATATTATGAAATGTTATTTATACATTTTATAAATATTCAAAGTCTCATATTAAAATGATATGTAACTAAAATCTATATTATATGCGCATACTTACAACATCATTAACATAAATTGCAAGCTATAGGATTTGTACTACATAAAGGAAAAAAAAAACTTATAATGAATAACACAAACAATTTGATGACTTGCATTAAATTTAAAACCTAACACACACACACACACACACATATAACCTTGCTTACCGATATTCATATATTTATATATATTAACAATTGGTGATGATATAAATTATATATGAATTATATATATATATATATATATATATAATATATATATATATAAAGGAAATAAGTAATAATAGTAATAATAATAAATGATAAAATTATTTTAATAATAACATTTAGTGTTCTAAATGCATAAAACAGGGGTCCCGACTGTCTGTATAAATTCCTGAATCCTTTTCAACCGTTGTCATCCAACTTCGAAATCACCCGACCTTTAGATAGATGGAAAACCCCATTGGGACTACGAATCGAGTTGTGGGCCCCACCTAGACCTTAGATCAGCCTAATCATTGGTCCAAATCCCTTTGGTAGAGTCCCCTAGTGAATGGACGAAGTGGATTTATCACCAACATCACGGTGGACCCCACACCAGAGATCGGAGTACACCACCTGTGTACTCCCGTGCCACACCGCACCAGCCAATCGGTCAGCACAGGTCTGACCCGTGCTTTGCTTTAAATGGAGAGGTTTCTCTCTCTCTCTCTCTCTCTCTCTCTCTCTCTCTTCGTGTTGCCAACCGACGAACAGAGTCCGTTTGCAACGTGTGGTGGCCCACCAGTGGGACCCATACTCATGATCTAAACTGTCCATCCGGTTTGGACGGTCCCTCTGACCAAAACCAGGTAAGTTTCATAGGGAGTCATTCTCATTCGTAGACACAAATCCAAGCTCATTTAGAGTGTGAAATACCACATTTCTTAAAATAGGAACCTGTCTCCACCGCCAGCTATTCCGATCCATGTGAGGGATTTTTGAGAGATCTTGGTCGTCCGTCTAGGGGCTCTCAGCCATCCGATGCTAGTGGTTTAGGTCTCTCAAACGAAACCACGACCGGGTTTTCCTACCCATGGTATTCAAAAGCGATTTCAACCAGAGCAAAATCGGGACCGTTTGTCATCAATCCGACGGTTTGAGATGTTAGGGCGAAAGGATAAAAGGGGATAGGAACGAAGTTAGGGCATCCCTCCTCCGTCGTTGCAAAGAACCCTAGAAAACCAGCCGTTACCTTCCACCCTTGAACCCATCACCTAAACCTTCCTCGAGCTTCGAAAGAGCCTATCTGGAAGCTCTCGAAGACCCATAGGAATCATCTGATCGAAACAGATTGAAGGGAGGAGTGGCGTTTTTAAATCCGCCATTAACAGCGGTCATCTTCCCGACCGCTCTAAGTTGCGTCAGGCGCAGTCAGGGTGAGGTTTGGTCCTGTGGGAGCTGCTCTTGGTGCCGTAGATGACAGGAGAAATGGATAAGAGAAGAGGGAAGGAAGGAAGAAAATGAAAGAAAAAGAATGAGGGAGAGAGATGAGGTTGTGACTGTTGCACCACGCCATGGCCTCGCTGCGCTGCACCAGTTCGAGTTGCAGTGGATTCGGCCGAGTCCTGGCTCGGTTCAAGCCTTTCTAGAAGAAAGAAAAGAGAAGGTGGGAGAAGAAGGAAGAAAGTAGTGGTGGTGCGGCTGTTGCACCGCACCACCTCAAATCAGCTCAAACCGAGTTGCGACCCGGGTCACATCTTTTGGCCGAGTTCTCACTGACGAATGAAGGTGAGAAAGGGAAGAAGAGAAGCAGAAGGAAGATGGGGGAGGAGAAGAAGAAAAGAGAGGGAAGGAAGAGAGAGTTTGGGTTTGTGTATGGGCTGACTCGCTGCTGAGTCAGCTGAGTCGAGTTCGGCCGAGTTGGGCCCATTCCAGTTGGACGGGTCTGGTTTATCCCAGTGGGTTGCTGGCACGTGGTCTAAGTAAAGAATAAAATGAGAGAAAGAAGAGAAGGAAGAAGGAGAAGAGGGAGATGAAGAAGGAGAGAGAGAGGGAGAGAGTTGGGATTGAGTTGTGCCGGGTTGCACCAACTCACCGCACCGTCGTGACTCGATTCCTGGAGTGCAGGTTGGGTCAGAGCTGACTGGTTGCAACAAAAGAAGAAGAATGAGAAGAAAGAGAGAAAGAAAATAGGAAGAAGAAAGAATGCAGTGGTGAGTGAGCCGAGCCAACTCGACTCAAACTGAGTTGACTAGGTGAGCCTTTCCATTCAATCATGTTTGCTATTGTTGTTACCATTAACCATTATTAGATTATCATTTTTAATAAGTAATACCATTTATATTTCATCAATTAGAATTGAATCCAAAAATCCAAACCTAGGTCTAACTCTAAGATGGACCCCTGAAATTGAGTAATCTGGACCCATTTTAGTATTACGATTAGCAATGCGTCATTAGCCATTTTTGGATTTCTGCTTTAAATTAGTAATGTTATTAATATTCTTATTACATCTGTTAGTAATTAAACTTAAAAATCTAAACCTAGATAGTGTGTGAAATGTGAATCTAATTGTAGGAACTCGTAGCTTATGGTAGATCATAGTACACTTTATCATGGCTAGATTCACTATTGAAAGTCATGACTATTATCATTAGGAAATGCTATCATTTTCCTCGCGGGTTAGTATATTTCCTATTAATATATTAGTATTAGTCCTTATCATTGTTAATGAAAATTTTAGTACAATTACTTACATTACTTAGTAGGTTATTAGTAATTACAGAAAATATTAGATAATGTTGAGATGTTTAAATATGAATTTGAGAATCACCATTATCAATATTGATTGATAAATACTACTCTCTACACGAATATTATTTGATCTATGGTATGATAATGATAATATTATTATTATGATAATTCAGAATTTAAATTCTAGAATCTAAGTTTAGGGCTAAACCCTAGGACGAAAACCCTAAATTCTACATTAAAACCCTAAGATAGACAACTCAAACCCTAGGCTATGACCTTAAACCTAGGTAGTGTGCGGAACTTGGATCTAACTGTACAAGTTCATAATTTGTGGTAGGATACAATTCTAAAGGCGCAAGTGCTTAGCGATACTAGGAGGCGATTCAAGTATAAGGTGATGATTCTTCCCCTTGAGCTTTCCATCTTCTCATTAGCTTAAGTTATAGTTTTTATTTAAATTCATATCTCTCCTTATAATCACATGTGTTAGCTGGTGGAAATTGAATTGTTGTATTGCCTGCTTAATGTTCATCCTGTCTATTTGTTCATGCTTGTGGATTATCTGTGTATTGCTTATGGACCTTAAACTGGTACATTAGTGGGGAATTCCCACATATGAATGTACACCCATACTTGGGATGCAACTTGACTAGTTGTGATCGTAATGGACCTTCGACTTGATGGTTATTGAGTGGTGGTCTAGATGGATCATTGATGTGGGCCTACCATCCAGGGTTGTTGTGCTCAACGGTTTTTAAGGATGGTTTTCATCGTATGGTTTTGATATTTGCCCTATGTGGCATATTTTGATATTCGCCCTACGTGGTTTTATTTGATATTTTCCCTATATGGGTTTGATGATTTATACTGTGCAACCATGCGATGGTAAGCCCCATATACTATAATATGATTGGCCACTAGTCGACAGGTTTCCATTAAACATCCTAAGATGGTAGTCTCATGAGCCGGGGATGGTGGTATGGGACCTATGCCCGAGCTGTCAGCCTATGCTGGGCATGTGCTCCCCGTAGTGACCTTTAAACTTATCTAAATTGGCTGGTTGTAAATGGACTAATAACGACTTGGCTAATCATGCATACATGGCACGTATTGTTCCGACTGGATGATATTTCTCAGGTTCGATGACTCCGACTGGATGATATTTCCCAGATTCGATGACTGCATGGGTGACGGCCCACTGTCCGCACGGATGAGCATCCCCGGGGCGATGATTGCATTCACGCATCCATGCATCTAATAAGATTGCATTTACTCTGTTTTGGTTGTCTGGATGTTTTATACTATTTCTTACCTAATGCGACGGTGTGTAATCTTGAGGGGAATTCGCACTGAGTTGGCCACTCATCCACCAAATATACAACCGTACAGGTAGTACAGGTGCCTTTAGTGATATGCATGTTCAGACTTGATGAGGAGCAGGGCACGATCGCCAGGGATACATGGTTGTACTTGCCTGGAGGAGCTGCGTGATCTTGCGGCTTATATTTATATGCTTTCTTCTATTCTTCATGTATTAAATTTTTATAAATCTTGTACTTGTTAAATTCAGAGACATCGGTTTGTATAAGTCATTATGGGCAGCTTCTTGTACACTTGAATGTTAATGAAATTTTCCTTTATGTTGATTTGTCCACACTACGCTCATTTGCTTACTCTGATAAAAGAAAAGTATTGTGTCTGACCATCCTTTAAGGTTAACACTCGGGTTTTTGGGAAACGGGTCACGTACTCGGGTCCTGAAGACTCGGGTTGTTACAGAATTTCTCTCTTTTTCATAAGTTATCAGGTTAATCCTGTTTGATTAGCGTCCCTGGTCCCATGCATGCACTGCGGTGCATGCTTTCGGTGGTGTACGTTTAGTCCGTTGTGGGGTCCACTGCGGTGCATCGTTGAATATGCTCCGTCCATTTCTTTTGGAGGTTCCATTCGAGGCCTCAGGTCCACCCTCAAGTTGATCCAACATCCAGGTGGGTCCACAATCGAGATTGGAGCGCTCAATTATGGATTCTTGTTGATCCAAGGGTCAAAACACCCAGAATTTCATCGTCGATGGTTAAAAGGGTCTTTGGGGTCGTTGGTGTGATTAAGTCTGGCTGTTTTATTTGTTGGGGACTCCCAGTAGTATCGTTTGTACTATTACATCTTTTCGTATTCGTGCAAACGTCGACGCTTAGTTATTTGTTCAGTCATTTCTAAGATTTATCTTTGATCAGGTTCCTCTATGTTGAGCCACCTGTCCAAGCTCATGCAATCCTATTCCTTGAGGAGTCCACGGTTGGTTTTTATAATTCAGTGGTTGGATTAATTTGTAGAATGTTGAGGATCCTAAGTTGGTAGTTCAAGAGTCGAACTTGTTAGTGGATGTCCCGATTAGTTTCTAATCTCATCCAAGCATTAATGGACGACTTCAGGGATGGTTTAGGCTACATTCATTCACTGACTAGGTTCATACTTATACTGTAACACCCCGACTTTTCAGGACCCGAGTACACGACCCGTTTCCTAAAAACCTGAGTGTTAACCTTAAATGATGGTCAAATATATTTTTTTCTTCTTTTATCAGAGTAAGCAGATGAGTGTAGAGTGGACAAATCAGCATAAAGGAAAATTTCAATTACATTTAGAGTATGCAAGAGAGTGCCCATAATGACTTATACAAACTAATGTCTCCATTCTTACGAATTCAAAATGGAATAACATTACATGTGAAACAAAGTAAATTTGTAACAATCTTGAGCTGTGAAATCCTGTAGCAGCCCTTAGCAAATATAATCATGCATCATTTTCAACCATAACCTACTCCTCACCAATATGAATGTAGATATCATCAGGGCCACCTGTGCTACCTGTACGGTTATATATTTGATGGATGAGTAGCCAACTCAGTGTGAACTCCCCTCAAGATTACACTCCGCCGCATTAGGTAAGAAATAGTATAAAACATCTAGACAACCAAAACAGAGTAAATGCAGTCTTATTTTATGCATGGATGCATGAATGCAATCGTCGGCCCGGGTAAAACATCCAGACAGCCTATGTCCCGGGTTAAACATCCAAACGGACATTGGGGTCATCACCCATACAGTCATCGACCCGGGTAAAACATCTAGACGGTCTGTGCCTCGAGTAAAACATCCAGATAGGCAAATATACGATAACAAAAATGATGGTTGGTGCCTTGGGTAAAACATCCAGACAGGCGAATCTGTATGTTACGTATGATAGCAATGTACGATAACAACAGATGATGGTTGGTGCCTCGGGTAAAGCATCTAGACAGGCGAATCTGTATGTTACGTATTAAAACAATAGATGATGGTCTGTGCTATGCATGCATGATTAGCCAAGTCATTATTAGTCCATTTACAACCAGCATATTTAATAAGCTCAAAGGTCACTACGGGGAGCTCAGAGCCCAACGTAGGCCGACAGCTCAGACATAGTGTCCCATGACCACCATCCCCGGCCCATGAGACTACCATCTTAGGATGTTTAGTGGAAACTCATCGACTAGTGGACAATTAATTACAGTATATGGGGCTAACCATTGCATGATTGTATAGAAATGGTACATCGAACCACATAAGGCAAATGTCAAAACTGAGCCACACAGGATGAATTTTGAGACTAAGCCACATAGGGCAATTATTAAAACCATGCGATAAAGACCATCCTTGAAAACCACCTAATACAACGACTCATGGATGGTAGGCCCACATCAATGTCCAATTCAAACCGCGATTCAGCAGCCACTAAGTCGAAGGCCCATTATGATCACAATCAATCAGGTTACATCCCAAGTATGGGTGTACATTTATAGGTGGGGTTTCCCACTAATGTACCAGTTTAAATTTCATAAACAATCCACAATTAATTCACAAGCATGAACAAATATACAGGATGAATCATTAAGCATGTAATATAGCAATTCAATTTCCACTGGCTGACACATGTGATTATAAGAGAGATATATCAATTATAAATTTAAATAAAAACTATAACTTAAGCTAATGAGAAGATGGAAAGCTCAAGGGGAAGAATCATCACCTTATACTTGGAATTCGCCTACTAGCGTCACTAAGTGCTTGCGCCCTTAGAATTGTATCCTATCACAAATTACGAACTTGAACAATTAGATACAGGTTCTGCACACTACCTAGGTTTTAAGATCATAGCCTATGGTTATCTTTTAGGGTTTTTAGTGTAGAATTAGGGTTTTCATCCTAGGGTTTAGTTCCATGAGTAGAACTATGATGTATATGTAGCTTAAATACAATATAGTAATAATATGGTTGGTTACAATTTAACATTAATGATATAGCTAACATTCGTGACCATGGTAATGATTATCATTACAGTTGTAATAAAATGGTATAACCTATTATTAAAAATAATATTTTCAAGTGATGGATACCATGCTAATAGCATTAATGGTGGTTTCATTCATAATAACCAATATTAGTGTAACATGTTAATATCATTATGATGTTAATTTACATTATGATCTACTAATATTTAAGAACGGTGAGTGAGATACAACCGTTTACTAATTGTAATATCATTTATAATATCTAGTTCTAACATACATTATTCGTTAATGGCTAATCATATATGATGTTAGCAAATCCTAATAATAAGAGTTTGACAATAATATTAATGCAATGAGGCCTGTCTAGTCTTAGAAGGAAAATATTGACTCATTGAGTCGACTCAGCTGATTTGGGTTTAGTTGGAAATGTTACCTGACGACGATGCATAGCACTAGGATCGGGACTAGAAGCCCCAACGTAGTTGGTCTACTGACCGAGCATGGTCCCTGAATGGCACGGGATTCGGGTCGGCCCTAACTCAGTGAGTTGACTCGGTTTGAAACTGAGTTGACTCATTTTCCTTCTCTATTTTCCTCTTCTTCTCTTCTCTCTTTCCTCTCACCATTTTTCTACTTCTCTCATTCCTCTCTTTCCTGCTAGAGCGTCCAACAACCTCTAACTCGAGCCAGCTGACTCGACAGCGAGTCAACTCTCCCTCTCTCAATCCCAAGCCCTCTCCTTCTCTAGTTTCTCCGTTCTCTCTTCTCTTTCCTTCCTTTCTATCTCGTTTTTGCTGAAATCCAACAATGGGGTGTCTCGCTTGGCCAGACTCGGCCCAAACCCGTGACTCAGCGAGTCATCGTGGTGCGACGCGACTGAGCCAAGTTGGTGTGCACACCGGCGACAGCAAAACTCTCTCTCTCTCTATCTCTCTCTCTTCTCTCCATCTGTTCCTTCTTCTCTTTCCCCCTTATTCCTGTCTAAACGGGTCCAGCGATACCTGGACTCAGCCTCCCACATCAGGCCCAACTCGCAACCCAGCGAGTCGAGTCAAGGTGGTGCAATAGGTAGTGCAGCAATGGCACTGCCGTTTCTCCTCTCTTCTCTTTCTCACTTCTTTTCTCTCTTTTCTCTCCCTTTCCCACAACCAGAAAAATGTCTAGATTTGATCAAACTCAACCCAGTTCGGACCCAACTCAGCCCAGCTCGGACTGAGTAACCGCACCACCTCTTCTTCCTTCTTCTTTCTTCCTTCTCGTCTTTTCTGTTCTCACTTTCTATTACTTTCCTTCCTTCTGTCTGCTTCCAACTATGCCTGGACGATGCTGGACAAGGCCAAAAACCACCAGTACTCGGCAGTTTCTCGGTGGAGGAGAAGATGGCCGTTAATGGCATCTTCTCAATGGGGGTTTATTCCTCCATTTTCTTTCTTTTGAAACATCCATAAGGACCGTATGGAGCTTGCAGATGGGTTGTTTCAAAGCTCCATCTTCGTTTGGATGGTGGGTTCGAAGGTTAGGCTTGCGGTGGATTTTCTCCCACAGCCGCAAGAATGGCAAGAAAACTTTAGCATCGTGCGATATTTTCTCATCTTAAGCACGCCCTAACCTAGCCGTTGGATGAGAATGAGTGGTGTGGATCGAATCTAAGGCTTCCACCGACTCTCTCCTTGTTGAAAATATCATGCCACACGACTGGATTAGCTGGCAACAGCACCGCCGTTCTCCAACAGCCAGGATCAACTCTCTATGGACGGTTGAGGCTCGAGAATGGGTGTTGATGAGGATTGCCAAGCTGGCAGTTGCCGTTTTTAGAAACATGGTTTTGAAAGGCCTGTTTACGGCAAGTGTTGTGTGCACGCGGGTGCATTTCAACGTGCGAGTCGAGATGGGTTTTGGTGGGACCCAAGCCCCGGACACGATGGATGGATCAGATCTCCCATCTGATATGAGATGGTGGGCCCCAACGCATCCCAAACAAACGTTGTCCGTCGGCTAGCGCAACGAGAGAGAGAGAGAGAGAGAGAGAGAAGAGAGAGAGAGAGAGAGATTCGCTCTGTTAAGGAAATAGCCGGTCAGCCCGCTTTGACCGTGTTGGGCCGACCAGTGTATGGCGGGTGCACGTGAAATTTGCACATGCACAACTCGGGTGGGGTCCACAATGATGTTTTTAAGAAATCCTCTCCACCCATTCCACTTTAGAGGCTCTACCAAAGGATTTTGGGCCAATGATCAAGCTGATCTAAGGTCCAGGTGGGGCCCACGACTCGATTCTTAGCCGTATGATGGTTTCTCGTCAACCTAGTGGTTAAATGATCCTAAGTTGGACGTCAATGGTTAAAAGAGTCCAAGGGACCATTTAAGCTAGAATTTAGTGGTTGGACTATGAATCTTATGGCCTAATACATGCTTATAGTATGAGCTATTTGTTTTTAATGCTTTTAATATCATTAATATTATTATCATTATTATTATTATTATTACTATTATTTTTCTAAGTTGATTATCGTGGTTTGCATCTCGATCTGTGCCATTTATTTACTCAATCAGCCGTTTGTAGGGCTTAATTAGATTATTTTAAATCTGCAAGTGAGCCATACTTTCTAAATGCAGTTTTTAAAGTTAGATGAATGATGGATCTGTCGATCCGGGCCTTAGGACATGGATGAATGGTTACTCTGTGACAAAGACATCTTCTAATGTGTGGATTTGTTGGATCGTGTCCTAAAGGTGGCTATGTACGGTTTGATTGTTTATATAGCACATCATGCAATCCTATGACTAGGTCATTAACAAATAATTCTATTTGTGTTTGATAAAGGTCTACCATATCTCGGGGTCTGGTGGTTGGTATTGCGGTCATTGGTTGGATTTAGACTGAAATGCACGTGATTGCTTGCTTAAGTTAGACTTATATTTATTCTAAATTTGATTATACGGTAACACCCGAGTACTGGAAAGTACGGGGTGTTACATATACTAATATAGGTTTTAATGGTAATACCCGTGTATCGAAGGTGCGGGTTGTTATAGTTCCACACATAGCTTAATAACCCATAAATCATGACGATTTTGATAACACAATTAGGATTCGGAAAATAAAACAGTTTAAATCTTTTTAATAAATGGTATGAGAGGTTAGAGAATCATGGATTTGCACCATTAACATATATTCTCAAGCGCCAATGATTGTAAGTATTCAATATCCATGAGATAATGAATCAAACAATGTAATAGATTAAAAATATCTCCCATCTAGGAAATCTAATGATCCAGGTTAAGCCTATCCGTCAATATGGATCTCACATGACAGAAACATATGGATCTCACATGAGGATAAAAAAACCTAAACCTAGATAATTGATAACATACATACACCATTCATCTTATCATTAAAAACAAATCAAACAATCATAACTTATGAATCATTAAACCCATGTGTTTCCCTTCTAGCTTGGGCTAGAGAGAACTAGAAAGACATAATTAAAACAAAGAAAATAAAAAAACAAGTACATAAATAAATAAAGATCTTAAAAAAAAAACTTGTAAAGAAAAACTAAAACTAAAACTATGAAACTTGAAACTTTTCTAAAAAAAACTAGAAAGCTCTTCAAAAACTCTAGATCTTTCCCTTGAATGATCTAAATGATGCTTAGGAATGCCCTGGGAAGCCCTATTTATAAGTGGGGAACTTTCTCCTTTAAACTGACTTGAAAAATCTAGAAACCGCCTCAAATTTTCTCACTCCGCGTAGAATTTGCGTAACTTTAGGCTAGCCTGAGCAGAGCTTCGGCTAACCGACCGACACTTGGGCTAGCCAAACCGACTCTTGGGCTAGCCGAACCCCCACAAATTCCAGAAGAACATGTTGCTAGATTTTCAGCCGAACTTTCTCGGGCTGGTCGAATTCTTGGGCTAGTCGACCAACACTTCAAATCTTGGATTCTCTTCATTCCTCACTTGGTTTCCTTAGATCTTTATAATGTAACTTCTTCAATCTTGGTCTCCAAAGGTCCATTCTTTGCCTTGGTAATTCTTAAGCATCAAATCCATGCTTTTAACATTCTTGTCAATATAAGCTCTTAAACTCACCTTGCAATACGAACATGTATAAAATATAACATTAAGCATTATCATATTAATAAAACCAAGATATAAATAGGGGAAAATACACAATATTTGAGTCTCAACACCGAGCAAACCGAATTCAGTTAAATGGACATTGGATCGCGCAGAATAAGATTTATTCAAAATTCGGTTGGCCCGAGGTCAACTTCGGCTAGCCAAATTTGACCTTCGGCTGGCTGAATTCCAAAAGATGATGTTGGTGGAATTTGACCCAAACTTTCTCGGGCTAGCCGAATTTCAAGCTTGGGCTAGTCAAACCAAAACTCAGGCTAGCCGAATTTGCAACAAAAATTTGTTGTTGCTTCGGACTTGAAGTTGGGTTGGCCGAGAAAGCTCAGGCTAGCCAAACTAAAAGTTGGGCTGGCCGAATTACAAGAAAAATAAGCATAAAAATCCAAAATAACACATTTTTGAAAGTACCTAGTCCTAAGGTCTTTCTAGGGTTTTATACCACCCGAGATATATCAAATTTTTTTCTTCTTTGATTGAACTAAATCTCAAACTTCATCTTGACTTTGAGCTTGATCTTTTCTTGAACATTAGTCGATCTTGAGCTTGATCTTCTCTTGAGTATGAACCGGTCTTGAGCTTAATCTTCTCTTGATCTTGAGCTTAATCCTCTCTTGATTGAGCTTGATCTTCTCTTGAACATAGACTGATCTTGAAGATCTATTGTCAATTTGTTTTGGCTATACGAAATTTGACAACTAAAGTGTGCTCAACATTTTAGCACTTACACCTATCATCACAACCATTTCAGCAATCAACCAGGGGCACACCCTGTCTGTCTCAACTTTAACAAACCAAGGGTACACCTTGGCTGCCTCAACTTCAACCAACCAGGGGCACACCTTGCCCGTCTCAGCCTCAATTAACCACGGGCACACCCTGCCTATCTTAGCCTCAATCAACCAGGGACACACCCTACCTATTTCATCCTCAATCAAACAGGGGAACACCCCACTTGTCTCAGCTTCAATCAACCAAGGGCACTCCCTACACATCTCAGCTTCAATCAACCAGGGGTATGCCTTGCTACCATTGCTTACACCATCAACTACACTAACATCATCCATCGACAGCTAGGGACAAAGATCCCCATCATCCAAGTACAACACAGTAGCCCAATCCATTGGACCAAGAAGGGGAAGTGGTCAACCCTAGATTGGTCCGATGTGCAATCTCCAATGCACGATAAGTGATTCGGGAGGGATTGAGTAAAGCTCAGATCTTGAACTTGACCAAGGG
Organism: Magnolia officinalis; assembly: GCA_021015155.1. NCBI lineage: Eukaryota > Viridiplantae > Streptophyta > Magnoliopsida > Magnoliales > Magnoliaceae > Magnolia > Magnolia officinalis. Next base: position 43,104,968 of record JAJHSJ010000007.1, read on the forward strand.
GAAATCATGATCATTGGGCCAGACTATGACTCTCCCTTTAATAGATCGACCCCCGCCTCTTTAAGAGAGGGAATGCGAAGTCTCAACTGGAATACTAGTCCCCTAACCATCGAGTCAGCTGGTGAGAAATCCAAGGGCGTCAGTCCCAAAAAAATGCCAATTTAAATAACATTTGGCATCCTGAGCTAGGTCACGATCCGTTATGGTTCACAATGCTGGCCTACTCAGGGTCCATTGGAACCCAAAAATTTGAAAAAAAAAAAAATCAAAAGTCTTAAAAAACCAAAAACATTCAGCTTTCTAATTTCTAATTTTTTTTCAAAAAAGCCTTTCAATTCCTGCATTCAATATTGTGCCTAGTTCGTTTGAAGTGTTGTATGAATTCAAAGCTGACACATGATTTTGACATCAAGTTAGACTTCAAACTCATGGGTCTAGATGAAGTCCAAGGAAGGGAAGATTATGACCCAGCTCCTGAACTTGAGAATCTCCTCAGCAAGTTTGAAACCAAAGCAAATGTCATAATTGACGAATTCGAGGTAGTAAACTTGGGAACCCCCGAAATCCTTAGGGAAGTACGCATTGGGAAATCCTTGCCACCATAATTTAAGAAGAGAATGGTAGAATTCCTAACTCCAAGACTTTCCAACATCACGTTCTCATATGAAGACATGCCCAGACTCGATGAGGAGCTCATTGTACATCATCTTCCAATAAAGCCAGAGATGAAGCTAGTAAAGCAGAAGTTTAGAATAATGAAGCCAGAATGGGACTTGAAAGCTCGCGACGAAGTCATCAAACAATACAATGTACTTGGTAGTCTCTAATTGTTGAGTGTCATATTGCATATTTTCCCTATTTATATCTTGGTTTTATGGACATAATAATGCTTAATGGGTATATTTTTTACATGTTTGTATTACAAGGTGAGTCTAAGAGTTTGGATTGAAAAGAATGTTAAAAGCATAGATTTGATGGTCAAGAATTACCAAGGCAAAGGATGGTTCTTAGGAGACCAAGATTGAAGATTTCAAGGGCCCAAGATTCAACAAAACCAAGTGGAGAAGGAAGGAAGTTGAAAGTGCAAAGTGCAAAAATTTAGAAAAACTGAACTTCACTGTCGATGACATCAAACACCTTTCAATGACATCGAAGTGAGAGTTCGATGACATCGATTGTATCAAGAATTACATGATAATCAAGTTTTCTTATTGGACTAATTGGGTGCATTTCTCGATGACAACGATAACCTATTCAATTAATAGAAGATCCGCTCGATGACATCGAATGCAGTTCGATGACATCGAGTTTTTTAGAGATTTTTGAAGAAACTCGCTGGAACACTCTGGATACTTTTTCGAGTAATCGAACACCTCTCAATGCCATTGAATATCTATTCGATAACATTGAAGGATGTTCGATGGCATCGAAGATTTACATAGTGCGAAAAGGCGCGACTTCCAAATTCGATTTAACTTGGGATTGTACCTTCGATGACATCGAAGGTGTTATGCAGAGTGCGTAAATTTGAGGCGGTTTCTAAAGACATTCCAGAAAAGCTTGTAAAATATGGGTTCTTTAAGGAGTTCTAAACACGAATTAGGGTTCAAAGAGCAGGGAAAAAGGGTAGAGTAGCCTCCCAAGAGTTTTTCTTCTTCTTTAATTTATTTTTAATGTTTTGTTTAAGGGTTTTAGTCTTAATCATGTCCATGGTTAACTAAATCTCTTAGCTAGGGTTAAGAGGTGAAGCTTGTAGTTTGTTGGGATGTTTATCTTGCTTTTATTCATGTTTAGGTTGAACTTCATTGATTTCTGGTTTAAATTAAGGAATATTTTCAATTTTCTATGATTTATTGTGACTCAAATTATAATAGATGGTGTGATGGCTTTGAATATCTTCTTATCTATTTTGATGTTTTTGAGATTGGTAAAATTTGTGATTCACCATCGTCTCTTGGGCATGGTGGATGGTTGAATTCCCTTCCAATCATCACAATGGTTCTCCATGTGTGAACTATTTCAATGAGAAGTTCAGATTGTGCTTCAATTGTTTTGTCTTCCAACTGGATAAGATGGGACTTTGATTCCAGTTGTTTTTGTTGAATCAAGTGAGGTAGCATCTTAATGGCTACAAGTGGATCCTTGACGCTCTAGTTTCCTTTTTATTATTGATAATTTATTCACAATTATTCTGAACTATTCCAGATTTTAGTTTAAATCTCATCCCCGTTCTAGTTCTAGTTATTTTCAGAATACGTACAAGTTAAGTCCCTGTGGATTTGACCTTGGTCTCACCGAGTTATTACTAGATCGCAGCCTTGAACTTGGGGTTGTGAATTCTAACTATCTTGAATGGCTGGCTAGCATTGTGACAGTACTAAAGAAGAATAACAAGGTTTGGATGTGCACTGACTTCAGAGATCTTAACATGGCCAGTCCTAAAGATGACTTTCCTCTACAGCACATCGACACTCTGGTCGACAACACTACATGGCACAAGATCTTCTCATTCATGGATAGTTTCTCAAGCTACAATCAAATTAAGATGGTCGTCAAAGATCGCGAGAAGACTTCATTCATCACACCATGGGGAACTTTCTGCTAAAGGATTATGTCATTCCATTTGAAGAATACAGGAGTTACATACCAGCAAGCAATGACAGCCTTGTCCCACGACATGATGAATGAGGAAATTAAAGTATACGTTGATGACATGATCGTCAAATTGATCTCGCACGATTAAAGGACACTTTGAAGAACTGAAGAAGTTCCTTGACAGGTTAAAGTAGTACAAGCTCTAAATTAACCCTAAAAAAGTGTCTTCGGTGCAACCAGAGGCAAACTTCTCAGTTTCATAGTTAGTGAGGAAGGCATCAGGGTCAATGAAATGAAGACAAGAGCCATCATTGAGATGCCACCTCTAAAGATAAAAAAAGGAAATCCGCGGCTTCCTCGGCAAAATATAGTACATCGGCCGCTTAATTGCACAACTCACTCCCATCTGTGAGCCAATATTCAAGCTCCTTCGGAAGAATTCACCTAAGGAAAGGAACGACAATTGCCAAGCCGCCTTTGATCATATCAGAAGTTATCTTATGCATCCCCCATTTGTAGTGCCATCTGTTGAGGCATAGAAAGAGAGAGAGAAAGACAACAAGAATGCATTGTGCGCAAATAATCGTTGTGCGTAGATGGTCGTTGTGCGTAGAGAAGCACTATGCGTCGAAGAGAGTGATCTGCACAGTAGAGTTCGCACAAAGGAATCCTCACAGTGGAGTTCCTACATTGGTGTTCGCACGACGGAATTCGCACAATGGAGTTTGCAGAGAGGAGACCACACTGAAGGGAATTGGCTTACAAGGGATACCGCACAATGACTACGTGGCATGTTCACAGTGTGAGAGGGCTATAAATATCCCATGACTGTAAGACCCGTATCCTAGACAGTACCGTTCCGTCGACTTCCGTAGTCTTCCCGTTGAATTCCGGCAACCTTCGACCCTTAACTGGTATTTGCGCTCGACCCTGAGTCACGCGCCGTCAAATCAAGTCGAGTCAACCCAAGACTTGTACCCTAGCAACCGCGCCGTCGCCGCGGTTCCGATGCCGCGTCTCAGCGCCGAGGCACTACCCAGGCCAGGAGATGTGGGCCCACGTTCAGTTCGAGGAAAACGTCGCGTGTTGCAAATCTGTAGAGAATCCATCACATCAATCACCTCACTTATCAAAGTACACCCATCAAGTCAAGTACCCTATCCCATCCCCCAAGTACACTACACCATCCCCAAAGTCAACCTTTCCATCCCATCTCTTACACACCCCATCACTCCTCTCCCATCATCTCTCTCATTTCTCTCTCTCATTTTCTCTAAAGCTCAATGAGAGCAACCCACGTCCACGGCTTCCATGGGGGAGAAGCTAGTATGGCCCACTTCCTATCGCCCATCCCCACCATCCAAAATCCATCTCAACTGTTAAAATCCACCCCTTGGAGCTCTAGATCACATCAGTGGAAGGAAGAGTCCGAGAAGATCAAAGGTGGGTGCTTCTCTCTCTCTCTCTCTCCCTCTCTCTTTCAATATTTTGGTGTGATGATGTGGCCGTGTAGCCCACCCAGATGTACCCCACCTTGATGTATGTGATGTCCAAGCCGTTCATCAAATGGACCCCACGGCCGTCCATGTCATGTGGGCCCTACTTAACGGTGATGGGAAACACAAAGATCAATTGATCAGGTGGGCCACGACCATGTGGGACCCACCTTGAAGAACATTCCAACTGTCCAGCGTCCAGGGACGCTGGACATATTTTGTGAAGAGTGAGCGGACAGTGAAGTGTACTCACGTTGAATTTTTTTTTGGCTTTTGGGTGGGCCACTCATACCAGCCCCACCTTGACATATGGAGCTAATCCACGCCGTCCATTTCATTCCCTGGCTCATTTTAGGCGTTGAACCAAAAAATGAGGCTGATATGATTTTCTGGCGGGTCATAGCGTTGAAAACAGCGGTTGTTACCGTTAAAATCCACCTTGATTTTTCTACTCACCAAAACAAATCACATATTGGGCTTATTTGGTCCGTCTTGAGTCCTGGAATCCAATGGTTGGGTCGGATTCTATTGGTGTGGGCCCCATCTGAAAAAATCCACAGAAAAACCATATTTCAAAATAATAATAATAATAATAATAAGGCATGCAGCAACGCCTGCTGCTGCAGCGTCAGCAGCACAGGACGCTACTACCGTGGACGTCAATGAGGCGGGGACCGTGGGGCCCACCATGTTGTGTATTGAACATCAACACCGTGTATTTGATGGGTCCCTTTCACATATGGGCCGCCTCCAAAAATCAGTCTTATATGGAGCTCAGGTGGCCCACATCACAAGAAACTGTGTGAATGAACGTCTATCCTTGAAACCCTTTTGGGTTAACACAGAAGTTTTGGATTAAGATGAAATTTGTTTTGCCTTTTCATCCAAGACCGTATGACCTTATCAACCATTGGATGACAAATAAACGTTATGGTGGGCCCCACGTGGGACCCACAGTGATGTATGTGTTTTACTCACACCGTCCAGGTGGACGATGGAACCCACTGTTATGTATGTGTTTTATTCACACCGTCCAGGTGGACGGTGGAGCCCACTCTGACGTATGTGCTTTAACTATACCGTCCAGCCATGTTGGCTGGGGTACTGGATGGCCAGGGGACCCACCTTGAAGTATGTGCTTCATACAAACCGTCCATCCTTATGGGGTCCACCATGATGCATGTGCTGCATCCAAACCGTTCAACCATTTTGGAAGCCCATTTTATGGCAGGGGGCTAAAGAATGAATCAGATCCCTAGTTCAAGTGGGCCCCCACCAAGGAAAAATAGTGGGAACAGTGACATTCACCGTTTAAACTTCTTAAGGGCCACGATAGTTCCATTCACTAACGGTGGGCCCTGTGGGATATTTTTTTACGGTGGAAATCATTGTCACTACTATTTGGAGTGCGGTCCAGTTCATCTTTTAATATAATTCATATATATATATATATATATATATATATATATATATATCTATATATATTATATATATATATATATTATGTATACATATTATATACACCTTAATGTATTTGTAGCCCGTTGTTGAGGCCCACCTTGATATTTATAATGCCCACTTTGATGTATTTTTTGGCCCATTTGTCGGGCCCACTTTGATGTATTTTGTGGTCCATTTTTCGGGCCCACTTTAATGTATTTTGTGGCCCATTTGTCAGGTCCACTTTGATGTATTTTGTGGCCCATTTGTCTGGCCCACTTTGATGTATTTTGTGACCCATTTGTCGGGCCCACCTTGATGTATTTTGTGGCCCATTTCTCGGGCCCACTTTGATGTATTTTGTGGCCCATCTGTCAAGCCCACTTTAATTTAGTTTGTGGTTCATTCGAGGTGCCCACCTTGATATACTTGTGACCCATCTGTGAAGCCCACTTGATATACTTGAGGCCCATTAGTGCAGCCCATTATGCAACGCACTTGATGTGCATGAGGCCCATTGGTGTGGCCCATCCATGAGGCCCATTGGTGCGTCCCGATTTGATATACATGAAGTCCATTGGTGCGGCCCATGTAATACAGCTCATGTGATGTGGCCCACTTGACATGCGGGGCCCATTGTGATGTATTCAAGGCCTATGGATGAGGCCCATTATGATGTATTAGAGGCCCAATGGTGTCGCCCAATGTGATGCATATGTGGCCCATGAGTGAGACTCATAACGATGTATGTTAGGCCCTTATGTAGGGTCATGGGTCTACGATACGTATGGCTCTATTTGGACCACTCCTTGGGGAGCGATGTCGGTTAAATGTCCACATTAATGGGTAATGGTGGTTGAATGTCCACATTATGACCTTTCCTTAGGCCAATTGTTCGGCCGACTCCGATTGATGTAACCGATTTGCTGATTTTGATTATCGATCGATTCCGATTGTCATGACCGATTGTCAATTCTGATTGATGTGACAGAATTGCCAATTTTGATTATCGATCGATTCCGATTGTCATGACCGATTGTCGATTCTGATTGACGTGACCGATTATCGATTTTGATTATCGATCGATTCTGATTGTCATGATCGACTGTCGATTCTGATTGACGTGACCGATTTGCCGATTTTGATTATCGATCGATTCCGATTGTCATGACCGATTGTCGATTCTGATTGACGTGACCGATTTGCCGATTTTGATTATCGATCGACTCCGATTGTCATGACCGATACCAATTCTGATTGACGTGACCGATTTACTGATTTTGATTATTGATCTATCCCGATTATTGTGACCGATTTGCCGATTCTGATTATCGATCGATACCAATTGTCATGACCGATTGCCAATTCCGATTAACATGACCGATTTGCCAATTCCGATTATCGATCAATTCTGATTAACGAGACCAAGTATCGAGGCCGACTCTGATTGTCGAGGCCAAGTATCGAGGCTGACTCTGATTGTCGAGGCCGAGTATCAAGGCCGATTCCGAGTGTCAATTTCGATTATCGAGACCTTTGTAATGTATATGCGGCCCGTGTTTGAGGCCCAATGTGATGTATATGTGGCCCGTATTTGAGACTCATTGTGGTGTGTATTTAACCCATGTTTAAGGCCTAATGTGATGAATATGAGGTCTATGTGATGAGGCCCATTGTGTTGCATTTGAGGGCCAGGCGATGGAGACTATTGTGATGTATGTTAGGCCCATGTGAAAGGCCCATCGTGATGTGTATTAAGCTCTTGAGTGAGGCCCATGGTGTTGTATATTTGGCCCTTGTGTGAGGTCATGGGTCCACTATATGCTAGGATCTATGAGGGCCATTCCTCAGGGGCAATGTTGGTTAAATGTCCACATTGTCGAGGTCGATTGTCGTTGCTGGTTATTGATACCGATTATGAGTATGTGACAGCATAGCATCATGATACATGCCCATACACATCATCTGCATGTTTGTTATGAGATGTGGTTGATCATTGCACATGTCATTGAGCATGTCGTTATGAGACTCCCTGATATACGGAGGTTATCTCACATGAGCGCACGATATGCGTAGGACTGATGCATGACTGGATAATATGACTCATGCATCTTGCATTATGATTACTGTACGCCCTAGCAACATCAGGGCCGTAGCCTCCACAGACATATCGTGGATAGCCAGACGAGGCACCGAAAATTTTTTCAAGCATCAGGCTGTCATAGATGGCCCTAGGTGAAAATCCCTAATTTGTATAGTTGATCTGTATTGTGTATTCTGATATTGCTTGACTCATGGACTTGTCAGTATTTCTGCTTACTATGATAACGTATGATTCATGACCTTGCGCCTATTTCGGCATTGTATGATTATGACATTGCGTTGAATACTTGATACTTACCTTGTGCACATAAGTACACCACCCTCTAAGCTTTTTATAAGCTTATGCACGATCGATGCGTGCAGGTGATGTTAGGTTGCAGCAGTGTTGAGCTTGGAGCATGCGGCAGTCTTCTGGAGCTTGATTTTTTATTTATGTATTTCCTTTCAGCATTGTACTCAAATGATTATATTAGTGGATATGTGATAATAATGTTGCCTTTATGATTTGGGTATACTTGTGGTTATGCTTATTATGAGTTAAATGTACATTGAAAAATCCTTCTTGTAGGATCCTAGGATCGAAATCTGGCGTATGGACGCCAGGAGACGAGAATGGGGTATTATGGAGGTTGTCGGCACTGGGCGATCGGGATTCCAGTGAATCCGATTCCTGTATTTGGGGCGTGACAATGACCCCTTAAAGAGGGTCATTAGCATCCAATCAAAGAAGAGGAAAAGATTTCGAAAGGAGAGAGAGGTAGAGTTCGCACTCATTGTGCGGAACAGGTTTTGCGCGGCGCACAACGCTGTTGGGGCACAACAATAGGGAGCGCACAACAGGAGGAGCGTACAACAGGGCCCAGCGCACAACAATGTTCAGCACACAACAGTGTTCAGCGCGCAATATAGTCTCCAGCACATAGTGTCTTAGTGCATGATGCCCTTATGCACAATGCCGCCAAACATTTGTTTTATATTACAATTCATGAACATTCTATTTTCGAATCAAAGGAGAAAAAAGGATGTAAAAGAACTTAGAATAAAATAATGATGTAATTATCTTCTTCATCTTCTTTTGTTTATCATTAAGTGAATGAAATTCTCAAATCCAATGCATTTGTTTCTTGTTCGAAACAAAATGGCGACTCTGCTGGGGAACTCTCATATTCACTTAATATTAACTTAAGAACTGTACGAAAGACAATCACGACTGTTTGACGCCTGTAAGGTGCCAAAATGGCGACTCTCAATGGGAACATCCTACTTTCATCTCCAAAATAGAATATGACTTAATTTAAGTACTAACTTTTGTCATTTTGTAATGTGAAAGATTCAGGAGAAAGGATATTGCAACCAACTAATCAATGGCAATCGTTCAGAGGAATACAGTTTTCTACTTCACTGCGATGGGGTTCGTCATAGAGTATGCTGATAAACAAACTGGATATTGTAAAGAGAAAGCGGTGTCAATCAAGTATATAGAGTCATGGGTAGCTGCCACAGCCATAACTGCTTCGCCAATAACACAGGAAGAAAGATATGACTGGATCATCGTCACTCATAGAAGGACAAGGACATGGAACATCACTGCGGCAGGAACGAGTTCACCACTGAGAAGAGCTAGGGGACCAATAATGTGAAATACAGCCAGGAAACATCCTGAACTTGCTCCGTCGGCAATTTACCCTACGCAAGCAATAATTCCTTCAACAGAACAAGATTTCCCTACTTTGCTTGTAAAGAGCTCCCGGTGAACAAGAGAGCACAAAGGAAAGACTTTTTTGACAAGCCCATTGGGATCCACATCACCAATCTTTGTCTCCCCAATTAGCCTGCTACTCCAGAAATACACAAAGATCATATGGGTCTCCTCTTTCAGTAACTCCTATAATGTCAATGCACTCCCATTCAGCCTCGACTACTGCCTCATCAGGGAATGAAGAGACTGTTGTTCACATGGCTGGAACGAACCGAGGGTCTTCTCCAACTACAGAGGATTGCATCACTGAGATGGCAGAAGCACAAAAAACATTAATTGAGGAATGTAGGAACCTCCGAGAAGCCCTGTGGACTCTTGCGCATAATGTGGCATGAATGGCGGCACCCCCAATGATTGATAACATAAATGAATGAGAACGTCACCCTAAAGGGTCACAGTCGTCGCGGACTAGATCACACGGATCTGCCCCTACGATGAGAGCATTAACACAAGAAGAGGTACGACAGGTTGTCGAAGAAGCAGTGAGATCAAAAAAAGAACGTGAAAATATAGGAAGATTCAGATATCGGATGTCATACCTAAAAGAAGTTGAAGATATTCCGTTCCCGAATAACTTCAAGCATCCGGATTTTTAAAAGTTCAATGGGGATGGAGGAACATCTAATACATTTTATTACCAGCATATGGAATTTTTTTACAGTGCCACAATATTGTCTCCGGTTGTTCGGGTCTTCTTTGACAAACAAAGCGTCCAAATGGTATTCCAGCCGAGCACATGGGTCGATAAGGACGTGGGAACAAATGTAAGACGTGTTCATGTCAAATTTCTTCTCATTAGAACAAGATGTCAGTATCACAGAATTAGCTTCAGTAAGACAGAGAGAGGGAGAGCTAGTAGAAAAATTTACAGACAGATGGAAGACCTTGGGGGCTTCTTGCAGGCAATTGCCAGAAGAGAAAGAATAGGTGAAGATGTGCCTAAACTCCATGGAAACAGGGGTAGCATTCGCTCTCACCAGTGCCGACATTAGGACTTTCCGCAACCTGGCCACGAAAGCCCACGCTTTAGAACTGATGACTTGAAAAATGCGGGCGTTCAATTATGAGCAGGTACGAAGAGGACCTCAAAAGTTGTTCGTGAACATGGTTGAACAAGAAATGAAAATCCGTGACGCAAGAGAATAGAGAAACTAGGATGCGAGCGAAGCAAGGGGTAAAAGGATATAAAGGAAAGAAGAGTCGAACCGCCCCATATAACGCCTCGGATTTCGAGGGTCGAGCAAAGCTCTACTCCCGAGATCCAACACATCACATATGCAACATGGATAATGATGTTCAGATTTCATCCATATTAATGAGTTAAACATGAGTGAGATTATACCAAAATAGCATATCATACTCCAGGTGTAATTAAATTAAGCAAGCGAAAGTCTTAAGTATATGTATTTAAATATGAAAGTGTTTCACAAATTCCAGAGTATGAATATGTAACCAGGCTGAATATATACAAGTGTTGTTTCAAAATATACAAAATATCAAAATGTAAAGTGTCCAACTAATCCATATGTCCTTGTAATCCCGTCGAATCGACACGAGGTCTATATAGACCCGCCTGAGAGCTGTACGTAGGAGAATTCTTCCTCCTCGTCCATGAAGTCTGGCTCTATTACATAGACTTCGTCGTCACCTGCACCTAAACCATAGTCTGGTTGGTGTTTTAAAACACCGTCCTAGGGTGGGAGTGAGTGATCAACTCGGTGGTATTATAAGGCAAAGGTTAACATGTTATCAAGTCAATCAAGCAGTAATGATAAAGCAATACAACAATCACTTCCTAACTACTCTTGTTAATGTAGGAATGGTGTGCAGTAATGATGTATGCCCTCGCACAAAGCTCCCTCACAAGCGACACAGACAACCAATTTCGCATATGACAGCCTCCCTAAAGTGCACCTTCCTCGCCAAAAGCACATCCTAATTAATGCAATGCGATACATGGTCATGTTAACCGAGTACTTAATTAAGCTTATTTATACAGCAGGTTCGGGAAGCTAAGGTACCTCCCTTTATATCATTAACCCAAACTGAAGGATCCATCTAGGGTCGTCAATCCTAGTTAAACACATACGATATGCAAGTTGTAGGGCATCACTCCTAATGAAATACAGTCGATAGGCAAATTCAAAGTTTATACTCACGGTCACTATGGGGAGGCTCATCACCTCAGCATAGGTGGATATCTTGAACACGGTGTCCCATACCTACTCACTGGTCACTACGGGGAGGCTCGTCACCCCAGCGTAGGCCGACAACTCGACCAAGGTGTCCCATACCACCATGCTCGGCTCATGAGTCTTAGCGGATCGTGGTACCATGGTTGAAATGGGCCTTTACCTTGGTGAGTGGTACCTTAGATTCAAGCAGTGATGTCCATACATGGTAAACACACAACAGGCTAATCGGTTTGTTTGGCAAGTTCGATTGGTACGAGCACACGTTGACTTAATCGACATGGAGCACATAAGCACCCCTTGTGGCCTAACCACTGTCGACAATCATCGTGCGACCCGGATTCGTCGAGTTACCCAATGTGGCGAGACTAATTCGGTCACCCGAACGAAAACTATTACCGATTGCCTGCACTACGTTGTAGCCCCAATCTTACCCAGGTGCAATAGGTAGACAGATGTGATAATCATGCCAACATTCAACGAACAATCTAAATAAATTTCTCATTTGAGCATTTCATCAAACACATTGATCATATTTCCTAACACTTGCATTTTATCCATAAATCGCGTAGACGCAAATAAGATTACATGAAGGAAACTATACATATGAACAAGGTGACTGAGAATCCTATCTTAATACTCTTAATAAATAAAAATCATCAACAATTTCTCATTCAGACAATTTATCAAACACTTAAGTTACACTTCATCAAAAATACACAGACTAGATTAGTTATGCCATATATTATGGCAATTCCTTGCACAAAGAGGTCATCATGCATATGACAAACATGAATCCTAGATTAGTAGTCATAGCAAGCACAAATCATATTTACATGTTCATTCAAACATTTCAACAAACACATGAGATGCATCTTTTATTCCACATAGTTCATACATGAACAATATATAGAAAACGGCGTATCTAAGATAATATGGCAGCAATCAAGTCAGGCATAAATCATTGTCTGACATTGAAAGCATTGAAAACCATAACCTAAATGTTTATAATCTGCACCTTTGGTCGGAATACTCAATTCGGACTCGGTTTGAATTCCACGTTCCCGAAAACGGAATGTCAGGCACCTAAAAAATGTAAATGGTTAGCTAGGTTGACAAACAACCATTCTAGATCTCAACTACGGTATTAAGGTTAGGATTTCTTACCCAAATCGTAGCCAAAACAGGTCACGTAGCGAAATGGGAAAGTGATTCGTGGCGTGGAGTTGTGGGAGTGAATCACAACAACGATTTCTCGGGTTTTCTCTTCTCTCCTTAATCTTTTCTCTTCTTTTCTGTCTTCTCTCCTAGGGTTTGGAAAAATTCGTATGAGAGAGAGGTGGTGTGGTATAAGGGCTATATATAGGCCCAGAAGTGGTGTAAATGACCCCAGGGCCATGGTATACTTAGGTTATATCTAAAGGGTGACTGTTTTTTACAATCAGGGCACATAGGGAGGTCCACAACTCACCTACGTCGTAGCGTAAATTTCCTGACAATGGATTTGTTCCAGGATGTGATTTTTGGTGCGATCTGATAAGCTGATCGACCGTGGAGGACCTGTGTCAGATCAACGGTCGTACTTACTCGATCGGGGCCATAAGTATATGGATATGTGCAGGAAAATTTTCCTTTCCCATAGGTGAAGTTTGGTCAGAATCTGATGGTCCGAAATCCTCAATTTCACACGTGAGCGAATGGTCCAATTCACTTAAGTTTGATTTCATTTTATAAAGATATTCGCGTTTCTCACACACTTCACTCAGGGCTCAAGTTGTGCGTTTCTGAATACTATCTGGGGTCGATTCCTGCGATGGTTGTCAAGCCCAGTAGGATGGACATAACCCTATAGTTTCGCGGTCATTGGACTTTCGAGGTGCGGTCCAGGTCCGATACGGAGTTTCAAAGTGCTCCCGAGAGCAACAGGCTCTTGAGATTTCTTCTTGGTCTTTATGTAGTGTTAAGTCAATGGTATTAATGATTTTTGGTCTTCTCATTTGTGGAAATGGTGGCCCAATGTTAATCCACCGATTATTCAGTTTTAATACTTAACTAAATTCCGTTTTAATTACGACGGGATACGGTCCTTCGGTATTCTGCCTGAGGTGGTACTCGGGCCTTTGTATAGATTTTTTCGAGACGTTACAATCTACCCCTCTTAAAGAAAAAATTTACCCCCGAAATTAGTACCTTTTTGTACTCCTCGAGGATCTGAGGGTAGTTCTTCCGGACTTCGGCTTCCGTTTCCCAAGTAGCCTCTTCCTCAGTATGGCGTGTCCATAATACTTTCACGAGTGGGATAACTTTGTTGCGTAACACTTGTTCCTTCCTATCTAGAATACGTGTTGGTCACAACACATACGTAGCATCTTCACTTAGTTGCACTTGCTCCCATTTGATAATATGGGTAGGGTCAGAAACATATTTCTTCAGCCTCGATACGTGAAATACGTTATGCACGCCTGCGAGTGATGTGGCCAAGGTGAGACGGTATGTTACCACCCCCACTGGGTCTAGAATCTGGAACGGGCCAATGAATCTCGGCGTGAGTTTCCCTTTGTTGCCAAAACGAAGTACTCCTTTCATTGGGGAAACCTTAAGGAATACATGGTCCCTAACTTCAAATTCTAACTGTCTCCGCCTCATATCTGCGTAGCTCTTCTATCTACTCTGGGCTGTAAGGAGTCGGCGCCTGATAATATCAATCTTTTCTGAGGTCTCCTGAACCAGGTCTGGGCCAACTAGGCTCTTCTCACCAACTTCTACCCAACAATGTAGAGCTTGGCAAGGGTACCCATACAAGGCTTCGTAGGGAGCCATGCCGATGCTCACTTGGAAGCTGTTGTTATAAGCAAACTCGACATAAGGGAGACAGTCATCCCAATTGTCCTTGAAATCAAGCGTGCATGCTCGTACCATGTCCTCAAGTATCTGATTTACCCGTTCCATCTACCCATCGGTCTGTGGGTAGAACATGGTACTGAACTTCAATTTCACTCTCATTGCTTCTTGGATTCAAGTCCAGAAAATGGACGTGAATCGTGTGTCTCGGTCTGACACAATCTCCATAGGAACCCCATGTAGTCGTACTATTTTCTTAATGTATAGCTTGGCTAGATCATCAGCCGAATTATAAACTCTAATCGGGAGGAAATGGCTCGATTTCGTCAATCAGTCCACAATCACCCAAATGAAGTCATGTCCCTTTCTTGTCTTTGGTAACCCACAAATGAAATCCATAAATATGAAATCCCATTTTCACTCAGCTATGGGCATGGGCTGCAGTAAATCAGGGGGTCAGCAGTGCTCGGCCGTAACTTGTTGGCACGTGAGACATCGGTATACAAAGTCTGCTATTTGGGCCTTCATGTTGTCCCACCAGTATGAACGCTTCAAGTCACGATACATCTTTGTACTACCTGGATGCATCGCTAACTTTGAATTGTGCGTGGCCTCTAAAACTTCTCTCCTCAAGTCATGGAGGTTCAGGATGCATAAGCGGCCACGATATCTCAAACCTCCATCCAAGCCAATTCACCATTCGGGTTCTTCATTGTCACCTGCATGCTCTCTCATTTTCACCATTGATAAGTGGTTGCACGTGGAAGTGTACGATGCTCTTGAATGGCTCCCCACCGTCAGCCTTTGTTCGAAGTCTCGCACGAACTCTACCATATTCCACTCTTCTATCATCAGTGGGGCTGTAAATTCTATGGTCTTCTTGCGGCTCAATGCATTGGCCACGAGGTTGGCCTTACCAGGATGGTAGGAGACCTCAAACTTGAAGTCTTTCAAGGTCTCCATCCAACGACGTTACCTCATGTTCAGGTCCCTCTGCGTAAAAATGTACTTGAGGCTTTTGTGGTCGCAGAAGAGCTCGAACTCCTCTCCATAGAGGTAGTGTCTCCAGAGCTTTAATGCGAAGATGACTACCGCCAATTCCAGGTCGTGAGTGGGGTAGTTTTCTTCGTGTTTCCTCAACTGTCGTGAGGTATAGGCAATCACCCTATCCCTCTGCATAAGTACACAACCCAAACCGACTCGAGATGCGTCGGTGTATATAGTATATTTGACCCCTTACTCTGGTAATACTAGCACGGGTGTGGACGTCAGCTTGTCCTTTAATTCCTGAAAGGCTGCTTCTGCTTTCTCGTTCTAAGAAAACTTAAGATCTTTCCGAGTGAGTTGAGACAACGGTCGAACTATCTTGGAAAAACCTTTAATGAATCAGCGATAGTAGTCGGCAAGTCCGAGGAAGCTCCTCACTTCCATAACTGAGCCAGGCTACTCCCAATCTTGTACCGCGGCTACCTTTGTAAGGTCCACGACAATTCCTCCTTGAAAACCACGTGTCCTAAGAACCTAACCTTTTCCTTCCAGAAGTCACATTTTTAGTACTGTGTAAATAACTGGTTCTTCCTGAGAGTATCAAAGACTGCCCACAGGTGTTCTTTATGATCCTTCTGACTTTTCGAGTATATCAAAATGACATCTATGAATACGATGACCAATCAGTACAAATACGGTCGAAACACCTGGTTCATGAGATCCATGAACACGGCAGGTGCATTTGTAGGTCCAAACGGCATCACGAGGAACTCGTAGTGCCCAAAGCTAGTTCTGAATGTTGTTTTCTGCACGTCTTCATTCCTGACGCACAATTGATGATACCCAGACTGTAAGTCTATTTTTGAAAAATATTGCGCTCCCCTCAACTGTTCAAATAGGTCATCTATCCTGGGTAGAGGATCTTTGTTCTTCACTGTGACGTGGTTCAACCTGCGATAATCTATACACAACTGCACAGATCCATCCTTCTTTTTCACAAATAATACGGGTGCTCCCTAAGGAGATACGCTCGGTCGTATGAAACCCGAGTCCAATAAATCATTAATCTGTTTCCTCAATTCCTCCATTTCACACGAAGGCATGCAGTACGTCGGTAAGGAGATCGGTGTCGCGCATGGCACAAGGTCGATGGTGAAGTGATCTCGCACTGAGGTGGTAGTCCAGGGATCGTCTTGAACACGTCCCAAAAATCGTGGACTACAGGCGTGTCCCCAAGAGACGGACCATCAACATTTTCCAACAAGGAAGCATAACAACTAATGCAGTAGGGCCAACTGACCTGAACTGGGAAAGTGAAGGTCGTGCCCTCGGGCCCATGAGCCGTCACCAATCTGGTTTCACAGTCGATCTATGCCTTCATTTTGGTGAGTCAATCCATACCGAGGATGACATCATAATGATATATTGTGGTGACAATCAGGTCAATGCCCACCACTCTGCTTCCTAAGTCTATAGGGCAATTCTTACAAAGCTTAGTGGTGTCCGTGAAGGTTCCTGATGTTGCGATGACTCTCACTCCAACCACAGGGGTAGTGCTCAGCCCTAATCGATTGATTGTAGAGTATTTTATCACAAAAACAGTGGACCCAGTGTCCACCAACAAAAATACAGGTGTGCCTTGGATATGGCCAGTGACTTCAAAAGCTAACAGTACTGCGACCGCAAATTCAGGTACTTCAGCTGCAAGTGCATGTACACAAACTTGTTGTGGATGAATGGGTTACGCTGCCATAGGTCGTTGAGGCGGCCTATTTCGAGGTGCGGGAGGTCGGTTGAATGGCTGTGCTGGTGACATAGATCGCAAGGGTGGAGCTTAAATAACATGTGGTGGCTGGCGGTTGACTTTCTGACGCAGCGTGAAGCCATTGTCCCTCATCTTGGTAAAACAAAAAGGTTCTGTATGTCCCGTCTTATTACAGTAGACGCACCAAAGATCAGATCGCCTCTGCTGGGCGGGCGAAGCCAGTTGTCTAAGAGGCTAATTTGCACGCGGCCTCTTGCCGAGAAACGGTCGGTTTTGTAATTCAGGTCAAGGCCTCGCAGGGACATGTTTACTAGCTCAGCATAGTTGGGAATGCTAGCGCAACACATCTTGGTGCAGATATCAGCCCGCAACCCATTTGAAAAGCGCCGCATCCTCATCAACTCGTCTACTAGAATCAAAGGAGTGTATCTACCTAGCTCCGTGAATCTGTTTCCGTATTCTGTCACGATCATTCCTCCCTGTTGGAGGTGGAGAAATTCTCCCTCCTCATTACTGTAAGTGAGGGAAAAATACTTTCCATGAAAATGGGTTTCAAATGCGTCGCACGTCCATGTAAATCTTGTGAGAACGGTTTGTAGGATGCTATCCCACTAAAGATTAGCCTCCTTTTCAAACATATAAGTAACAAGCTCAACCTGCTCTGCCTTAGTACAGTGCAGTGGCTTCAACATTTTAGATATACGATCCAACCAGTACTCAGCCTCCTCAGGTCTGTGAGTACCCGCAAAAGTGGGAGGGTGAAGGCGCTGAAAGCGATCAAAAAGGCCACTAGTAGTCATAGTCCCAGCAGGCTGCACGGGTGGCACAGGTGGAGCCACATTCATGTTTTGGGCAACATCCCTCGCAATAGTAGCCAAAAATTTCTATTGTTGCTGCATTAAGAGCATCATCTGCTCCAACCTATCAGGGAGAGAGGCCGCCTGAGGCATGTGTGGCATTGACGAAGACGCACAATTCTATCCCAAAATCGGTGGTGCACTCGGTGTTGGCCCATTTGTGGGACCAGTGGCGGGCTGTGAATCGAGCATTATGTCGCTACTCGGACCCAAATTGGGGTCCGATTGGCTACCACTCGGGTGAGAGGCCCCGTCATTCATCCCGCCGAGTGGGAGACGTGCCATATTCCAAGTAGTCTTAGGCGGCATTCCCTATATACAACATAGGGTGCAACATTTACAAGGTCAGGATAACATAATCCACTTTCTTCAAACATTCTATGCATTTCTAAACAAAAGAAGCTTCACGCATTTCATTTAATAAAATTTGTCACAATACATATGATGTAGTGTTACATGAATTATGACAGAGAATGCATGTGAGCTAATTTAACAAAAAGACTTTATCACCTGCTAACCTAACACCCAAACTAAGCCTAAACGAGGCTATTACAAAAGGAGTAAGGAAACAACTACAAACATAAAACTAGTCCTCTGACTCTGGCGAAGGCGAAGGCACCCCCTTACCTGCATACAACACAGGAGGGCCTTTAGGGTGCCCGACATCTTCTTGAACTTTTGTTTCAGGTAGGCTTGGTTCTCTTTGATCTTCTGCTTTAGGTGGGTCTGGTTCTCTTTAATCTTAGACATGCGGGCTTCTAAAGCGGCCCGGTCATGGCGGTCCTCATGTGTAGTAGTAGGAGGTCCCCTATCTGAGTCTTGGGCCACCTCTTCTTCTTCTTACTCCACTCCATCACTATCTTCCCCTTCTTTATTTCTTTCCTCTTCTTCACTGCCTTCCTCCTCTTCATTTCCTTCCTCTGCTTCACTACCCTCTTTTTCTTCAGTCTCTTCTTCTATCTCATCCCCGTACTCATCAAGCCTTGCTTGGCATTACCTGGGGCATATTCTCATATTGTTTAGTGTAGTTTCACTAATGAAATATGTTGGGGCGTAGTCTTCCATATGGAGTCTGAAGCTGAAATTTCGGGCGATTTTGCAAATGAGTCGGTCGAAAGGGAGTGAGGCGTCTCCCCGAGTAAATTATGTAGTATTGATTATCTGAGTCAAAGCGAGGGTAGGCAGGCACTGCTTGTCTCCCTATCCAGCTTGATACAGGAAGTCTACCATAAACCTTGTGCATTCTGTGCGGTTACTCCACCTAGGATACACATTGTACATGAATATATGGTGGAGCAGGCGGAAGTCGTCTGTCATACGAGTCGACTCAATGCTAATTCCTCGCCTCCAATTTACAAGTTGGCCACAAAGGAAACACATGCGGCGATTTCTCTCTCGTTCACTAGCGAGATTTTTCTCACTGGCATGTACAATCCCACGTTCTATTCCCATAATCTATGCCATGACATCCACATCGACCCTGACGTGAGATCTTCCCAATGGTATCATAAACTGGAGAAGCTCCAGCGTTGGGTCCCGTATGTGAGCATAGAAGTCTCGTACGGTGCCTTCACTTGCATGAGTGTTTCCCTCGAATATAGGACCCCACCCATTCTCCAGGAAGAGGTCGATGACTAGATATAACCCAAATAATTTCTTATCAACATGAGCTTCAAACACCACCTTGCGATTACGGAACTTACCTAGCTCAGCGCCCGCCGGTAGAGACCTTTCTAACAGGATTCGAGGGTCGAGATCCCATTTCGACCTTCGCTCGGCGCTTACACTTGTCTCGGTGCTCGGCTTCTTCCTAGAACTGCTTGGACGGCTAGGCCCGACCTCATCCAGGGCCACTCTCTTCTTTCCCATGAGGGAAAGGAGTGTTGAGATAGAGAAAATGGCGAAGATGAGCTCAAAGCGAGCCATTGAGTTGAAAAAGCTTGGAGGATGAGATGGGTTTGAAAGTATAAAGATTTTTGAGACATAAAAAAGAGGGTTTTGTGCTCAAATGGGTGTGAATAAGGAAGATGGAAAGTTGCAAGAGATAGTTTTAGGGAAATGGTGGTAGATTAGGGTAGGATATGGAAGAAATGGGAGGTGTGGAAGTATGGGGAAGATGCTTTGAGAGGGAATGAGAGTTGTTAGTGGGTTTAGGGATGTTTTTGGAGTAGAAGTAGGGTGAAATGAACAAGGGGGGGAAATAGGTTAAATGGGGGGTTCCACATGTGGGAGTGGCCACACATGGTCGGCCGGCCGACTGCGCGCCATCGTGATCCTCTGGGGTGGCCGATGGTGGCTCCACCCTGAGGCGGTGGCCACCCCCTCCCGGGGTGTTGTACGTGTGCGTGGGTCCCCCGAGGCCCCACCGAATTTTGTGAATTAGGTCCTTAAGCCTGCACGGTCTATTTTTCTAGCTGCACGTGCACGTATTCGCCCCTCTTGGCCTGTTTTAGGTTTTATATTTGTCGACTAACGGTTCAAACCCGTCAATTGATAGCCTAATTATGACTGAGACCAATTTACATGATCCAGGACACGTATGGTTACACTACAGTAGTCAATCTCGCCCATCGGTGAAACTTTGGGATCCTTATGTGGTTTCTAGATTCAATCACTCCCTTTCTAAGTCAGAGTACGTCAGAGTGCGCCATCTTACCTATAACCCCAGTCCAGTTTAATCCAAATCATGCTCTGATACCAACTTGTAATGCCCTGGATTTTGAGGGTCGAGCAAAGCTCTACTCCCAAGATCCAGCACATCACTTATGCAACATGGATAATGATGTTCAAATTTCGTCCATATTAATGAGTTAAACATGAGCGGGATTATACCAAAATAACATATCATACTCCAGATGTAATTAAATTAAGCAAGGGGAAGTCTTAAGTAAATGTATTTAAATATGAAAGTGTTTCACAAATTTTGGAGTATGAATATGTAACCAGGCTGAATATATACAAGTGTTGTTTCAAAATATACAAAATATCAAAATCTAAAGTGTCCAACTAATCCATATGTCCCTATAATCCCGTCGAATCAGCACGAGGTCTACATAGACCCGCTTAAGAGTTGTACGTAGGAGAATTCTTCCTCCTCGTCCATGAAGTCCGGCTCTTCTACGTAGACTTCGTCGTCACCTGCACCTAAACCATAGTCTGGTTGGTATTTTAAAACACCATCCCGAGGTGGGAGTGAGTGATCACTCAGTGGTACTATAAGGCAAAGGTTAACATGTTATCAAGTCAATCAAGTAGTAATGATAAAGCGATACAACAATCACTTCCTAACTACTCTTGTTAATGTAGGAATGGTGTATAGTAATGATGTATGCCTTCGCACAAAGCTCCCTCACAAGAAATACCGACAACCAATTTCGCATATGACAACCTCCCTAAAGTGCACCTACCTCGCCAAAAGCACATCCTAACTAATGCAATGTGATACATGGCCATCTTAGCCGAGTACTTAATTAAGCTTATTCATACAGCAGGTTCGGGAAGCTAAGGTATGTCCCTTTATATCATTAACCCAAACCGAAGGATCCATCTAGGGTTGTCAATCCTAGTTAAACACATAGATAGGCAAGTTGTCAGGCATCACTCTAAATGAAAAGCAGTCGATAGGCAAATTCAAAGTTTATACTCACGGTCACTACGGGGAGGCTCGTCACCTCACCGTAGGTCGATAGCTCGAACACGGTGTCCCATACCACCATTCCTGGATCACAAGTCTGGGTTACTCACTGGTCACTACGGGGAGGCTTGTCACCCTAGCGTAGGCCGACAACTCGACCACAGCATCCCATACCACCATGCCCGGCTCATGAGTCTTAGCGAATCGTGGACCATGGTTGAAATGGGCCTTTACCTTGGTGAGTGGTACCTTAGATTCAAGCAGTGATATCCATACATGGTAAACACACAACATGCTAATCAGTTTACATGGCAAGTTCGATTAGTACGAGCACACGTTGACTTAATCAACATGGAGCATATAAGCACCCCTATGGCCTAACCACTGTCGACAATCATCGTGCGACCCAGATTCGTCGAGTTACCCAATGTGGTGAGACTAATTCGGCCACCCGAACGGAAACTGTTACCGATTGCCTGGACTACGTTGTAGCCCCAATCTTACTCAGGTACAATAGGTAGACACATGTGATAATCATACCAACATTCGACGAACAATCTAAATAAATTCCTCGTTTGAGCATTTCATCAAACACATTGATCATATTTCCTAACACTTGCATTTTATCCATAAATCGCGTAGACGCAAATAAGATTACATGAAGGAAACTATACATATGAACAAGGTGACTGAGAATCCTATCTTAATACTCTTAATAAATAAAAATCATCAACAATTTCTCATTCAGACAATTTATCAAACACTTAAGTTACACTTCATCAAAATAACACAGACTAGATTAGTTACGCCATATATTATGGCAATTCCTTGCACAAAGAGGTCATCATGCATATGACAAACATGAATCCTAGATTAGTAGTCATGGCAAGCACAAATCATATTTACATGTTCATTCAAACATTTCAACAAACACATGAGATGCATCTTTTATTCCACATAGTTCATACATGAACAATATATCGAAAACGGCGTATCTAAGATAATATGGCAGCAATCAAGTCAGGCATAAAATATTAGCTGACATTGAAAGCATTGAAAACCATAACCTAAATGTTTATAGTCCGCACCTTTCATCGGAATACTCAATTCGGACTCGGTTTGAATTCCACGTTCCCGAAAACAGAACGTCGGGCACCTAAAGAACATAAATGGTTAGCTAGGTTGACAAACAACCATTCTAAATCTCAACTACGGTATTAAGGTTAGGATTTCTTACCCAAATCGTAGCTGACACAGGTCACATAGCGAAATGGGAAAGTGATTCGAGGCGTGGAGTTGTGGGAGAGAATCACAGCAACGATCTCCCGGATTTTCTCTTCTCTCCTTACTCTTTTCTCTTCTTTTCTCTCTTCTCTCTCATAGGATTTGGGGAAATTCGCATAAGAGAGAGGTGGTGTAGTATAAGGGCTATATATAAGCCCAGAAGTGGTGTAAATGGCCCCAGGGCCATGGTATACCTAGGTTATATCCATAGGGCTACTGATTTTTACAACCAGGGCACATAGGGAGGTCCACAACTCACCTACGTTGTAGGGTAAGTTCCCTGACAATAGATTTGTGCCAGGATGTGATTTTTTGTGCGATCTGATAAGCTGATCGACCGTGGAGGACCTGTGTCAGATCAACGATCATACTTACTCGATCGGGGCGACAAGTATACGGATATGTGCAGGAAAATTTTTCTTTTCCATAGGTGAAGTTTGGTCAAAATCTGACGGTCCAAAATCCTCAATTTTGCACGTGAGTAAATGGCCCAATTCACTTAAGTTTCATTTCATTTTATAAAGATATTCGCGTTTCTCACACACTTCACTCAGGGCTCAAGTTGTGCGTTTCTGGATACTATCTAGGCTCGATTCCCGCAATGGTTGTCAAGCCCAGTAGGATGTACATAACCCTATAGTTTCGCGGTCATCGGGCTTTCGACGTGTGGTCCAGGTCCAATACGGAGTTTCAAAGTGCTCCTGAGAGCAACAGGCTCTTGAGATTTCTTCTAGGTCTTTATGTAGTGTTAAGTTAATGGTATTAATGATTTTCCATCTTCTCATTTATGGAAATGGTGGCCCAAGGTTAATCCACCGATTATTCAGTTTTAATACTTAACTAAATTCTGCCTTAATTACGATGGGATACGGTCCTTCGGTATTTCTGCCTGAGGTGGTACTTGGGCCTTTGTACTGATTTTTCTGAGACGTTACACCCCAGAGGAAGGTTTTATGAAAAAAACTCCGATCATTGAACTCTCATAAGGGTTTTACGTTCGAAAAGGAGGATGTACTGCCTATGATGAATCAACTGTTGAAAGCAGGGACAATTGAGTTGTCCGTGTCGAAGCGACCCGAAGAAGCATCCAAGATAAAAGAAAGAGACTTCTGTCATTTTAGCCACATAATAGGACACCCGATAGAAAATTGTTATACGTTGAAGTGTATCATACAAAGGATGATAAAGAGGGGGGAAATAATAGTCGAAAGCGAGAAAGAAAGAAATAAAAGAGCAACAACGAACGTGCTTACCATTCGAGAGAACTACCAAGGAAGAACAAGGGCAGATAACCAGGAAATAAGAGAGAAAGTTGCAGTGACTACTCTGCGATCAGGGAAGAAGATGGCTAGCCCATCGAATCTGAAAAATGAAAAGTCGAAAACAGGAACAGTTAAGAATCATGACAGCAGTAAGAAAGAAAAGGGAAAGGAAACAAAGAAAGTCGATTATGATGTTATAAGCCATTTGAAAGGTATTGTAGCTTGGTTGAGTGTCTACGATGCTTTAAAATTGTCAAAAGACTCCTGACAGAGCTTGATTAAAGCCTTATCTGATGAAGACATAAGGGGAGTACTGTTAACCGAGATGGAGAGTGAGGGGCGAGAAGATTGCATGTTAATTATTTCCTTCTCCAATGATGACCTAGTTTGTGACAGGGAACATAACAGGCCATTAATGATAGAGGGTCACATTCACAAAAAACAGGTGAAGCGTGAAACCATTCTCGATAACAGGTTTGCTATAAATCTGTTGCCATTGGCGATGCTGAATAAATTAGGTTATCGCCACTCAAACTTACGCCTAAGTGGAATGATGATATAGGGCTTTATTAAGATGGACAGCATGCACTTGGTAAGATCACCATAACATTGGAAGTAAGAAAATTAACTACGAATGTTGTTTGCCACATCATAAATGTAGTAACGACATATAATCTCCTATTGGGGAGACCATGGATACATCATTATGGCATTATACCTTCTATGTTACATCAGTGCTTTAAATATTGCAAAGATGGGGTACAACACAAAGTACTAGCTGATGCGAGACAGTATACAGAAGCCGAAGCTTTTTTCGTAGATGCGAGTTGTTATGCTGCATTCACCAGCAAGGAAGAAAATAAGAATGATGAGAACAAGGCCCCAGAAAATGTTTGCATGGAAATAGTAGAAGAAAAAGAAACAAAGTCACTTATAACAGAAAAGGAGAAAAAGAAGTTCTATTTTGTCCATAAGCATTTGCGACAGCTAGGACAACCACCATTAACCTTATTGTCGCCAGAGCAATTGGAAATTCTGCAGTCAAATTACACGGTACCGCTCTCGTTTGCTAAAAGGAGTAAATTGTTTCCTCTCATCCTGAAAAGATTTCATGTTAAACCCAACGCAAGATATCTAGAGCCGATTGAATTCTATGCTCCCTCAGAAGTGAAGACGGAGGAAGCAGTCGATAGTGGTGTGGGAAATGGAAGATTAACACCCAAAGAGCTTGAAAGATATAGCTCGGTGAGTCAAAAAATCATGAAGAGAATGGGCTTTAATCATGAAGAACCCGTTGGCTTAAATTATGGAAAAGGAATTCAGGTTCCGATAGGGGTGAATAAGTAGAAGCGAGAAAAATTTCGAGGACTAGGGACAGAGGCTTCAGTGAACATGGTAACAGTTGACTAGATAGAAGAAATGGACCTTAAAATAATTAGCAAGCCTGAGACAACACCAAAGAAGATGGAGGATGGGGCGCAGCCGACAATTGACGATTTGAGAGAGATAAATTTGGAACAGAAGAAGAACCACGGAATACATTCATAAGTGCAAGTTTATCAGAAGAAGAAGCTAATCGGTATGTCAGTCTTCTGAAAGAAACAAAGACGTCTTTGCTAGGACATACACAGAAATGTTGGGTCTAGAGCCGACAGTAGCAATGCACCAGTTAAATATCTCTAAAGATAAAAGACCCACCAAGCAAACACAGAGGCAGTTTCACCCAGATCTGGTCCCCAAGATAGAAGAAGAAATAAACAAAAAGTCAGATTCATCAGAGAAGTCAAATACCCCAAATGGATATCGAATATAGTCCTAGTAAAGAAGAAAAATGGGAAGATCAGGGTTTGTGTCGACTTCAGAGATTTAAACGAAGCATGCCCAAAAGATGATTTTTCATTACCGATCACTGAAATGCTGGTGGATAGTACCACGCAATATGTTGTCATGTCCTTCATGGACGGCTACGTTGGTTATAATCAAATAAGGATGGCACCTGAAGACGAGGAAGCAACAACTTTCAGAACTCTTTTGGGAATATATTGTTACAAATTTATGTCATTCGGTCTTAAGAATGTTGGTGCGACGTACTGATGCAAAATATATTTTAAGACATGATGCATAAACATGTTGAGTATTATGTGGACGATCTGGTGGTCAAGTCAAACCATCATGAGGAACACCGTGAGCATTTGGCTTCATTTTTTCACCAATCAGAAAGAAACAGTTAAAGATGAATCCAGCCAAATGTACATTCAGAGTATCGTCAGGAAAATTTCTTGGTTTCGTGGTGAGACACAGAGGCATTGAGATAGATCCGGAAAAAGCTAGAGTTATTCAAGATATGTCACCCCCGAAAACGTTGAAAGAGCTGAAGAGCTTGCAAGGCAAGTTAGCATATATCCACCGCTTTATTTCATACCTGGCAGGAAGATGTCAGCTGTTTTCTCATCTAATGAAGAAAGGAACAGAATTCATATGGGACAAATCCTACCAGAATGCCTTCGATTCGATAAAAGAACTGTTGAAACAGCCTCTAGTATTAATAGCCCCAGTGAAAGGAAGACCTCTCATCTTATATATATCAGCAGTCGAGAATTCATTAAGAGCATTGTTGGCACAAGTGAATGAAAATTGGAAGGAAGAAGCACTCTATTATTTAAGTCAAACTTTCATAGGTGCATAATGCAATTATACACCGATTGAAAAAATATGATTGGCATTGGTATTTGCAGTCCAGAAGTTAAGACATTATTGTCTGTCCCATGACATAACCTTGATATCTCGAGCGGACCCCACCAAGTTTTTAATGACAAGGCCGATGTTGTCGGGAAGGCTAGTAAAGTGGATGTTGCTGTTGTCAGAATACGCGATTACATATGAGTCGGCGAGAGCAGTAAAAGGGCAGGCAGCGGTAGATTTTCTGGCAGGTCATCCTGTGACGGACTGCGAAGCCATCTTAGATGAGTTTCCTAACGAACAGGTCATGATGACAGAATTGCCAAACATGTGGCAAATGTTCTTTGATGGAGCGGCCCGAGCGACAGGAGCAGGTGACGGGGTGATATTCATCACCCCCCAAGGTGATTTGTTGCCTTACTCTTTCACGTTGGGCACCGCATGTACAAATAACGAAGCTGAATATAATGCCCTTATCATTGGGATGGAAATAGCCAGCGAGCTGAAGATAAAAGCGCTGCGAATTTATGGGGATTCTAAGCTGGTCGTAAATCAATTGACGACTAAGTTTGAAACAAGGAAACAAGAACTTCTGCCATACTGTCGAAGGGCGTAACATTTATTGGAACAATTCCTGAATGTTGAAATCAAGCATATACAACGGTACGAGAATGCGAAGGCCGATGCTTCGGCCAATTTAGCAGCAGCACTATCTTGCCCAGATCGAAGCCCCCTACAACTGACAATTGAAGAAAGGAGATTCTTGCCTTCAGCAGAAATAATCAGTGAAACAATGGAAGCACTCCCTATATCATGCTTAAAAGTGACAATAGATGATTGACGTCAGCCTTTCATTGATTATCTCTAGTACGATATCCTACCAGAAGATTCAGAGGTGAAGTTGCAGATTAAGCAGAGATCGAAAATATTCATTATGTGTAATGAGGGATTATATAGAAGGTCCTATAATGAAATACTGTTGCGATGTCAAGTGAAGAGGAGGCAAGTCAAGTACTGTAAGAGGCACATTCTGGGGTATGTGGGGCACATCAGCTGGGAGGAATTTGTTCCATCGAGTGTACCAGATGGGATATTATTGGCCAACAATGTTTAAAGATGCAATAGACTATGCGAAGCGATGCCATGAGTGTCAGATCCACGAGGATATTATACATGTACCCCCTGAGGATCTTCATCAGTCAGTTACTTCCTGGCCTTTTGCCACATGGGGACTCAATGTTATTGGCTCCATAAATCCACCGTCGTCTAGAGAAAAACACTATATACTAGCAGCAACGGACTATTTCTCTAAATGGACAGAAGCGATTGCGCTGCAAAGTGTTAAAGAGAATGATGTTGTTAATTTCATTCGGCAAGCAATAATATATCGTCATGACATCCCGAAGAAAATCATTACAGACAACGACACTCCTTTCAAGAACAAGGACATGGAGAAGTTATGTCTTAAGTTCAAAATTCATCAGTCGTTCTCAACACCCTATATCCACCAGCCAATGGGCTGGCAGAAGCATTCAATAAAACGATTGTAAAAATACTAAAGAAAATCGTGAACGTGAATAAGTGTGATTGGGATGAAAACTTGCAGGAAGCTCTATGGGCCTATAGGACCACTCATCGTACAGCGACACAAGCTACCCCGTATTCGTTAGTTTATGGTGTAAAAGTCGTCGTGCCAATCGAAATACAAGTCGCTTCACTAAGGGTAGCAGTGCATCAATCAATTATAGATGATGAGAATGCAAGAATACGGCTGACAGAGTTGGATCTGCTTAATGAAAAAAGATTGGTAGCTCAGCAGTGATTGCAGTTATATCAGGCCAGGATTTCTGCCGCCTTCGATAAAAAGGTTAAACACCGATCTTTCAAGAAATGAGATATGGTTCTAATGTTGAAAAGGTCAATAGTAGTCACACAAAGAACAAGGGGCAAGTTTGATCCCAAATGGGACGGACCGTATATCATAACTGAAGTTTACTCCAATGGAGCATACAGAGTAACAGATCAAGATGGACAAGGCGTCAGTATACCGGTCAATGCTCGCTTCATTAAGAAATATCATCCCTAACAGTGGGAGAGATTTTGATCTAGAAGATTATCAAGATAATACTTCTACATCAAAAGGGGGCAATCACAGATGAAATGGTGAAATAGCCTTTAAAGGCAGAGCCTTGTATTTTTTCTTCACGAATGATGAATAAAAGGGCGAATTTTCAAGCATATCACTATTGTCGAAGTCCCAAGCATCGTTGTCACTACTAGTTGCTTATCAAAATTATTATTATCGCCAAGCTGACTGGATATAAAGAATAGATATCATCAGATTATCATGGGCAACAACAAGCAACAATGAAATATCAATTATTGATTCACCATCTAAGGTAGCCTAGCCAAGCCTTATACGGTCAACTACGCGTAAGACCTATATATTATCCAGGATAGCATTGTAGAGCCAGCGGCCCTAAAATGCCCATACAGGCCACATTACGTGCATACCCATGCTGGCAACGGACGGAGCCAGTGAAAACAAGCCTTAAAGGCCAGAAGTCCTCAACCGCCAGTCACGCGTGAGACCAATGCCGTTTGTAAGCTTTCCGACAGCTTCATAGATGAGGATGAAAATACCCTCCTGTGAATGGGTCCGAACTTACAAATGAAGGAAAATGGAGAATAGAATAAGACCCCCCAGGTCTTTGGCTTGATTTCAATATTAACTCATGAGGACAGGGTCTCAATAAAAACACCCTCTCATTGATAGACTGGCGGCCCTAGACTTGGTACTGAAGGTAGCGTTGTGCGCCCCGCGAACTCTAAAGAGTTACTGTGGCCAACCATGCGCCTAAATCCCATTGAGTTCACGGTTCTGATAGCTTCACTAGTCCCCTTTAATGGACTGCTGTTTGTGAACTCTCCGGCTGCGATAAGTCCAGAGAACTCATGAGAGTTAGAGAGACCATTCGCATAAGACCCGACTCCAACTACCTATGAGTCTAAAAAACTGTGATTTCTCCACTACTCAGGAGCTTAAACTTTGTACAAAGCTAACCAAACTAACTTTGAAATGAAATAGTTCCGCCCATTGAAATAAAACATCACATAGGATCGCCGTATAATGCATAAATATAAATAACGGAAATAATGAAGCGTGAGTATGAAAGTATTGCATCAACATGTATCCCAAAATCAATGATTGTATTATCAAGAATGCAATTGCTCCGACTAAAATACCACAATTTGTTCATGTATCACAACGCAAAAAGAATTTATATGAAAAAGACAATCCTTATAGATCTTCAACTATGCTTAACACTGTTATGTAACACTGTAGTTCTTCTTTTAACTGAAATTGGCCGCAACAGTCGTGCGTTCAACCTCAAGAATAATCCTGGCTTGATTAGGAACGCCAACCAGTTCTGGTTTCAAAATGGCAGCAGCTTCCCTATTCTTCGCTTGTTTAGCTTGCTCGATACTAATAACTTGAGTATTCGTTTCAAGCTCCTCCTTGATTTGACAAATAGTTAAATCTTCTGCTTCTTTCTGACCCTTGAGTAGCAGAATCTCTCTCTCAAGAATAGCAGTTTGATCATCAATGATCGCCTTATTTCTATCATAAACTTTCAGCTTCTCGTGAAGAGATTGACTAACAGCATCGCAATTACCAAAGACATCATCTGAACGAGAAAGTTATTCTTTAAGTAGTGCCAATTCTTTCTGACGATTTAGAATTTCTGGAGCAATGACTGTATTTCGCGCTGCTTCTAAGTTTTTGGTGGAGTCATAAAACCATGACAAGGAGTCGTGAAGAGACTGAACATTGACGTGCATCAGACGAGCTGAATGGGTAAGAACGGCTAAGGCACTGTCCAAAAAGGGCCACTAGGATGGATCTTTAAAAGCGCTGATGATAACAGAGATTGTGTTCTTGAAGAATCCTATCATAAGAGGGGACACATTTTCCAACGAAAGCTTATTAAAGACTATGGCTACTGAGTTAGACGCTTCAGACCCGCTTGGAGTTGGCACAACCAAGGCTAAAAAGAGAAGAGATTATGAGTTCCAAAAAAAAAAGATACATACCCTGTCTAAGGGCAACAGTAGAAGTAGCTTGAACAGAACAAGTTTTGGGAGCTGCAGATCTGGGTGCGTCTGTAGTCACAGCAACGTTGAAAGAAAGCTCTTGAACCCCTACGATACTCGAGTCAAGGGTCGTCGGAGTCGGGATGTCAACTGGATGGGAGAAGAATTCTAAACTTTGGGCTACTGGCTAGACAGGAGGAGGACACACAGTAAGAAATTTATCAGTCTGAATGGGGGCATCAGATGTTGTGGTGACTATTGGCAAAGTTTCTCCTATGCTATGAGGAAGAAGTACATTTCCTATTGTTGCTTGAATTTCTGATGATTGAGCCTCTGTATCCGTTAATGTTGATGTTTCGCAAGCAATTACATCGGCGGTTTCCACGATACATGGAGAATATGAGGCATCAAAAGAAAGAAAGATATTCGCACTGGGAGAATAACTAGATTCTCTATAATCGAGTTGCTCCTCTTCTAAGGAGGTCACTGTGATCGGATGAGAGGTATCCGGACAAGTAATTGGAGCATCAGGAAGTGGAGACCCGACTCTAACATTGCCTTCTTATCCAATATCTACTTCAGCATCAATATCTTCATTTAACAAAGCATCTCCCACATCGGTTAAGCTCGTGGGAGAAGATGTATCGTCGCTTGCAGTATTGGCTGAATATTCTGACAAGCTGTCTTCCTCTGATATAGTTTGTTTTCCCTTATAAGTAGTCTTCATGGGGAGAAGACGTACACTTTGAGTAGGAGAAGAGACCTATTGTGCCAAAACTTCAGGAGACAATGACTTAGCGCAAACGAGTCATAGGAGATGTAGTGATAGTAATCCGATTCGCGGCAGGAGAAGCTATGGCTGTAGCACGACTTGCTATAGTTGCTGCATGGCCCATGGCAGGGACAATTGTGGTGGTTGTATGTTCAATAGTGGGAGAAATTGTAGAAGTGATGGGCTCTGTAGTAGGAGGAATGACGGGAGCAGGGTATGTAGGCTGATCTCCTCCTTCAGGAGTAGGGGAAGGCAGAATACCACCTGCAGTTTCAAATTCATCACGAGGAGTGGCCAGTCTTTCTCCCCATTTTATCAAATCCAAAGGAGAACCAAAAGCAATCCATCCTTCTAGAGTATTCGGCGGCTTTATTTCTCTGATGGGCTCTTCTATGGAAATTTTGCGACGAAGTTGTCCCGGAACAACGGCCTGATCTTTCTCATTAAAATATTTGATACCTTGCTCCGGCCTATAGTTCCTCAAGTGTGGATGAGGAACCCAGGTAGGCCGATCCACCGAAGAATAGATGGCACCAAGTAGTAATGATGAGGTCACCACCGCATCTAGAAATATTAAGTCGTCACTCAATGATTATACCCTGGGAAAAGAAATCGAGAGCCAGAATTTCTTGTTAAGAGCTGCTTCCATATTAAAGCCCAATTATAGGGGGCCGACTCCATAGCTTCACATTGTCCGCGTGACTTCCTCCCCTACCTGGGGCATAGCTTGATCATACCCAAATTGTCTGGAAAATCGACTCAGATAGTACGGTTCTCTCCAAAACTCTAGTCCTTCTCGCATGGGAAGACTGCAAGAACGAATACAAAGAAAGAAGGTTCTCTCAACGGGTTCCAAGTTATTGTTATCCTCAACATCTCTGTCTTCAGCTTGGTAATCCAAATAGAAAGGGATGAAGTCAATGGATTCCGTGTTGTCAATTTTATCCACTATCTAGTTATACCCCTTCTTTATCATCTTTCGCTTCAAGAAATGCCATAGAGGTAGATGATCGGGATGGACATAAGCCTTCTCCGGGTCACCATAAGTCTAGGGAAAATAAATGTCGAGCTAGCCGGAGAAAGAGTGTCATGGAGCGAAAGAAGATGAAGCTCCTATTGCTGGGCTTGAGCAGTGCGCCACAACATGACCAAAAGCTCTATATAATGAGCATAACACAGGAGGGGCCAGAGAATATTTTTTTCTGCCTTCCACCATTGTGTCTGCCGCCATAAATAAGGTTAGTCGAATAGAGTCTAAGCTTTTCGAGCTAGGAAGCATGACTAAGCTTAACCAGTAATCCAAGAAAGCAGCTAACTCAATTTCAGTGGTGAATTCGGTCGGGCCCCTTATCTTTTTGTGATAAGCTTCCAATTCGGCACAATGGCTGCCAGGGAACCTGAAAAAGGAGAAGAAAGATGGATTAACAATTTATATCTATAGGCGAATGTCGTTTGAAAGATAAGAAAAATGTTAGAACACTTACAGCAAGTATCGAGAAAAATGTGCAAGCCAATGAAGGGGGATATTTTATGGACATAAGGGAAACAAGACATTTCATAGACAAGTTCAATTGTTGACGTTGAAATCTTAGGCGTTCTGTTGGGAGCAACATAGGAGAATTCCTCACTCGTAGGAACGTATTCATCTAAGAAAGATCCGGAGATAGGCAGGTCAGCCATCTTATATAGATCCCACAAAGTAATGCTTACTTCCCCGACCGGAAGGTGGAAAGAATTCGTAGTGGAGGACCAGTACTTCAGAAAGCCCTTATAATTCATCGTGTCCTTTTGAAAGAACTTTGAGGTGGCTTCTATGGCATGATATATCTTTGCTGCAATAAGAACATCTTTGTACTTCTTCAAGATTGCCTTGGTCCATGCATTGTAATACGGACGAACAGTCCAAAGACCCCGTGTCCTGAATTCTTCTTTACCCCACAGGGAGTTGCGATCAAGAAAATGTTGTTGAATCATTTCGAAGAAACGAGTGGGGTATAAGGCGTGGGGGTTATAACAGGGCGTGAGGAAGTGTATGTATGTTATCTGTCCAGTCTTTTGAACTAAGCCTTTCTCCGTGAGATAACCTTCGAGTAGTTGCGGCTCCTTGATCACCTAATTTGACACGTATAAGAGTCTATTTTGTGTCATATAGTCGGTCGGTTCACTTTGGATTATGGACCGGTGGCGCTGGAGATGCAAAGGAATAGTAATAATCTCATCTTTGTAAGAGTTACGGAATTTGATCGCATCGGCACTTGACTTGATCGAATCCCAGGCATTCTGGAAACGCCTCTAGTTGTGTTCCCGAATCTTTTCCTGAAAGGCTTCATCTTTACTCTTTTCTCTTGTTTTCTTCGAAATCACCGAAGCGGGAGAAGCTTCAGCAGCAAAAAGACGAGTGTCGTCTATGCAAAAATTGGTTGTGGACTTCAAATAGTTGTCCCAATCAAATTCTTGTCCTGTAGTAGGGGGCCCCTCTATCTCCCTCATTAGCACAACTATGCGGATGTGGTCAGATAGGCGTTAGATGCGATTAGCAAAGTTGATAATGGTGCGAGTTAGTTCTTTGAAGTAGGAAGAGTAACCTTCAGCAGACCTGAGCCTTTTCTGACTACGTGTTTCAGCTGGTTGTGAGTCAAAGGGCCCATCAGTACTTGGGGAGGCAAGAGGTCTTTTCAAGCTAGCCATCGAAAATCTACACAAGAGTCGGTTAACAAGTTAAAATCAGGGAAAGAAGTTTGTTAAGTTCTGGAAAATTAAAGGAGAAGTGTAAAAGCTTGCCGAGAAAAGGGCTAGTGAATTTTAAATAGAGTCTAAGTCTGCATTGTGTGCAAATCATTGTACGCTACCTGTCCTTGCATGCTAAGTCTTGTTGTGCGTAGAGAAACGTTGTGCACAAGAGAGCATTGTGCGCATGAAGGCTCGAGCGCAAAGGAGGCAAGGCAGGTGGAGAATGAAGTAAAAGTAACGAGTGGAGATCTTGTATTTATAGACTAGCACTCACCTGTTGTGCAGAAGTCATTGTGCCCAATTCGTTGTGTGCAACTTGATGAGTGCAACTCATTGCGCGCCAAAACGTTGTGGGCCAAAAATTATATGAAGCGCACAACGAAGAAAAGGAAAGCAAAAAATTGGTTAGAATAATTGAAATATTGATCCTGCATTGTTTATTTTGTAGATAAAAATAAAAAATGCAGGATCAAGGGGGCATCTGTTGAGGCATAAAAAGAGAGAGAGAAAGACAGCAAGAATTCATTATGCGCAGATGATCGTTGTGCGCAGATGATCATTGAGTGCAGATGGTCGTTGTACGCAGAGAAGCACTGTGTGCCGAAGAGAGTCAATCCGCACAGTAGAGTTCACACAAAGGAATCTGCATAGTGGAGTTCGTACATTGGTGTTCGTACAATGGAATTCGCACAATGGAGTTCGCACAGAGGAGACTGCACAAAAGAGAATTGGCGCACAAGGGTTACCGCACAATAATTACGTGGCATGTTCACACGTGTGAGATAGCTATAAATACCCCATGATCCCTTAGAGAGGGTCATTAGCATCTAATCAAAGAAGAGGAAAAGATTTCGAAAGGAGAGAGAGGTAGAGTTCGCACTCATTATGCGGAACAAGTGTTGTGCGGCGCACAACACTGTTGGCGCACAATACTGCCGAGTGCACAACAGGGCCCAGCGCACAACAATGTTCAGCGCACAGTAGTGTTCAACGCGCGATAGTCTCCAACACATTGTCTTAGTGCACAATGCTGCCAAACATTTGTTTTATATTACAAGTCATGAACATTCTATTTTGAAACCAAAGGAGAAAAAAGGATGTAAAAAAACCTGGAATAAAATAACGATGTGATTATCTTCTTCATCTTCTTTTGTTTATCATTAAGTGAATGAAATTCCCAAATCAAATGCATTTGTTTCTTGTTCGAAACACCACCGACTCCCAGAAGACCTCTATTGTACATCTTAGTAGTAGTGGACGATATCATTTGCGTCCTTGGCCAACACAATGAAACAAGAAGAATGGAATAAGCAATATATTATTTAAGTTACAAGTTCACCGATTATGAGACCAGATATTCAGCACTTGATAAGACATGCGCGGACTTAATCTGGGCAACTCAGTGACTTAGACAATACATGATCGCATACCATATCCTTCTCCTAGCGCATATAGATCCGCTCGAATACCTATTCGAGAAGATGACAATCACTGGAAGGATAACCAAATTGCAGCTACTTCTGTTTGAGTTCGACATCATTGTAACGCCTCGAAAATCGGCACCCAAGTATATGGACTCCGTTCCCGAGTTCCTGGGTGTAAACTTAATAAAATACACATGTGTCCTCATTTAGATTGAAATTCATTTCACACACAGATAATCAGAGTTGCGTAATTCAACTTAGCGAAACCAAAGCAAGGTAAAGATAATAAAAATTTATAAATATAGGGATAAGAGTAAAAATACAATTCCAATAGTGATGATCGCCCAAAATGGGGATTATATAAGTCATAATGAACATGCGACAAAATTTATATATAAAGCACACCCAAACGGGACTCTAACATATACATGCACAAAATTAAAATAAAAGCAAGGTCTTCCAGCTTCGTCCGACACTCCCAAGGCATCACAGTAAAAGTACAAGCTGACCCAAGTCTACCCTCAGGACGCCTCAGTGGAACCTGCATCAACAACAATGCATGGTTGGTATTCTAAACACTATCCCAGGTGGGAATGAGTAGTTAACTCACTGGTTCCATTAGTTCTAAGTTATACATGTTATCAACTCAATTAATACAGTTAATGATAAAAAAAATATCAAACATTCCTAAATACTCTTGTTAAGTGCACAAATGAGATTATGAAATGATGCATGCACCTTACAATCCAATACTCCCTCACAAGCGACTTCAACGCCTATTTCGCAAATGCCAACACTCCCTCACAAACGACTCCAACACCAAATTGCAACCTATCCTAGGGTATGCATAATTAGCCGACTGATTATTAATTCCAATTCATATAAAAGATTGGCGAAGCTAGGATACCAACGTTATATCACAAGTCCTTATTCGGATCACGTGTCTCCTGGCGGCTCATCACCAGTGTCCATTGATCCAAATTTAGGCATCACCCGTTTATCTCACAAATCAGTGATTCAAAAGGCATAACATGATACCGAAATGTATGAGAATCAACTTGGTATGGGTTGTCACCCAAACACCGAGTATGATCACTCAGTTTCGAACTACGAGCTTATCACGTAAAATCAAATTAGCATAAAGTAAAGGGCTCATCACCCAATTCCATTCATGCCCGGGTCGTTCGAATGATACTCTGACATGGAACCATCGACCAGGTAATTTAACAAGGGTCATTCGAACAATGATTTATCACTTCCATTCGTACTCACTGGTCACTATAGGGAGAATCATCAACCCAGCATAGGTTGACAGCTCGGATACGATGTCCCATACCACCATGCATGACTCATGAGTCTTAGTGGGATCGTGTCGTAATAACATATATGAATTGACTCATCCATTAGGAACAGGGTATTTTAGATTCTATTTGGTTGGGTCATACATTATGAACATAAATGATCAATCGGCTAATGGACTAAGAGAACCCCGACGCAACCAACATTGGGTGCAAGCATTCCATGTAGTCCAACTACTATCGGTCATCCGTGTTCAACCCACGTCGATCAAACAAGTGTAGGGTGGCCAACCTAACTCGGGCCACACTTTTAGTTCGAGCGATTAGCCAACTGACCCGTCATCATAAGCAATCCTAAACAACACTACGGACTTATTAATTCATCATGCCGTCATAGAATATATTCAACGACACAACCACTTATGCATTTCATCAAACATGTGAGCATCAATACAAGCAACACACAGACTTAGGCATTTTATCAAACATGTGGGCATCAATGAAACAACACATTTACTTAGGCATTTCATCAAGCATGCAAGCATCAATAAAGAAACACACTCAATCAATTAGGCATTTTATCAAACATGTGGGTGTCAATAGACGATTAACAATACATGTTACAATAAAACTTTAAATATGAACATGCTAGCAATCGATAAAAGCATTCACTACAGGAGATCATTAACTGGACCCTTAAAGGTCAATAAAAAGGCAACCTAGGGATAATGGTTCGCACCTTTGCACTGATTCATCCGACTCAAAGCGCTCTTAGGATTAGGGAATTGGGAAAAATGATTCATATACTAATTTAGAAGCAATTATGTAAAATTCATGCAATTTAATATAGCAAAACCTACGTTAGAAAGTAGGATTCATTTCTTAACTATCGATCATGAGTGGGATGGATTCGGTGGAGGAGAATGATCGAGGCTAATGCTTGATCGAAGGGAACTCGTCAACAACACTCCAAGATCTCCCTCCTATTTCTCTCTCTCTCTCTCTCTCTCTCTCTCTCTCTCTCTCTCTCTCTCTCTCTCTCTCTCTCTCTCTAGGGTAAATTCGTATGGGGAAAGGGGGTGTGAAATGAAATGGTATTTATAGTGTCAGATGTTGCACAAATGGCCCCAATGACCCTTTATTCATTATATTAACCCTAGAGGGGGTTGTTTCTAACCAATGGGACCCACCGGGAGGTGTATGGGTTAATCTAAGCCATGTGATAAGTGTCCCAATAGGCAATCTATATTTAGACACAACCGTCTAATGATTGGACGTGCCGATTAATAGGGAAGGTCCTACCTTAGATCAACGGTCACCGATGATCAATCGGGGCCGTGGCTATACGGATATGTGAGGAGAAGTGTCTATAGTCGGCACCCCGACTTTTTTGTGAAAGAATAAAGGGACTAGTTTGACCTAAGTTCTAGATTTTCATATAAGGTATTCGCACAACACAAGCACTCGCCTTGCGAGTCCAAGTTAAGTGATTCAAGACGCAGCCTCGGGTCGATGTCTCACAATGGACGTCAAGCCCACTAAAAAGAAAGTCTTTCTATAGTCTCAGGTTTAGTGGCCCGCTAACGAGTGGTCTAGAGCTTGTTCGTATAATCAAGTCATTTCTGGAATGAATTGGGTAACGAGATTTCTTTTGCGCAATGATTAGATTTTGGATTAGCTAAGTTCATAGTGTAGCCTATTCGCAACTAGCGGAAGTGACGATTCAATTATAATCACCCTAAACCATTGATTCTTAGGCTAAAAGGATAATTGGATCAGTTTGGCTTGTTAATTAAGATCTGACCACTAGTTATCTCGGATTTTAGTAGGTCTTTATTTAGTTGTGCTTGTCTTGATTAGTTACCGATAGGTTGGCTAGATTTGGACTCTGTGTGAGCAAATCATGTGGCTAAAATGATGTTTAAGTGATCAGCTGGATTTGTTGGATTCCTACGGTTGATTAATCATATTTGTGCGGTTCTTTATTGGTACCACTCGCCTATAGGCTAACATCGAGTGTTAATGGTCAGTAAGTGACAACATGATTTGATTATAATGAAAAAAATTCAAGGGTTTTCAAAAATCCAAAATATCTAAAATCTGGGAGGTGACAATCTACCCCCCTTAAAAACCATTTCGTCCCTGAAATTGCCTAATGGTAATAAGTAAAGATATTATCATTTCGTTTGCCTAAGTTTTTTTTGGTTTCAGGTTTATATGCATGGTAGGGTGTATAGTTACTATACTAGCCTTGCTTATTATAGTCTACCCCCCTTAAAGCTTTGACCTTTGAGATTTGAGAAAAAAAAATGTCAAAGTCGTTATTACCGACAAAGTTTAACTAGGGGTGGTGTACTATGTTCTCCACAATCGGGCTAATACAAAAAAATAGTTGTGGTAAGCTTAAATCTGATACGTCGATCTTCTACCTGACTAGGGTATAAATCTCGTTGTATCCCTTCTTAGTCTTGGTAGATCCTGGTCTTTTGCTCGGTCAAAGCAATGAGTCCATTGGTAGTCACCTAGGATTGAGAATTGGGTCAAGCCGTGAATCCATCACAAGTATATGGTTTTGTAATTTCGTAGTCTGATCATTCTAAATGTTTAGGGAATATCATAAATAATTGGAAAGTTTAAGTCTTACACTTATAAGATTGTCCTTCGGGTATTGTTCAACAAGAGTTCTTATTTAATCTATGTTTAACTTGGTGGATAATAAATTCTTCTATGGTGCCTATAGTCAAAAGACTATACTAGAAGGGTTTTTAAGGGCTTAAAATTATATATATATATATATATATATATATATATATATATATATATATATATATATAATATGTTACGTTTCGATCCTGAAGGGGGTTTGGGTATGAGCAAATCATGCTTCAATTTCGTTAATTACAAGAGGAAATGAAGAATCGGGAGTTCTAAGGTATTTCGGAGGTTTGGAGGATTGGTGACGCTAAGAAGGGCATGAAAAATGAAAGAGGAAGAACATCGTCTCCTCAATGTGGTATGAACCTTGAGTACACAAGAGAATAAGAATTAAATTTATTCTAGTGAAGTCTGCCTCGAATATGAACTTACAGAGTCTTAAACAATGAAACTCATCCCTACTCAAGAGGCTTAATTCAGCTATACTGGAACTACTTGACAGAAATATATATATATATATATATATATATATATAGACACCCACACACACAAAGAAAAAAAATTAATTTAATCATACATGATGATTCCTGACATGATTAGAAGAAATTCTTAAAAAGACCCTCAATATTAAGACTTTAAGATGAAAAAGATACGTCCGGTCTATCGGCAACTCGTACTTGCAGAAATTTTCAGTTTCAATGTCTTTTATTCATAACGTATTTATCACTTTTAATTACTGAATTATTTTTATAATTTTTTTAAAAACTCATAATTAAGTTAACCTTTATCTCACAAAGTTTTATTTCATTTTAAGCTACAAAAAAATTATTAAAATTTGGGAAGTACCAGTTGTCCAAAACCAACGATTTTCTGTATGATTCCAAAACGTCTTTATTTCTTGTAATGTTTCTTGTACTTTTATTAACTGAATTATTTTTAAAAATTTTATGATAGTGTATCATTAGTTTAAACTCATCCCACAAAATTTCAGTTCATTTCGAGTTGTAGAAAAATATAAAAATTCTAGAAGAAACAGCGGACCCAAATTAATGACTTTTGGACAATTGTCAAAACATCCTAAAATTAACTATATTTTAATTTTTATTTATTTTTATATAAAAATAAACTCATCAAGCTTCAATCTGGCTTTTGAATCACCCCAATCGAAATTATATTAAAGGAGATATGAATTTTTGAAGTTGGCTCAAAAACTTAAAAAAATCTCAAAGTTTCTAGCGGTGGCACCGCTGCTACCTGGAATTTTTTTTCTATATTTTTCTCATATATATATATACACACACACACACACACACACACACACACAGATATACATACATGTAGGGGTGTACATCGAGTCGAAACGAGCCGAGCTGGCCTCAGCTCGACTCGGCCTCGGCCACTAGCAGACCTCAGCTCGAACTCAGCTCGGCTTGGACCAGTTCGAGCCAAGTTCGAGCCAAGATTGAGCTGAGTTTGCCTGTGTAGCATTTTTAGAAACACCTGGACTGCGCCTTCAAAATTTCACTGTATTTAAGATAGCAGCAATGGTTTACAGGTATTTTATCAAACACCTTCTAAGCATCATAAAAATCAAGAAAAAAAGGGGTATTGGTTTCATATACATACCTTCCTCGCCATCAGCCACACTTCGTTGAGTCATTTCATCAAACACAAGGTGAGCAACATCAATATCATAGTAACCGAGTCGCCGAACTGGTTCGATCGGAGTTCGATTCGAGCTGGGTTCGATTCGAGTCGAGTTGAGCTGAGGCCAGCTCAAACCCATTTTTGAGCTCAAAAAATCAGCTCGACTCGGCTCGAACTCAGCTTCAAATCGAGTTGAATCGAGCTTTTTCGAGTTGAGTCGAGCGAGCTAACCGAGTTAGCTCAGTTCGTGTACACCTCTCTCTCTCTCTCTCTCTCTCTCTCTCTCTCTCTCTCTCTCTCTCTCTCTCTCTCTCTCTCTCATATATATATAATATATATATATGTGTGTGTTGTGTGTGTGGTGTGTGTGGTGTGGTGTGTGTGTGTGTGTGTGTGAATATTTTTTTTTCTCTTTTTATTTATTTCTTTCTTTATTCTTTCATCATCTCCTCTCTTTTTTCATTCATTTTTTTTACTATTTTTTTTACCATTAATTTCATTCAATCCTCATTCCTCATTCATCCATTCATTTTATTTATAATTAATTAAAAAAATCTTTTTATTCATTCCTCATTTCTCATCCATCCATTTAGTTTATTAAAATTATTATTATTATTATTATTATTATTATTATTATTATTATTTTCATTCATATTATTTTGCTTTTATTTATTCATTACACATATGTATGTATGTATACATTTTATGTTATTTTTCTCTTCTTCTTCTTTTCTTTCTTTCTTTCTTTATTCATTTCATTCATCATCAATTTGTTTCCCTTTTTTCCATTTCATTTTTTTCCATTCATTTCGTTTATTTATCATCCATCATTCACCCATTCATAATTTTATTCAAAATAAATTATTTTTTTTCTCATTTATTTCATTCGTCCTTAATTCTTTAATTCTTTTTTTTTTTCATTCTATATATTTTTTTTTCTCTTTTCATTCGTTTCATTCATTCATCATTTTCATCCATTTCAATTCGTCATTCATCATCATCATCATCATCACCATTATTATTATTCTTTCATTCATTCATTTTCTCCCCCTTTTTTTCTTAACTGTCACTTGGCGGCACTGAGCACCACTACCCCTATTTTTGTAAAATTCAAACTTTGTACTTATCGAACCCCAACGCTAAATCTTTCTCAAAGCTATGGTT
This sequence comes from Magnolia officinalis, assembly GCA_021015155.1. Classification (NCBI taxonomy): domain Eukaryota; kingdom Viridiplantae; phylum Streptophyta; class Magnoliopsida; order Magnoliales; family Magnoliaceae; genus Magnolia; species Magnolia officinalis. The sequence continues at coordinate 43,147,647 of JAJHSJ010000007.1, forward strand.
TATTAAATTTACTCAGTTCTAAGTTGGAATAACACACACTCAAACACTTTATACATGACAAAACAAACCAGGGCAATCATAAGTTTCTGATTTCTAAATTTAGGTTTGAAAGCATTACAAAATTGGATATTTGATCCTATTGTTCATGATATCTAAGTTTAAATTCATAATCACAGAAAATTGAGAATAATGTCCTAAGATTTGTTGTCTCTAATTTATCAGATTTTCTACACTAATGGGTACTCCTACAATCAGAGAAATTCCGTACAGGACCAAAGCTTTAATCCTAAGTGTCTCGACCCTAGTTATTATGGCTTGTATAGTCCTCATTCCCAAGTTCCTAGTTATCTCAATACTCCACTCTAATACCAACTTGTAACGCCTCGAAAATCGGCACCTGAGTATATGAACTCCGGTCTCGAGTTCCCGAGTGTTAACTTAATAAAATACACATGTGTCATTCAGATTCAAATTCATTTCACACACAGATAATCAATGTTGCGCAATTCAACTTAACAGAACCAAAGCGAGGTAGAGATAACAAAAATCCATAAATATAGGGCTAAGAGTAAAAAAATACAATTCTAATAGTGACGATCGCCCAAAATGGGGATTATACAAGCCACAACGAACATGCGACAAAATGTACACATAAAGCACGCCTGATCGGGGACTCTAACATATACATGCACAAAACTAAAATAAAAGTAATATCTTCCAGCTTTGCTCGACACTCCCAAGGCATCACGACGAAAGTGCGAGATGACCCCAGTCTACCCTCTGAAGGCCTTGGTGGAACTTGCATCAACAACAATGCCTGGTTGGTGTCTTAAAACACCGTCCCAGGTGGGAGTGAGTAGCTAACTCAGTGGTTCCATTAGTTTTAAGTTACACATGTTATTGACTCAATCAATGCAGTTAATGATAAACAAAACATCAAACATTCCTAAATACTCTTGTTAAATGCACAAATGTTATTATGAAATGATGCAACACCTTACAATCCAACACACCCTTACAAGCGACTTCAACACTTATTTCGCAAATGTCAACACTCTCTCACAAGCAACTCCAACGCCAAATTGTAACCTATCCTAGGGTATGCATGATTAGTCGAGTGATTATTAATTCCAATTCATATAACAGATTGGCGAAGCGAGGATACCAACGTTATGTCACGAGTCCTTAACCAGATCATGTGGCTCGTGGTGGCACACAGCGGCTTCTCACCAATGTCCATTGATCCAAATTTAGGCATCATCCGTTTATCTCATAAATCAGCGAATATAAAGGCACATCATGATACCTAAATGTATGAGATCAACTCAGTATGGGTCACCACCTAAACACCGAGTATGATCACTTGGTTCCGAGGTGTGTGCTTATCACATAAAATCAAATTACCACAAAGGAAAGGGCTCGTCACCCAATTTCATTCATGCCCGGGTCGTTCAAACGATATTCTGACACGGAACCATCGGCCAGGTAATTTGACGGGGGCCCTTCAAACAATGATTTATTACTTTCATTAGTGCTCACTGGTCAATACGGGAAGGATCATCACCCCAGTATAGGCCGACAGCTCGAACACGATATCCCATACCATCATGCTCGGCTCATGAGTCTTAGTGGGATCGTATCGCACTAACGGTTATGAATGGACTCATCCATTGGGAATGGGGTATCTTAGATTCTATTTGGTTGGGTCATACATTGTGAATATAAATGATCAATCGGCTAGTGGACTAATTTGATTGGCTTAAGAGAACCCCGGCGTAACTGGCATTTGGTGCAAGCATCCCGCGTAGTCCAACTATCATTGGTCATTTGTGTTCAACCTGCGTCGATCGAACAAGCCTAGGGTGGCCAACCTAACTTGGGCCACCCTTTTAGTTCGGGCGGTTAGTCAACCGACCCGTCATCATAAGCAATCATAAACAACACTACAGACTTAGCAATTCATCATGCTATCATAGCATATATTCAATGACACAACTACTTATACATTTCATCAAACATGTGAGCATCAATAAAAGCACCACACATACCTAGGCATTTTATCAAACATGTGGGCATCAATGAAACAATACATTTACTTAGGCATTTCACCAAGCATGTAAGCATCAATAAAGAAACACACTCAATCAATTAGGCATTTTATCAAACATGTGGGCGTCAATAGATGATTAACAATACATGTTGCAATAAAACTTGAAATATGAACATACTAGCAATCGAGAAAAGCATTCACTGCTAGAGATCATTAACTGGACCCTCAAGGGTCAATAAAAAGGCAACCTAGGGATAATGATCTGTACCTTTGCAGTGATTCGCCCGAATCAAAGCCTCATAGGATTAGGGATTTGGGAAAAATGATTTCTATACTAATTTAGAAGCAATTAGGTAAGATTCATGCAATTTAATCTAGAAAAACCTATGTTGAAAAGTATGATTAAATTCTTACTTATCGATTGTGAGTGGGATGGATTCGGCGGAGGAGAATGATCGAGGCTAATTCTTGATCGAAGGGAACTCATCAATAACACTCCAAGATCTCCCTCTCTCTCTCTCTCTCTCTCTCTCTCTCTCTCTCTCTCTAAGAGATATTTGTATGGGAAGAGGGGGTGTGAAATGAAATGGTATTTATAGTATCAGATGTTGCACAAATGGCTCCAATGACCCTTTATTCATTATACTAACGCTGAAGGGGGTTGTTTCCAACCAATGAGACCCACTGAGAGGTGTACGGGTTAATCTATGCCATATGATAAGTATCTCAATAAGCGATCTATATTTGGACACAACCGTCTAATGATCGGACGTGCCGATTAACTGGGAAGGCCCTACCTTAGATCGACGGTCACCAATGATCAATCAGAGCCGTAGCTTTACGGATATGTGTGGAGAAATGTCTTTAATCGGCACCTTGACTTTGGTTGTAAATTGACGGTTTGAAAGTTACAATTTTGTGAAAGAATAAAGGGACTAGTTTCACTTAAGTTCTAGATTTTCATATACGGTATTCGCACAACCCAAGCACTCGCCTTGTGAGTCCAAGTTGAGTGATTCAAGACGTGACCTTAGGTCGATGTCTCGCGATGGACATCAAGCCCACTAAGAAGAACGTCTTTCTATAGTCTCAAGTTTAGTGACCCACTAACGAGCGGTATAGAGCTTGTTCGTATAATCAGGTCATTTCTGAAATGAATTGGGTAGCAAAATTTCTTTTGCACAATGATTAGGGTTTAGATTAGCTAAGTTTATAGTGTGGCCTATTCGTAACTAGCGAAAATGACGATTTAATCATAATCACCCTAAACCATTGGTTCTTAGGTTAAAAGGATAACTGGATTAGTTTGGGTTGTTAATTAAGATCTGACCACTAGTTATCTTGGATTTTAAGTCTTTATTTAGTTGTGCTTGTCTTGATTAGTCAACAATAGGTCGGCTAGATTTGGGTTATGTGTGAGCAAATCACATGGTTAAACTTGATGTTTAAGTGATCAACTGGATTTGTTGGCTTCCTACGGTTGATTAATCAGATTTGTGCGATTTTTTATTGGTACCACCCACATATATGCTAACATCGAGTGTTAATAGTCAATAAGTGACAACGTGAGTTAATTATAATGGAAAAAATTCAAAGGTCTTTGAAAATCCAAAATATCGAAAATCTAGGACGTTACAATCACTTATGTCACTCAGAAGGCAATCAAGGGGCAAGCCCTCGATGATCATCTTGCTGCCCACTCATTGCCCGATTATCAGCCATTGAAGAATTTCTTCCCTGATGAAGATCTCTTACTCATTAAGGAAGAAGAAAGAAAGGTAGATGAATGGATACTATTCTTCGATGGTGCAACAAACTCTGAGGGGAGTGGAATTGGAGCCATCATCTACTCTCCTGACGATGTCCCAATTCCTTATCTCCAAGCATATAGCATTTGAGTGCACCAAAAAAATGGTAGAGTATGAAGCTTGCATTACTGGTATAAAAGAAGCCATAATCTTAGGCATCAAGAAGCTTACAAGTATTCAAGGACTCCCGGCTTATCATCAACTAGACCAATGGCAACTGAAAGACTAAAGATTAGAAGCTAATATTGTACCATGTATACCTCAAAAATTTGATCGAAGAATTCAAAGAAGTCACCTTCTCATACATACCACAAGCAAAGAATTAGTTCATAGACGTTCTCGACATATTAGCATCGATGCTGGAGATTCCCAGTGGAGCTTTAGAATGGGAGATCATAGTTAAACTTTAAGATGAACTTGCCTTCTGCCTACAAATTGAAGAGGCCGAAGGCACCCCTATCAGGAAACCCTGGTATACTGATATCAAATGGTATATGGAAAGCCAGAAGTACCCGGAAGAAGCTACGTCAACCGACCATCGAACCATCCAACATTTGGCAGGGCAATTCACAATCAACGGTAAAATTCTCTATAAACGATCCTATATAATCAAGTTCTCCTCCAATGCATCGACGAATCCAAAGTTGCAAAAATTATGTAAGAGATCCTCTCAATTGCACTAGTTTCCATGCATTCAAAGTACTTAATTGATGAACTAACATCTATTTTATACATGTGAGGTCATCCAAAAAACAAAGATGAAATCATGCATAAGAAGAAGGGTTAAAGCTGAAAAGATTAATCAAAAGAAGACAAAAGAAGACTTGGAGATTTAGAGGTGTTTAATGAAGAATTCAAATGCCAAAGATCCAAAAAAACCAAGTACGAAAGGTGAAGATAGGACTGAGAATAATACAGTGCAAATAACAGAATAAACAGACCGTTTGGCGCCACCTAAAGTTGGTTCAGTCCGACCAAAAGTGCTCAAAATAGTCCAACAACAAATGGTAATTTTTAAAGATAATTTGGCTCGACTTTAGGTGTGACCAAAGCTAGGTTCGGTGCCACTGAAGTGTTGTTCAGTGCAATGTAAGGAACACAAAGACTTCGGATGCAAATCAAATAAATTCAACTGAAACCGAGAGTTAATTCAGTGCAACCGAAGGTCACAATCGACAGTAGCTGACGTATAACCAAAAGTGTGTAAATTGGAGTCGGTGCGAACTTTTCCTATTTAAGGAGGTATTTTAATATTTCTTAGGTACGAATTAGGATAGAAGGGTAAAACAATGAGTTATGGAGCCTCTAAGGAGTCTTCCTTCCTCTCAAAACCTTCTGTTCTAGTTGGTTTTTATGTTTTTCTTTTTAAGTTTTAGTTCATTCATATCTTTCATTATCTAATCTCTTAGCTAAGACTAAGGGATGAACCTTTTGATGGATATTTGATGTTTAATTCATTTCTTCAATGAAAGTTAAGGTTTTTATGATGAATTATGATTGGATATGATTGAATTCCTAGATTGGGAAAGGAATCAATCTGTAAAGTTGTTTGATCTATTGTCGCCTTCGAGTACATTAAATGCTTTTAATTCCTTGCGATGTGATTATCTAGATCTTCATGAGAGATCAAGCTTATCATGATTCTAATCTACGTTAGATGATTTTTATTGATTTTAATATGTTATCATTGTTCTTATAACTATAATATGTTGGATTAAAAATGTTGACTAACTATTTTTCTTAGATTAAACTCTTAGCATATTCTCACCAAATTCCTTGTTGATCGACCTTGATCTTACCGAGTTATTATTACATCATAACCCTATACCTGGGGTTGTCAACCCTTCGGTTTGATCAATTTTTTGGCACCATTGCTGGGGAATTTGTGCTAAGAATACTTACGTTTAGGTTAGGATTTTGATTTCTAGTTTCAATGCATGGATTTGCTTTGAGGTTTTAATTTAAGGAAGTTTAGTTCTATTTAGGTTGTTACAGATTTGTTTGGAAACTAACATTGTTCATTTACTTTTTATTTTGTAGCATCATTAATCCTAGTTCTCCTAAACTGGTAACTCTGTTCCCCAATCTTATTACTTCTTAGCTAGTTCTAATTGTTGTATGATTTTATTTTCTAAGTTTAGGTTTAGAACCTAATTTTCCGTGCTTAGTTCATGCTTAAGTGGGCAAGGGACCAAACATAGTGACTTCTAAGTGAAGGAGGTCTAGTCGATGGGATTTTCATCCACCGTCGAGTTAGAAAATATCTAATTATGCTTGAATTATCTTAAACCATGGCTGCAAATGCTCCAAACATGCTAGAGGAGGAGCTATACTTTGAGGATAATATGGCAAAAAATGGATTGAATTTTAATGAAATTCTTATGCGGAATGTGACATCGACTAGGACGGTGCATAATGAGCACGGAGTACACTACGGTCCTCTAGTCAGAAATTTAAGATGTAGGTAACCTAGATTTCAAACTGGGAGTGATCCAACTTCTTAAATTTCATGGACTTGATTCAGAAAGCCCGTATCTACATCTCAAAGAATTCGATGAGATTGCAGCAACTTTGCATTACAACAACATCTCTCAAGATGTTATTAGAGTTAAGCTATTTCCCTTCTCTCTAAAGGAGAGGGTCAAGTCATAGCTTCATTCAATGAGACCGTGCTCCATAGGCAAGTGAGCTGAGATGACCCAGGAGTTCCATAAAAAGTTCTTCTTGGTTCACAAAACCAATACCTTAAGGCACACCATTATGAACTTCCCCCAAAAGGAAGACGAGACATTCTTCCAATGTTGGGAGAGATTCAATGACATGTTACTCACATGCCCACACCATGGTTATGAGATTTGGCTACTAATCAGTTTCTTCTATGATAGACTGAATTCAAATATGCGCCAATTTGTTGAGATGATATATAATGTTAAGTTCATGACAAATGACCCAGAGGAGGCATGGGATTGCCTTAATAGGTTAGCTGAAAATGTAAAATCATGAGACACCACCAATAAATCGAGTAATTCCAAGCCCAACCCTAAGGAAAAAGGGGGAATGTATGTCCTCAAGGAGGAGGAGGATATGAATGCTAAGATTGTGGCCCTCAGTTGAAAAGTTCAGACCATGGAACTAAGGAAGGTGGAACTGATCCAACCCACCAATGTGGCTGTGAAAAGTGCATGTGGCATCTACGAGAGTGATGCATAGCTTAGAAAGGATTGTCCTACAATCCCAGCTCTTCACGATGTGTTGCAAGCTCAAGTGAACGTCATGAATGTTTACCAACACCCATTCAGTGCTGCGAACTCTAATACGTATAATCCCAACTGGCAGAACCATCCCAACTTTAGTTGGAGAAACAGGCCAACTGCTAATACAAGCACTTCTCAATGACCTCCCCCTACACCTCAAAGTACACCACGAGTGCAACCACAAAAGAGGACCCTTGAGGACACACTACAACCATTCATGCAAAGGCAGACACAATTCAATCAAACCACCATGTGGGCTATAACTAATTTTAAAACATCGGTTTTTAGGATTGAATCACACTTGACCGTTAAGGAGAAAGAGACTTTTTCGGCCTAACCTCAACCTAACCTAAAAGGGAAATATGAAGCGGGTGATTCAAATCCTCTTAATCCTCAAATGAAACAAGTCAAGTCCATCATCACTCTTAAAAGTGGTAAGGAAATAGACAAGACAATACCAATGAAGGCCAACACACCTAAGGATTTGAAAAAATCTGATAAGAATGATGGACCAAGTTTAATTCCACATGACAAAGAGCCGATGCCCGAACACAATCCCGTGACACCGTTTTCCCAACGACTAGTCTCATCAAAATGGCCATCAAAGAATCAAGACATCTTGGAAAACTTTCAACAAGTCAAAATCAACATTCCCTTGTTAGATGCGATTAAACAAATTCTCTCATATGCCAAGTTTCTTAAGGACCTTTTCACGGTTATGTTCTTCGTTTCTTTTCTCACATGGTGGGTGTGGGCGTGCCAGAATTAGGATTGCGGCTCCAATTCAAACCAAACAACAATGACTCTGAGTGCCAAAGTAGGCAGACAGAGTATGACCGAGATATGAGGAGATCGGTTGCCTATTCAGCCACTCGCTCAATGCGTAAATGGATCAGGCGATAGTCACAAGCTGGGGTTCATCCTCTGATGATAGGTTATTCCTTTGCCTTTCGTACGAAAGGACTTTTCAGTACAGATTAAACGAAATGAGAAAGAAATCCTTATAGTCGACCATTGTTAGCTGTTCAAGGATACTCCTCTGATGATCGGGTGAAGTCCAACGTGCGAGCGTAAACTTCAGTTACAACTAAGATTACCAACTACTGAATTAATGATAAGAATTACACTACAAAATGTAATGGCAAGTTCGGAAAGTAAATGATTATACTAAGAAATGTAATTGACTCAAAAGGGAAAGGTAAATGATTACACTAAGGAATGTAAATTGACGAGATAATTGTAAAGATAATTGAAAGATAGATTTTGGTTTGATTCGTTTGGTATGAGACTTTGTTTTGTTGTGAGGTTCCTTTATTTAAAGCTTCGATCTGGCCATCTGGATTCTTCCCACGTTTCAACTGTTATCGTAATTGTTTATTATTAGTGGCTTCCAGATGCTTCCCTCGCTTTTGCTGCTCTGAACCTTTAGCCATCTGTCAAGCGGTCATGTGCACTCAATCGTTTAACATGTGTCATAAAAACTTCTAAACTCGATCGCTTTTCCTCTCGATTACTCTAACGATGCCTGGTTACAAGTGATACAATGTGGCTCCACTTCCCAAAGAATAACCGTACATCTGCGGGAAATCTTCCAACACCCATGTGTATCCATACAGATCACACGTACTTTGTCTTGATTGGCAGAAACAAGGTTCGGCCAGAATAGGTACGAACATTGCCCCCCTCATCACTGTCCTTTAGGAGAAAGTGACAACGATGTTTGATGCTTCATTGATGCTGTCATAAATGCTCACACGTGTCACCCAAATGCGAACCGCCTTCAACCGTTTTCATCAGTATCAACTGCGTCGAATTGAGGTGTCAAATGAATCTTGCATCTACACGTGTCTTTAATAGTTGTTCTGCCAAAATAAACATAATTTTGCAATAAATGATGCCTCTCCTTTCGTTTACACCTTTCGAATTCCCTTCCCTTCGTAATCTTCTTCTCGAAATCTCTACTTCTAAGCAATTCTCTTGCAATGGCTACCTCTTCATCATCCACCCCATCCTTTGACTAAAAAGATATTATCGCAGTGATGGATCTGCTTTCAAAGAAATGCACAGAGGACACCATTTTCAAATCTCTCTTGGGTGATGAGATCCTTTGCTTGGGCCCAACATTTTCTACAGAAGTTATGGCTGATGAGGTCCATCCTCTGAATCCTTTCTTCCCGATCTATCCGGAGAAGAGATATTGACCCGATATGGATCCATCCCAAATGTGGCAAATGCTTTGAAGACGCCTCGGACCTAGCCGAAGCCTCTTCAAGATTGGGAGACTTGGTTTGTCCGGATATCTTCTCAATATGAAGCATCGTGGAAGAGGATCGGCATCTACGAGTGCATAAGACTCTGTCAAAGAGTATAAAGCCAATCTGACTCTTCTTCTCGCTCTTTCATCATTTTGGAGCACTTCAACCAATACCTTTCTTTTCAGTTGTGATCCGATGAGCCCCACCATTAAAGATATTTGTCACCTAACCGAGCTGCTACCCTTCATGGCTATTGTAAGGAGATTTATAAACAGAAAAAGAATTCAACAAAGCAAAGTTCTCACACATACCAAACCAATCAAACCAATTATATTATCAATTAATTATCTTTTATGTTCCTTAGCATAATCAGTCTTTTTATATTCCTTAGTGTAACCAGTAGCCTAATCTTACATTAGGAGTAGTAGTAATTCAATAGCTGTAATCCAGGTCTATGCCCATATACTAGATTAGTTCTATCTCAATACAAGCAGTTCTTCTTTCGGAAAAGTGATTTGCATTTGCTTTCAGTGACCGACTACAAGTATTTCTGTTCATTCTGCTTTTGTGTTACAAAAGTCCTTTCGTACGGAAGACAAGGTGCAAACCATTTTCCGAGGATAAACCCTACCATTCGATAATCGCCTAATTATATTAAACAATATCTTACGAGTGACTGAATAGGTGATTGGTCTTCTCATGTCTCAGTCATATACGCTCAGTTATAACGTATCTACCGATCTTGACACTTTGTTTGGTTCTTCTCATATCTACCTATCTTGGCGCTTTGTTTGGTTGGAATCAAGCTGCACAGTCAGTTCTAGCATGCCACACATTTCTCCCGGCAAGAATTGTAAACCGCGAGGCAACAACCATAGCCTTTTCCAACCAAGGGTCTGGATCTTCCAATGTCAGCAATTCTCCCGGGGCATTAACCATCCAGATTGGGATGCATTCGATCAAAAGTCCGTCCTCACGGAACAATGGCCCCGCAGCGGACACAGCAATGACAGAACCGTGCGCGTCAGCTTGGTGAGGAAGCTAGCCCATCCTAGACCGTTCAATACATGGTAAACCTCTCGGAGTTCCCAGCGAAAATTTCTCACAATGCTGATGATCACCACCACTCAAATCGATTGGGTTTTCTTCTTCTTTCTATTTATTTGACACTATCAATAGCCCCACTCCAAACGTAGGTAATCAGTTGAATGGTCCAGATTGGGAAGCATATAGACTTCTCCACCATGCTTTTGTTCCTCAGAAAACAAACGAAGAATAAATCTGGACCACCCACTTGAATTGACATTCCACCTCTTCTTTCTTTTTACTTTCTTTTTCTTTTTCCCCTTTACCAAAAGGCTGATAGTCCACTTCATCAGGTAGTAGCTCAAAATCACTCCATTTGGACTACCCAACCATCCAAACAACTCCCTAACTTTTTGAGAGCCAAACATAAGGGCTTGGCCCCGTTGGATTGGGCTGATGGTCGACCCAAGCCCAACTCAACATCAAGAGAACCCAACCAGCAACCAGACTTGAATTTCATCCTAAGGGTAACCAGACCGGATTCCTCTGTATTCAACCCTAAACAGCCCAACCTAACATCAAGAAGACCCAAACCTGCAACCTGACTTGAATTCCAACCTCAGGTGCTCCACCAGAACCAGAATTACTCTATTCTCAACCCTAAACCAACTACATCCCGAATGTATATGATTACTCCCAGCCCAACTAAATCCATCCTGAATTTGTTCAACCCAACCCCAACCCTATTTCACATAAGGTTGGGAGTTTTTCAACCCTACCCCGTTCCAAGAGGATGCTGGCAACCCGACCAACCCAAACTCAGGTTGGAACCCAAACCCAAGTTGCACCGCACCCAAAAAAGGGTCCACAAAGTGCATAAATCACAAGTTGCAAGTCCTAATTGGTGTGAACTATGTAGGAGCTCACATAATACAAGAGGTAGAAGTGCATGCTTCAACGGTCTTAGTGAATGAAAACATCATCATAGGGAACTTTACCATACTTCAAGCACACAATGAACATTAAGAAATAAAACAGAAATGGGTCATTTACAAGAATTCACGTGCTAGATTAATACGTCAAGGAAGCTACCTTCCATGCAATGGTTACATAGGATTCTCTATAAAACAACAGTCAAAAAAGATCCCACTACAGGTTCCCATCTACAATCATCATACATATACATGCATACATATATAGTTTATTATCCCTACAAATGAAAATATAAACAAAGATTACAAAAAAAACCATTGCATTTGTTCTCTATACAAATATAGTATACCTAGATCACGATGTAAGGCACCTCCATACACCTACAAACAGTATGGCAAGGATTATAAATAGACCTGCATAGACTATAGAGATATACGGGGAACGGGTGTTAGATGCTGCATGCTGGTCCCTAGATAGGACGGATGGGCCATGCTGGTTGCTGCTGCCTGTTTTATCATCCGGCTTCACTCTCAACCTCGGACCTGAACTTGACTGTAGGATCATACAACGCCCCTCATTGCCAGAATTGGGAAGGTATGCTTCTTTGTGATGGGACTTGTTGGCAAGGTGCAGGCCCGATGAACAGGTGGTCATTTGGGGCTTCACGGATGTGTGTGTCCCATCTGCATGAGAATGGTGACAATTAGCAAAGAAATGGATAAATAGTTAACTAAAACGCTTCACTAATTGAACGGTCAAAGATTGTTTTTTTGAAGTACCATGATTAGACGAATCCTCAGGGTTAGTGTCTTGAATGGGTTTTGATGCTTCCATTCCTTTTCCCTTGGTATCTTCCACATTTCCTTCAGCCTGTGCAACTCCATTGGTATCTTCCACATTTCCTTCAGACTGCGCTCCTTTTCCGTTGGTATCTTCCACATTTCCTTCAGCCTGCAGCAGACAGCATTCAGGACTCTCAATTAGGGTACCCAAGACCACCAGGATGTGCTAGTAGAAAAGCACAGTTAAAACAAGAATGTTCGCGTATCAGCCATGTTTTCTGGTGGAATATGTTAGATCGCTCAGCACAAGTAGCATTTCCCATGCTACTTCAAAATCCCAAGGTCATTATGCTAGCCTGGGAAGAAGCCAACCATGATTTGAAGGTATATACAAACGCTACCTTAATTTTCCTTTTAATGAGTCGATCAGGACAATATCTCACCTTAGATATTACCGTTTCAGCTTCACGGCATTCTTTGTCTCTGTTCAACTCACTATCCTTGCTGGTGGTAGTACAAGCCATTTGTGGCTCATAGCATTCCTTGTCCCTGCTCAACTCACTGCCCTTGCTGGTAGTATGAGAAATTTGTAGACGAATCCTCCTTGGGGCAAAGCCCTGCCTCAACATAAGTGCTTGAGAACTTTGCTGCGGCTGGCGGGCCCTTATCTTGATTCCGGTCCCATCACGGCCATCAATACTGTCAGTCAAAGTATTCTGACTGGTCGATTCCTTGCTATTATTGAACATGTCATGCAAGGACCCGGTGGTGGAATTGAGAAAGTAAATGTCCGGCTCAAGATGGTCATCACGGATCACACCCATATTTTGCTTTCCATATGAACCATCAAGTGGAGGCCCAGCACGCGCAAATGCTGTATCCATAGAATCCACATTGTGAAACTCTGGCTCAGAGGGAAATACAGAGGGTCCCAGCTTTGGATCCACCTGAAAGTCGGAGATTAAAAAAATATATTATAATTCCCTTGTTTTGGTAATGTAGCTCTGGAAAAAGAAAGCAAATGAATCACAACTAGACTGCAATTCATTGCAATTCAAAACGAACAGGGTTAAACATATAGCATGTTCTAAAAATTGTATTTGTACAGGAGAGAGCATGTCACTTCTGGGGCAGTTAATTAACATGGAAAACCAAGATTTACACAAAACTTCTACAAAGTTTGCAGTTTACAAGTCTCCTTATTAGAATAAACCGAATATCAGGAAAAAAAAAAAAAATTAGGAAGAAAAAATCATGATAAAAATTCAGTGGGAAATACAAAAAATACCACGATACTATTGCATACTTTTTGTGGTTTTCCACATTGGAAATGTTTTTTTTTTTTTTTCAGTCATTATTTTTGCCTTATTGCTGTTTTTTTCCCACTTTATATCTATATTGTCTTTATTACCAGAGAGATTGTCCCAAATATATCTCAAAGAAATTGCCCAAAATTTAAAATTTGACAAGACATTCCCATATTGAAAAAACTCGAAAAAGAAAAAGTTACAACGCTTACAGGAGATCTTGATAATTCAGCATCTGCTTCACTACTGGATGCACTAACCATGCTTGAGAGTTCCCATGGTTCGACACTCTGCAATGTAGCACCATAAGCCTGGCACTGTAACATCGGACCTTGAGCCTGGAAACCACCACTGGGGTTGATTCCAAATCCAGCACTGGTTTGCCCTTCAGAGGAATGTTCGCCATGATTATCATTGATCATTGTATCAAATAATTCTGACACCAAGTCGACAGATGAAGCATCCTGCTCAGCTGTGTTATCCTGAAACAGCCCAGCTGGTGGTCCATTTCCATATACGTCATAGTATGGAGGGTCCACATAAGGCCCTAGGCCAATGTGCACATGTGGATCAATATATGAAGGATAGAGCGGCTCACATGTTGGCACGTAGAAATTTTCCAGCAGTGCTTCCACCTGAAGTAAAATAAAGATAAGAAGGAAATCAAGAAAAATCATGTATTAGTTTGAGTTCATAGTCATGCTCAGGCAGTGATATGGAATGGAAAATGCAAGCAAATATCTACAGTTATACTGAATTTACCTATGAGCTGGACAGATGTGTGCTTTTCACCATTTTGTAAATGGTTGTGACTTATCCATAGTATGTGGCATACATGAACATAAATCCAGACCTTCCAAATCATAGGCCACATTGTGAACAGAGCAGAGGGCACTTGAATATCACATTTTCAGATAATCAGAACTATTTGATTGGTGGACATCAAATGGATCAAATGAAAAAGGCGAATGGTCAGTCTATATGAACAGTGTGATCTTTTGGGCTATCCTCCATCCACAAATGGTGCAAGATTTGGATGTGATTTGGATTGGAGTACATGTACCAACATCTATGGCAGGTGAACTGTCGCAATTTAAGAAGTAATTTAGACCACTTAGTTTCAGGAAAGTAATCTTGAGAAACATAGGTGCATAAATTTTCACATTAGAAGAGTATCTCCACGAATACTTAATTGGCAAATCTCCTCACCTCCTCACGATCACCTACATCAGAAGCCATAGTGCTATTGCACTGGCTCCCTTCTGATGCTGGAGCCGTTTCTTCAACTGTTTCAACAGATGGTTGTGGGTCCTCTCGCATATCCGATTCAGTTAATCCTTGGTTTGATGGGGTTGCAGACTGCTCCACAGAATCTCCTGCATGCTGTGTGTCATCAGGAGAGGACTTGGTCGTGGTAGGAGAGTAGCCACTCGGGTCCACCTCATCGAAGGTAGATGTTCCATTCTCCTCTGATTTTCTGAATAGACGGCAAATAACAAAAGCACCCTACACAAGGTGGAGAAAGGAATAAAAGTCTGGAACATTAAAGAGGGATCTACCACCTGTGAATGCATACAGTTAAACAAAAAGCCCGCAGAACAGTGAAACAAAAAGGAAATATAAAATCAGAACGTTGATGATAGAACAAAAGAAACACAGACAACTGCCACCGAATGAGGACATAAAGAAAATAAGAACTCTTTTTTTTTTTTTATTTTTTGGTGACACTCCACGTCCAGCACCTAAAGTTAAGGGTATATGTCAAAGTCGCACGAAAGACCAGGAAACATTTGTAGCATCAAATTTTATACTTTAAAAAGATGGTGACTTTTTTTTTTCATAGTGACTGACTCTGTTTTCTAAACTCTAGTGAATCCTACATTTGGAAATATTATGAACCCATATTTCCTATGCTCTAATCACTTACAATCTTCAAACCACTCTTGGACATCCTTATTGGAGAAAGCTGGCTGTTAATGTTGTACCGATCAACTTGAACAATGAGTCTGGAATTGTACATCTCACATTTTCTAGTGTCCTGCTAAACCAGATTACACAGATTTTGAGTAGATGAGTACCACAGGGATAAGGTATTGTGTATCCTCCAAGTCCAAACTCCCAGGATGTAAGTACAGCTAGAATTGGCTACAAATCATAAGTACAATCATGTTAAATTAGTTCCCCGTAATGGTCATTCCACTACAAATTATGGTGTCAATGGCCTGGAAGCCCGTTGAGCTTTGCCTGACAGAAAGCAGGCTTGAGCTGCACACCAGGTTCATTGGCCCAATCCATGCCCAAGGGCCAAGACCTGGCCACTTATAAATGTCGTGAGCTGAACCTTGGCTTCAATTTCTGGCACAACAGCAAGTGCATGCCCATCTCAAGGGCAAAAACATTGATGGGCTCAGCTCAAGCTCATCCACAGCACAAGATCAACCTGTTGACAACCCTGCTCTAATTTTAACTATGCTAGGAGTAGGTTTGAAGCTTAAAAGGTAGATTTGGAGTGAGAACTGAGGAAAGACGCCTTGCCGAGTTTCAAGTATTGAAGTTGATTACTCAAGCTTTTTTGAACAATCCAGTAAGACAGCAGCTAATGATATGGGTAAACTACATTTGTAATCTGCATTCATCTGAGATTTACTATTATCCATACATGTTCATTTGAATAAGTAGGCTGTACTGGCTTCATAAAATGATTTACTTTTGTATACCTGCTTGATCAAGCCATTTATTTAGACGAAAAATGCCCACTTCACATATAAATATGATACAAATTTTTAACAGAATGAGTTCATCTTGCCTCTGTGCCAACCCACAAAGTCAATCCAGCATGTCTCGCCCCATTGCGGTTCACATGCTGAGAAGGTCCGACAATCAAATCTGTCCATGTACTGGATTCCATGCAATATGGGCCACCGAAAGAAACTGACACGGAACGGGTGACCCAGACCATCACTATATCCAGATGAATTCGGAAGAAAAATTTCAGTGGCTCACATTAAACTCCAAAAATTAAATGTCATGATTATCACTGACACAAGATTACAGCATCATATCTTATTTATAGTAGTGTCAGCATCTCAGCATGTGTCAAAGCATGTGGGTCTCAAGTCTCTGCTGATTAGATGAGCTGGAAGAAACAGTGTGGTGTGTGAGTTATCCAGGGTTCAATCCCAGGTGCTGTTAACATTCAAAAAAAAAAAAAAAAAAAAAAAAGAAGAAGCATGTGAGCCCCAATGGAGCGACGCATGCAGATGATCCTAAGTTGCAACACAAGAAAAAACAAAATCTAAGAGGAATCCCAACCAATGGGTGACATGTGATGGCGTTCCTAACTAATAACACAAACCATGGCCGTGGCCTGTCCATAGTGGAACCCACCACTTGAACTGTTTTGATCACCCATATGCATGCCCCAACCACAAACAAACATAGAGCAACTCAGCAACAAATGAGCAAGAGAAAGAAAGGGGAGGAAAAAAACAGAATTAACAAAAAATAGTTTGGTGTTAGGATTCTATACTCCACCATAACATCATACAATTTCAGGCATCTTATGCCCCGTTGGATCATCCCTGCAGTAATCGAAGCATTTGGGAACCTATAATTGACTCCTATTTGCACTCTACTCTCATGCTATTTCATCTTCACAAAGCTCATTGCATATGCATCTGCAATGAGCTTTGTAAATGTAAGACCCTGGGTTTTTTGCTCATTCAGCCTCACATTAAGAATAAAGACAGTTTTTAGCTCCAAACCTAGTAAATAGCTTAGGTAGAACATACACAGGGTGCACCAATGTAAGAGTGCCTTTATCTCCACCAGATCAAATGCAGCTAATTCAATTCCCAAATACTACATATCCAACGAAGCTGAACAGAATCAACTTCACTCTAGACATTTCAACAACTGAAAGACATAAAAGGGATATTTGAATTCACAGCCTTTAAAGCATCTAAAATAACCCAAATTTCACTCGAGAAGAACAGAAATCCTCCTACCTGCCCCACATCCCCCTCATTTCCAGTTACCCGGTACTCGTGCATTATATAATTAGTCCTCTCACCATTCGGAGCACGCCCTCTATAGAAAACAAGAGTCTTCTTCATCCCGATCCGTTTCAACCCCGACTTGATTGTTCGATCCTTACCCGTTGCTTTCCAATACCCAGCTTCGGTGGCCCGGTTTGACCGGTGCCCATTAGGATACTTACGATCGCGGGGGGAAAAGAAAAACCACTCCGGATCATCAGATCTAATCACCGATTTACCTACACAAAATTACAAAAGAAAAACATAAAATTTCAGAGAGATTACTTAAATGAAAAAACAGAACTGATCAAATATGTGATGAATCCAAAAAAAATAAAAATCTTAATTTAAACATAAAAACCCTATATATTTAGGAATTGAGGAAGACCCAAGTGAAATTGTAACCATAATTACAAAACCCAGTTTCTAAAACCAAACAAAAGCATAAAACTGAGAGAGAGATGCAAATGAATTTGAGAACAAAAGAAAAATTCTCAACTTGGATTAATTATAAAAAATAAAATACATAAATAAATAAATAAAACAGACGAAATTCAGGACAAAGCCCATGATCTAAAATCAAAATAAGAAAGATCAAACACGTGAAATTTTCAAAATACTAATAATAATAATAATCAAGATTCGAAGCATATAAAACCCGTTAAATAACAAACTAAACAAAACCCAGACCGAATTCCGACCATCAGATGAAACCGTTGACCCAAAATCAACCAAAAAAAATCCAAATCGAGGCAGACCAAACTATCCATACTTGGTAAATCCCATGGCTCGCACTTGCACACGTCGATTTCCCTCATCACACCCTCGAAAGATTCGCGTCCATTGATCTTGCCCTTCAAGTAGTGGTTAATGAGCTCTTCGTCCGTCGGACGGAATCTGTATCCCAGGGGCAGAGCCGAAAACTTCATTTCTTTAAAACCCCCCTTCCCGAAAGAAAGAGATCTGACAGATAAATACCAACTCAAATTCTTCTGTGAGAATCAGATTGCAAAAACCAGAAAACCCCAATAAGAAGAAGAAGACGAGAAGAAAAGAGAGTAGCTGAGAAAATCCCAAGAAGAGAGAGGGAGAGAGAGGGGACGCTGCCAGTCTTCATTAAAAAGGTGGACCCAAACCGCGTCCGAGAAAACAATCCATTGCATATCCCGCGTCCGTATACAGTCCTTGATTTCATCCTAATTACAGTTTAATGCCGGATTCTAGCTTTTCACGAAACTGGCCCTTTGGATCATTCCTCGAAAAACTGAATATGAGTGGCAAAGTAGGTAATAAAGTACAAAATTCGTGTCTTGTCGCAAAGCTTAGCTAGCTGATAACAATGTAAGATAATTGTAAATACCTACCTTTCATTTTGAATTATTTCAATTACCTCCACTATCCACAGAAGTTGGTGAAACTTCACCAAATGACAAAAATATCCTCTTTGAAGGGTTTTTGTTTTTCACTCATGTGGGGTCCAAGATTATATCAAAACGGTATCGAATCCGTTCAGAAGTGTCCATCCAACATAAATATTAGACTTTAAAAAACTCAGGCTAATCCAATTATCTATTAATCTATTTCTACTAAAAAAAAACCTTCAAATTATTTTGTGGAATATATCATGCTTGGATTATCCTGATTTTTGGAGTGTCCTATATTCACAGTAGACAGATCACATTGAACGAGTTGGATGACATACCTCTATTATTATAAGATATGTTTCTACAACTGATTACCTTAGAAAGACGGGCAAAATGGTCAAATGTTAAAAACTAACGGCGTTAAGCAACGGTATCGGAATCTGCCACGAATCCGGAAAGGAGAGAGGCAATTGTAATAATCCGAAGTGGAGGGGAGGAGTTGGCAATTGTCAGGAGCAGTGGGTGAAGAGAGCGGAAAAAAGACTAATACTGTTTACTCGCGAGCGTGTAAAAATTTTTTTTTTAAAATTAATGGATTTCACAAGAATTGTAACGATTCTATATTCATTTTCATGATCTATACAATTAATAAGACACAAAAGACTCTTTATTATATCCTCAATAATAAAAACCTTTTCAGAAATTTATTTAGGAGAACATAGATGGACGGTTGATAAATCTTTAAAAGAAATTTTTAATAATTCTTTTATTTCTTCCTTTTGTTGAAACAGTAGGAAGATAAACTCATTTTTCATTTATTTATGGATTAGATTTTTCATAAATTATAAATTATTATGGATGTTTATGTCTGTCTCATGCGTGCGAATATACTTACACTTGAATACTTCATCAAAGAGAGAAAAGACCGAACGTGTCATGACCAATGAGATACTTCCAACAACGCTGAAGTACAGTCACCCATACTGGTGGACCCCACTTGATGACGTGTCAAGCACAACGAATCTTCCACGAAGGAGGCGGGCTCGCGATCCTTTACTGCTTTTTTTTTTTTTTTCTCTCTCCTAAAAGCAATCAAAATAACGGGTGCTAAAAAGTAAAAATAATAATAAATGATAAAAAAGTTGGTATTATATAATACTCTGGTGAAGTGAGAAGACCATACTCAGTCGTTCCCACTAGCTTACACGTAGCAAAGGTCACTCATCCGTTATATCGAGTATGAAGCAACTCAAAAGTAGAGCTATGCATAATCCGACCAATATGACTAATCAAACTTGATTCGAACCAAAGGTCACGATTGGGTCAAATCGAGTAGGTTCATTCAGATGACCGTACATCGAGTCAAGTTCGGATCAGTGACTAATCCGGACCGATCTGATCTGGAATCCGATTCGATTGGATCTGATCCGAACCGAACTGAATCGATTCGCACAATGTTTATTTAACTTTGTTTTCTGTATTGTTGTCCACTTGAAATTGAGATATACCTCATTTTTTATTTAATATCATAAAATTATCTAGAAAAATAAATGAATAGTGTGGATGAGATAAGGGCATGTTTAGACGGGCGGCCTGCAATGGAGTAGCCCGTATTAGGTGGGATAGGCCCTTCGAATCCCACAACGTCCATATATCCGTCTGTTTGGACGGGCAGTGGATTCGCGACAGGTGAGAAAATTTGCTGGATTTAGAAGGATTTGGTCGCTGGATTTGGGGGGTTATCGGTGGTACGACGAAATCCTACGAGAGCAGTGCTGGATTGGGGTTTTTCCTCCCTACCATTCTCACGCCCGATGTCCATCGTACGGATGAAATTTGGATCGGTTTTCAGATGTTGGGATTTGGCGGTTTGGCGGAAGAGATGGTAGCGGGAGATGATTATTTTAGCGCGAAATGGGGTTATAAGAAGCCGTTTCAGGTCGCGATGGCCGTCATCAGTCGAGCCGGCCATCGCGAACTGACAGTGTTTTCGGGCAGAGGTAGGTCCTCTTCCTCGCCCAAATTCTATGAGTAAACCCCGATTTCTCTTGCATGTTCCAGTAAGGCCTGATTTGTGTTGCACCTGAGAGGAATGAGGTGGTTTTGCACGCATGTGATGTATGTGGCTTCGTCACAGGCGAGACAGGCCCTCCGATATGGAGTTGGCCTGTGTCGTTGGCTACGACGACTTTGTTTGACATTCTGATTTATGCGGGGGTGGATTTTCAGACAATACGTCATATACCCTGATCTTTTGCCTCCCATTGTTGTCGCCTTTCATTGCATGCATCTGATTAAGTCTTCTTGCTGGATTTTTTTGTTGCTGGTATATGTCAGATGGGTTTTCTGTTGTTGGTATATCTCAGATGGTTTTGCATAGGTATATCTTAGGTAGATTTTTTGTTGTTGGTATATCTATTACTTGATTTTTTGTTGTAGGTATATCTGAGAGGGATTTTCTGTTGTTGGTATATCTGAGATGGATTCTCTGGTATATCTGAGGTGGATTTTTTGTTGTTGGTATATCTAATGCTGGATTTTCATTATGTATAAATCTTTCATATAGATTTTACACATGTTGGTATATGTTAGATGGTTTTTCTGGTATATCTCAAATGGATTTTTCTGTTCTAGGTGTATATATATATATATATATATATATATATATATATATATATATATATATATATATATTATATATATATATATATATATTGTTGCATTTTCTTATGTTGGTATATCTCAGATGGGTTTTACAGATATTGGTATATTTGAGATGGATTTTTTGTATATCTCAGATGGTTTTCTGTTGTTGGTATATCTATCGATGGATTTGTCTGTTGTTGCTATATCTCAGATAGAATTCACAGATGTTGGTATATCCCAGATGTATTTCCAACATGTCATCAGATTTCAATGACTTTGTTTTTTTTTTTTTTTTTTTTAAGTATTCTAATATCACATTATTATAGATTCGTAAATGTGTTTCTTGTAGCATATAGTTCTACTTGAATATTCTTTCTTTTTCCTGCTTATGGGTAGCTAACTCCTTGCAAATTGCGGTTACTTAGTCTATTTAGCAATTTTTCGAACTTATTTTCTCTGTTGAGAATTACATATTTTAAATCTTCTTATTTTGGTGTTATTTTCGTCTTTTGTTTTTTTTCATTTCCTGTAAACCTTTTCCTTTACTTGTTTTGATTGAGTCTATGGTATCTTCTTCTTTTATAATGAGATGGTTTTCTGGTATATGTTAGATGGATTTAGTGCTATATCTCAGATGGTTTTCTATTGTTGGTATATCAATTGTTGGATTTGTCTGTTGTTGTTATATCTCAGATGAATTTTCTGTTGCTAGATTTTACACTTGGACATCATAATCCTGTTATCAAAAATCATGTTCTGTTGATCTATTGTACATGTATAAATGATAGTTTGATCAGTGTATAGATGACAAATATGGATTTTGAAGGATTGTTCTGGGAATAGACTGTATGTCTTGGAATCCAGTTATGAAATTTTGTGTTTTTTAGTACATGTATAGATGATAGTTCTATCAATGTACAGATGCAAGTTATTTAATCTGACATTGTTCTTCTAAGAATAGACTATTCTCCTTGGAATCCAGTTATGAATTTTGCATATATAAAGTACATGTATATATGATAGTTTGATCAATGTATAGATGATAGTTATGAATTTATTTATTTTTTTGTTCTTTTGAGAATAGACTTGTAGACACCCCACCCAAGCTAATATCTTGAGAAGGCTAAGACTACCCGAAAACCATGATCATAACCTAACCTTAACCCTAATCCCATCCTAGACCTAACCCTAATCCCAATCCTAGCCTACACTGAACCCTAACTGTAACGACCTGAAAAATTTCCGTACATTGGGCCGAGTACCACCGACCAGAAATCACATAGGATTAAATCCTTTAGAAATTTAACAAAGTTAACTAAGTACTAAACTCGGTAAATCATGAAATCCGTTGGGATCGCTTTAAATACGATCTGCAAGACCCAAAACTTGCAGAATTGGTGACTCTAGGTTACCCTAAAGTCTAGAGCCAAACTCATTACCCGTCTGCTCTCGGGACTGAAACGAAACTTCGTATGAGGTCTAGATCGCACATCGGGAGTCCGATTAACACGAAGCTAAGGAACCAGGACCGCCCCACTGGGCTTGACAATCATCTCAAAAATCAGATGATTCCGATGTCCCACGGCCATTATTTTCACTCCGGAGCGAGGGAGTGTGAAAAACACTATTTCCATCCAAAGGAAAATATCTGGAATAGTGATCTGGCACCTTTCGGTTGCGCGTCAGTATTAAGCAACCTGACCGTCGGAATCAGACCAAATTACACCCTCGGATTAAGAAAAATTTCAGGAACATTTACATGTACTCAGAAATTCTGATCGTGGCCCACGGACCGTTGAACTGAAAGTGGTCCGCCACGTGCGATCTGGGAATCCGATCGAGCCGAAAACGTAATCCCACGTAGATCCGCAGAGGGTGAGCTTAAGTCTGACGTTTGGCTCAAAGAGGGCTACCAGAACACCCTTTTGAGCTTGGAAAGTGGCGAACTGCCTATATATGCAGCCACCCTTGAACCTAAGTCTTTTTGGTTATGTTCTAGGCTATAAAAGGGGCTTAGAACAGCCCCTCTCACAGCCATACGAATTTGGGTCCAAACCCTAGAGAGAGAGAGAAAGAGAAAAGAGAGAGAAACTTGTGGAGATCGAGGCCGATCTTCCTCCTGCTGCTTCCACTTCTCCCACGGCCTACACCGCTCTATTCCAAGGGATTTCCCGGCGGTTTCCACCCCATTTGAAGGTAAGAAACCCTAACCCTAGGTCTGATTTGAGCTTGATTAGTGATAGGTTAAGGAAAGACTAATCGAATGCGCTCTTTAGGCTAAGAAACTCCCGTATACGGAAGCACCAACCTCTTGCTGATTCGTTGGAATTCCAAGGGCTGAGGTGAGGACTTTAAGCGTATAAGTTACGGTTTTCAACGCTTTCAATGTCAGATAATGATAGATTCATGATCTGCATGCAAATGCACATGTACAAAGTGCTTTCCGTTTCCTGTTTCGATTAGCGATAAAGAATATGGAATTTTACATACTCTTGATATACGTAGAAATACCGTATACGTATTTTTGTTGAGAAAATGTTTGACATGTTTATTTAATGTTTGATTATATCATGTGTGGATAAAATGCTAGTTTGGCGAAAGGGATCGCAAAAATACATGTTCATGTGTAAATGTCATATATGTGAAATTGTGTATTCCGGAAAATCCGCATACGTGCGGATTTTGGAAATATAATTGTGATGATTATTTGCCGTATGATTATGATATACACGGGAAAAATACTCTCGGGCTTAGGGACAGCCCAATCACGAACTTGCCTAACATACGTCATGTATGTTGGAAAGTGTATTCTAAGTGTTTGTATAAGTGCATGTATGTGTACATGTGTATGTACTAGTGCCTTAGATAGGCGCTGATATGGGTTTTCCGACTCCCTTAGAGACATGTAGGATCCCCTCCATGCGGTGGTTCACCGCAACCACTTAATTGTATTGCACACACAATTGTATCCCTATGGGGATAGTGCTTTATTACATGCATTACAACATGCTTTGCCAACATGCTTGACTTCATGTTTTACTTCATGCTTTATAACATGCCTACTAACATGCTTGTATTGCTTGTTTATCATGCTTTACTTCACATGCTAACGATGAAAACTGTTTGAGTTTGGGACTATGAATATAGTCCAAACACTCGGTACCAGACTTGTGATTGTGGCTGAGATTCATGTCGCCACAAAGGACGGGTCCGGCGAACCCGAGTCGTACTTCGGTTGGCGATAGTGGTTGGCCACGCGGAGTGCTTTTGCGCTCCATATCGCTCAACTTGTGGTGCGCTCGAGCTAGTCAGGCTCGCCAATTAAACCGAAGTGTAGTTGTGTGTTCACCTTGTTTGGTCGCTACTGCTTGAACCTAGGGTACCAAACTTACCAGTGGCGATTCCCGTTTAACCATGGTACCTAGATCCGCTAAGACGCATGAGCCGGGCATGGTGGTATGGGACACCGTGGTCGAGCTGTCGGCCTATGCTGGGGCCATGTGCCTCCCCGTAGTGACCATTGCGCAACTATCTCGTGAGCCGAATACGGTGGTATGGGACACTGTATTCGAGCTGTCGATACTTCGGCGAGAGCCGAGTACGGTGAGATCTGTGCTCGTGCTGACGGGCGACGAGTCCTCCGTGGTATCATCGAGTGTACTCTAAGTATCTGTGATTGGCCACGAGCCTTTCACAGCAACTAGAGTGTGAGTTGAGCCGAGTATGGTGAGACCTGTACTTGAGCTGACGGCTAGTGATTGAGCCGAGTACGGTGAGACCTGTACTCGAGCTGACGGCCAGCAATTGAGCCGCATACGGTGAGATCTGTATCCGCGCTGACGGGTGACGAACCCTTTGCGATGCCATCACTAAGCTTCTCAAACCATAACATCGTATGAGAATAACTAGGATTGACGACCCTAGAATGGATCATGTTGGGAATGATACAAGGGAGGTAGGTACCTTAGTTCCAATACTGCTGATTGAAATGGACTAATAATAACTTGGTAATCACGAGCATCATCGCACCGCATGTGCTTTGTAGATGTGGCGCACTGAGGGAGTTAAGCATTCGCGAACGTAAGATGATGTCGCTTGAGGGTGGTTTGGCAAGGGCATACAGCATCATGTCATATCATTTTGCATTTAACAAGAGTAGTTAGAAATGCTTGATTTGTACTGCTTTATCATTACTGCTTGGTTGATTTGATAACATGTTAACTTATGCATTATTGTTCCACTGAGTTAGCTACTCACTCCCACGTTACGGGACGGTGTTGTACACACCAACCAGACTCTGTCGCAGGGTTAGAGGGCGCCTTGGTTCAGATAGTGCATGCCGTTGTTACTTTGTTACTTTACATACTTGAATATAAAATTTCAGTCTTCCGCTGTTTTTAAATGCAATTGAACTGGAGTATGAATTACTATTTTGGTTTAATCTCATTCATGTTTATTGCGCTAACTCAGACAACATTTAACCGGCATTGTGTATGTTGCATAAGTGATGCGTTGGAACTCGGGAGTTGAGTTCATACTCGACCCCCGAATTTCAGGGCGTTACAAGTTGGTATCAGAGCATGATTTTGATTAAAACCGGACCTGAGTTATGTCCCCACTACGTACGCTGACGCATTATACTTAGGAGGGTGCGCAAAATTTTAGAAACAGTCCTAGGGTCCCCGATTTCACCGTTCGGTGAAATTCGTTAGAAACGTACGCGTTGATCGAGTCTGTACTCGATCCTGACCGCACACGTGGACTCCAAATCACCCCTTGACCGTCTATTGACGTGTCATGGTCACACTCCACCAAAAATAAGTCCTTAAAAATCAGGAAAAATCAGATTGGTTCAAAATTCTCGGAAACTGACCGTTTGAGCCGAACGGAGTCCGTGGGCCCCCCACGTTAAGCCCATTAAGATTTTAGACTGAGCCAGGGTGCATTCAGCACCCTGGGCACGTGCCAAGGTGGGCCAGGCCGCGGCAGCGCGGCTCCGGCCAAGTCCGGCCGCGGCGGCGCCGCGGGTCGGGCGGCGCGCCGCCGCCCGGTCGGTTTCTGATGGATTCCGGCCATGGGATGGTCGGCCCAACCCCCTACACATGGCACGTGCGGTTTTGTGGTTTGATTGGAATAAATAGGGCTGGAAGCACCCTCTTTCCATTTCACCCCTCTTTTCAAGCACCTCCACCCCATTTTCGATTTTCTCCAAAAACCCATCTCCAACCTCCAAATCTTCCATTTTTCTTCCATATCTCACACATCCCAACCTTCCACAACAGCCCTAGCTTCTCCTTTCCCCATTTTCTCAAGTTGGAGCTCTCATATCCCTCCTTGGAGCTCAAAATCGGGTAAGATACTAACCCATCCCACTTCCTTCTTGTTTCTTCTTCATTTCCTACCTCTTGGGCTCCTCCCACACCCATTGCATTGATTATTTGTGGTGGAGGAAAGAGATCAGCCCTTAAATCCCATTTTGGCAAATTTCCATGGCCCTCCTTGGTGTGGTGGCCACCATTTTCTCTTTTTCCTCCATCCTATCTCTCATGGGAAAGAGGAAAACCGCGGCTGATGATGCCGGCCCAAGTAGGCCAGCCCATTCCCGAAGAAGATCCGACGTCGGGGCCGGCCCAAGCACCGTGCGGGAGTTTAGGTCAAAGCGAGACTTGGATCCCGACCATCCCGCCAGAAATGCTTACCCGATTGGCATGGAATATGGGCGCTTGCGGGCCGCCAAAGTTGTGTTTGAAGCTCATGTAGATGAAAGGATGTTCGGGCTACACCCACTGATGGACCGCCTGGTGGACATCGGTTGGAATTCTATGTTTGATGGCCAGTCGCCTGCATGTGAGAACACGGTTCGCGCCTTCTATGCTCACATCGTGGACGCATCTGTTGAGCCTCTTCAGTTTACTGTTTCTGTGAGGGGCATTAGACGCACGATTACAGTGGATGAAGTGGCTCGGATCACCAAGCTGCCGCGTGGTCAAGTACACCCCAGTGATAGCTTTTCAGAAGTGCGCGGGAAAGGGATCGCCGCGCGCGATATCTCTGTGGTCGCCGGGTTACTTGGAGGAGAGGAAACAGCATTGCGTCGACAAAAATGGCGGAAGACCTCCGTTTACTCCATCATTTTCACCTACAACGTGTACCCACGATCGGGTAACCGCACGGAATGTACTCGGTGTGATGGTAGACTTCTTGTACAAGATGGGACATGGAGACGACATATGCCTGCCCACGTTCATCCTATCTCAGATAGTGCATGCCGTTCGTTCTACCAGGAACGATCTTTCGCTCCCATTTGGCCGTCTGATCTGCAGGATGGCTCGTGATGTAGGCTACAGGTTGAATATGGAGGATCTTGCACCGGTCCGAATCATAAGTGAAGCGACACTCAGGAATATGAAGATCGGCCCTCAACAGCGGCAAGCCCGACTCGACGACTCTGGTGATGAGTCGGATAGTGCCGGCGAGGAGAGTGATGAGGAGGGCGATGATGATATACAGGAAGAAGAACCTGAGGCTCAGGACACCGAGGAGAGTTCACCTCCCTATGGCTCAGGAGCATGGTATAGATCGGGATGCTTTTGATGCGCGATTTGCCCGTCTTGAGGAAGGGCAAGCCGCCCTGCAGCAAGAAATTGGTCAAGTTCGAGCCAAGCTTGAAGAGACTGACGCCTATATAAAGAGAAGTTTCAAGAAGATGTCCCGTACGTTGAAGGCCATCCTGTGCTGTGCGCAGGATAAGAATGCTCCTCCTCCACCGCCTACTTCGGATGCTTAGTCATCCATGTTGTGTGTGTTGTTAGCTGTTACCGCGATAGGCGGTTTATGTTTTTATGTTGTTGATGTAGTAGGTAGTAGCATGCTTTGTATGTTTTCATGTAATGAATGTAATGGCTATCATGTGATTTTCTGTCGTGATTCATGTAACTCTGTAGTCCATGTATTATGACAATTTTGAGTAAATGAAAAGCATGTAGCCTCTTTGTATTGATGATGTGTGGAATGCGTAAGTGCCTCATGATGTGTGTTGTGCTATATCTCACAAATGATCTACCCTATGTTGTATAGGGCATGCCGCGGCAGTATACGCGGAGCACGGCACATCTACGTTTGACCGGCTCTATGGACCAGACTCCTTCTGGTAGTGGCGGTCCTACGGACCGTGGATTGGGATCTGATCAGCCTTCTGCTGGTCCTAGTGGTGGACAGCCACCTTACACACCCCGGTCAGAGAGCAGTATCGGCCGTCATCTGCTGCACAGCATGATTCCCAGGCTGCTCCACAGCCTGATAGATTTGAGCAGCTGATGATGATGATGCATCAGCAGAGATGCAGAGCAGCAGCAGCAGATGCAGCAGAGCATGAGCAGATACAGCAGCAGCAGCAGATGCAGCAGCAGATACAGCAGCAGCAGCATCAGGATCTGATGGCCACTATTGCTGAGGCCTTGTCCCACGGTGGTGGTGCGGCTCCACCTACTACGTCTGCGCATCCTGAGGAGTATTCTGAGCCTCCTGCGCGATGTGAGGATGCGCCTCTGCCTGCACCCGTTGCACCTCCTACTGGAGATGTCGGTACGCGAGGTCTACTCGAGCGATTTCAGCGCTTGAGGCCTCCTTCATTTGCGGGTTCTCACAGACCCGAGGAGGCAGAGTTCTGGCTGGACCGCATCTCCAAGATGCTACGGATGTTACATTGCTCTGAGGCAGAGCAGGTTGAGCTGGCTACCTTTATGTTTGAGAGGGAGGCCAGTTTATGGTGGGACAGTGTGCTGCGCACGGTCGCAGTGGACTTCGTGTGGACTGGGA
This sequence comes from Magnolia officinalis, assembly GCA_021015155.1. Lineage (NCBI taxonomy): Eukaryota > Viridiplantae > Streptophyta > Magnoliopsida > Magnoliales > Magnoliaceae > Magnolia > Magnolia officinalis. Next base: position 43,176,927 of record JAJHSJ010000007.1, read on the forward strand.
GGCTTTCGAGTCTCGGTTCCACGAGAAGTATTACCCGCAGACTATCGACATGAGCGGGAGGACGAGTTTTGCGCCTCAGGCAGGGAGGCATGACGGTGACGGAGTATGAGCACCGATTTACCGAGTTGGGCCGCTTTGTCCCGACCATCCTCGTCAATGAGCAGATGAGGATGCGACGATTTACTGGAGGCTTGCGACCTGACATACGGTCGAAGCTTTGCTGCCACACTATCCCTACTTATGCAGCACTGGTCCACATGTCTATGACGGCCGAGCAGGATGTGGACCGTCTGGCCCGATCACGCGGTCGGTATATGGTATGGTGCGAGACCGCGCCAGGATACACAGAGCAGGCCTATTTTAGGCAAGAGGCCTCGAGCCGATTCTCCCCCCAGGGCTGCAGCGCCAGTGCTTCCCATGAGACGCCCGTTGGTGACCTGCACGTTTTGCGGGGAAACCAGGACACCCTGCCGAGAGCTGCTTCTCGCGCATGAGGGCTAGCGGATTTGCGCCACCGCAGAGATTGGGTCGCCCTTATCCCCAGGCCATTTCAGCTCCGCCGCTACAGACCGCTCCTGCACATCCTTCATTCCGACCTCCTGTGCCGTTCTTCAGACCGCCACAGCGACCCCTGGCTCCTCAGCCGAATCGCCAGCAGCAGGCCCGTGTGCATACCCTTGTTGCTGAGGCACCAGAGACGTCGATATCGGCACCGACGGCCTTCGAGGGCACGGCTCATATCCATGGTACTCCCGTTTCTCTACTGGTGGACACTGGGTCCACTATCTCTATCATTTCATGTGGGGCGGTGTGAAACGCCTATCTTTGCATACTGTTCCCACTAAGGGAACGAGACTCACTACGGCCACCGGGACCTTCTCGGATGTCACACGTTTATGCGAGAGTTGCGCGATAGATTTGGGTAGCAGCACAGAGCACGTCGACCTTATTGTTGCTCCGCTATGGCACTACGACGTTATACTTGGCATGGATTGGCTCGCCAAGATGAGGGCGGAGATAGATTGCGATGCTCGGATCGTGACCGCCTATGGACCTGACGGCACAGCGTTCACGTTCTCAGTGCAGGTCAGTTGGCCCTGTCGAGTTGATTGTTATGCTGCATTACTTGTGCCGATTGATGGTCCGACACTGGAGGGTACGCCAGTGGTTAGGGAGTTTGTTGGAGTCTTTAAGACTATCCCTGGTTTACCTCCTCGGCGCGAGATTGACTTTACGATTGACCTTACGCCTGGTGCGATGCCCATCTCGTTGCCGACCTATCGTATGCCTCCATGCGAGATGGAGGAACTGCGGAAACAGATTGACGAACTTGTAGAGAAAGGCTTTATTCGACCTAGTGTGTCTCCTTGGGGAGCACCTGTGTTGTTCGTGAAGAAGAAGGACGGGTCGCTACGGTTGTGTATTGATTACCGTAGGTTGAACCAGGTCACGGTGAAGAACAAGTATCCTTTGCCCAGGATAGATGATCTGTTTGATCAGTTGAGGGGGGCGAAGTATTTCTCGAAGATTGACCTTCAGTCAGGGTACCACCAGTTGCGCGTGAGAGAGGAGGATATACAGAAGACAGCCTTCAGGACGTGCTTCGGGCACTATGAGTTTTTGGTGATGTCGTTCGGTCTGACGAACGCACCAGCCGTGTTCATGGATCTGATGAACCGGGTATTTCGGCCCTTCCTTTACCGATTCGTCATCGTTTTTATCGATGATATTTTGATATACTCCACGAGTCGGGAGGAGCACGAGGAGCACCTGCGAGCAGTGTTGGGTACGTTGGAGAAGAACCAGTTGTTTGCGCAATACAAGAAGTGCGACTTCTGGCAGGAGGAAGTCAAGTTCCTGGGACATGTTGTGTCCAAGGATGGGATAGCAGTGGACCTTGCTAAGGTAGCCGCGGTTCAGGATTGGCAGCAGCCTGAGTCGGTTACTGAGGTGAGGAGTTTCCTTGGTCTGGCTTGGTATTACAGACGTTTCATTCGGGATTTCTCGAAGATCGCCAGGCCATTGTCGCAGTTGACTCAGGAAGGACCTGAAGTTCGCCTGGAATGAGAAGGCGGAGGGGAGGCGCTTTTAAGGAGCTGAAGGACAAGTTGACGTCCGCCCCTGTGCTAGTATTGCCAGAGCAAGGGGTGAAGTACACGGTATATACTGACGCGTCTCGCGTTGGTTTGGTTGTGTGTGTGATGCAGAAGGATAGGGTGATTTCGTATGCCTCGAGACAATTAAGGAAGCACGAGGAGAATTACCCTACACATGACCTGGAGTTGGCAGCGGTCATCTTTGCATTGAAGCTCTGGAGACATTACCTCTACGGAGAGGAGTTCGAGCTTTTCTGCGACCACAAGAGCCTTAAGTATATATTCACGCAGCGAGACTTGAATATGAGACAGCGCCGATGGATGGAGACCTTGAAGGACTTCAAGTTCGAGGTTTCCTACCATCCTGGCAAGGCGAACCTTGTGGCAGACGCGTTGAGCCGCAAGAAGGCGATTGCATTTGCGGCACCGCTGATGATAGCCGAGTGGGACATGATGGAGTTTGTGCGCGACTTCGAGCAGAGACTCACTGTCGAGGAGCCTTTTGAGTGTGTTGCGCACGTTCGGGCGCGGCCACTTATTGACGACAGGATTGTTGAGGCCCAAAGGGGCGATATACGGCTGTCTGAGCTTCGAGAGCAGGCTAGCGACGCCGTGGATTCCGAGTGGAGAGTTGGTTCTGATGGGGGTTTACGATTCCGTGGCCGCCTATGTGTTCCTGATGTGGCTGACTTGAGACGCGAGCTTCTCGAGTCTGCCCATAACTCGAAGCTTGCGATGCATCCTGGTAGCACGAAGATGTACCAGGATATGAGACGGACTTACTGGTGGGACAACATGAAGGCCACATCGCTGTGAGTATGTATCTCGGTGTCTGACGTGCCAGCAGGTCAAGGCAGAACATCGCCGACCTCCTGGACTGCTTCAGCCCATGCCTATAGCGGAGTGGAAGTGGGACTTCATCTCCATGGACTTCATATCAGGGCTGCCGAAGACGAGGAAGGGACATGATTCTATTTGGGTGATTGTGGACCGGTTGACCAAATCGGCCCATTTCCTCCCTATCAGAGTTACGAACTCTGCAGACGAGCTGGCTAGACTGTACATCAGAGAGAGATCGTCCTGCATGGAGTTCCCTTAGAGATCGTGTCGGACAGAGACACGCGATTCACATCCATCTTCTGGACTCGTATCCAGGAGGCGATGGGTGTGAAGTTGAAGTTCAGTACAGCGTTTCATCCTCAGACTGATGGGCAGACAGAGCGGGTAAATCAGATTTTGGAGGATATGTTGCGAGCATGTGTGTTGGACTTCAAGGACAGCTGGGATGACTGTCTTCCGTACGCAGAGTTCGCCTACAACAACAGCTTCCAGGCGACTATTGGCATGGCGCCTTATGAGGCTTTATATGGTCGACCTTGTAGGGCACCGCACTGTTGGGCAGAGGTTGGCGAGCGCAGCCTGATTGGCCCGGAGTTGGTCCAGACGACTACAGAGAAGATTGATATCATCAGGCGTCGATTACTCACAGCGCAGAGCAGACAGAAGAGTTACGCCGATACGAGGCGGCGGCCGCTGGAGTTCGAGGTCGGGGATCATGTGTTCCTTCGAGTTTCCCCTATGAAGGGAGTCCTTCGGTTCGGAAAGAAGGGGAAGCTCACACCGAGGTTTATCGGTCCATTTCAGATACTGGATCGAGTGGGTGATGTGGCGTATCGTCTCGCCTTGCCTACGCCGCTTGCTTCTGTACACAACGTATTTCATGTCTCTATGCTGAAGAAGTACGTTCCTGATCCTACGCATATCATCAGATGGGAGCAGGTACAGTTGAGTGAGGATGCTACGTACGAGCTGCGCCCGACGCGTATCCTTGATAGGAAGGAGCAGGTACTACGTAGCAAGGTCATCCCACTGTGAAGGTGCTTTGGACACATCATTCCGAGGAGGAAGCTACCTGGGAGACTGAGGCCGAGGTCAGAAAGAACTACCCTCAGATTCTCGAGGACTACGAAAAGGTATAAATTTCGAGGACGAAATTTTTGTTTAAGGGGGGTAGATTGTAACGACCTGAAAATTTCCGTACATTGGGCCGAGTACCACCTCGACCAGAAATCACATAGGATTAAATCCTTTAGAAATTTAACAAAGTTAACTAAGTACTAAACTCGGTAAATCATGAAATCCGTTGGGATCGCTTTAAATACGATCTGCAAGACCCAAAACTTGCAGAATTGGTGACTCTAGGTTACCCTAAAGTCTAGAGCCAAACTCATTACCCGTCTGCTCTCGGGACTGAAACGAAACTTCGTATGAGGTCTAGATCGCACATCGGGAGTCGATTAACACGAAGCTAAGGAACCAGGACCGCCCCACTGGGCTTGACAATCATCTCAAAAATCAGATGATTCCGATGTCCCACGGCCATTATTTTCACTCCGGAGCGAGGGAGTGTGAAAAACACTATTTCCATCCAAAGGAAAATATCTGGAATAGTGATCTGGCACCTTTCGGTTGCGCGTCAGTATTAAGCAACCTGACCGTCGGAATCAGACCAAATTACACCCTCGGATTAAGAAAAATTTCAGGAACATTTACATGTACTCAGAAATTCTGATCGTGGCCCACGGACCGTTGAACTGAAAGTGGTCCGCCACGTGCGATCTGGGAATCCGATCGAGCCGAAAACGTAATCCCACGTAGATCCGCAGAGGGTGAGCTTAAGTCTGACGTTTGGCTCAAAGAGGGCTACCAGAACCCCTTTTGAGCTTGGAAAGTGGCGAACTGCCTATATATGCAGCCACCCTTGAACCTGAGTCTTTTGGTTATGTTCTAGGCTATAAAAGGGGCTTAGAACAGCCCCTCTCACAGCCATACGAATTTGGGTCCAAACCCTAAGAGAGAGAAAGAGAAAAAGAGAGAGAAACTTGTGGAGATCGAGGCCGATCTTCCTCCTGCTGCTTCCACTTCTCCCACGGCCTACACCGCTCTATTCCAGGGATTTCCCGGCGGTTTCCACCCCATTTGAAGGTAAGAAACCCTAACCCTAGGTCTGATTTGAGCTTGATTAGTGATAGGTTAAGGAAAGACTAATCGAATGCGCTCTTTAGGCTAGAGAAACTCCCGTATACGGAAGCACCAACCCTCTTGCTGATTCGTTGGAATTCCAAGGGCTGAGGTGAGGACTTTAAGCGTATAAGTTACGGTTTTCAACGCTTTCAATGTCAGATAATGATAGATTCATGATCTGCATGCAAATGCACATGTACAAAGTGCTTTCCGTTTCCTGTTTCGATTAGCGATAAAGAATATGGAATTTTACATACTCTTGATATACGTAGAAATACCGTATACGTATTTTTGTTGAGAAAATGTTTGACATGTTTATTTAATGTTTGATTATATCATGTGTGGATAAAATGCTAGTTTGGCGAAAGGGATCGCAAAAATACATGTTCATGTGTAAATGTCATGTATGTGGAAATTGTGTATTCCGGAAATTCCGCATACGTGCGGATTTTGGAAATATAATTGTGATGATTATTTGCCGTATGATTATGATATACACGGGAAAAATACTCTCGGGCTTAGGGACAGCCCAATCACGAACTTGCCTAACATACGTCATGTATGTTGGAAAGTGTATTCTAAGTGTTTGTATAAGTGCATGTATGTGTACATGTGTATGTACTAGTGCCTTAGATAGGCGCTGATATGGGTTTTCCGAACTCCCTTAGAGACATGTAGGATCCCCTCCATGCGGTGGTTCACCGCAACCACTTAATTGTATTGCACACACAATTGTATCCCTATGGGGATAGTGCTTTATTACATGCATTACAACATGCTTTGCAACATGCTTACTTCATGTTTTACTTCATGCTTTATAACATGCCTACTAACATGCTTGTATTGCTTGTTTATCATGCTTTACTTCACATGCTAACGATGAAAACTGTTTGAGTTTGGGACTATGAATATAGTCCAAACACTCGGTACCAGACTTGTGATTGTGGCTGAGATTCATGTCGCCACAAAGGACGGGTCCGGCGAACCCGAGTCGTACTTCGGTTGGCGATAGTGGTTGGCCACGCGGAGTGCTTTTGCGCTCCATATCGCTCAACTTGTGGTGCGCTCGAGCTAGTCAGGCTCGCCAATTAAACCGAAGTGTAGTTTGTGTTCACCTTGTTTGGTCGCTACTGCTTGAACCTAGGGTACCAAACTTACCAGTGGGATTCCTTTTAACCATGGTACCTAGATCCGCTAAGACGCATGAGCCGGGCATGGTGGTATGGGACACCGTGGTCGAGCTGTCGGCCTATGCTGGGGCCATGTGCCTCCCCGTAGTGACCATTGCGCAACTATCTCGTGAGCCGAATACGGTGGTATGGGACACTGTATTCGAGCTGTCGATACTTCGGCGAGAGCCGAGTACGGTGAGATCTGTGCTCGTGCTGACGGGCGACGAGTCCTCCGTGGTATCATCGAGTGTACTCTAAGGTCTGTGATTGGCCACGAGCCTTTCACAGCAACTAGAGTGTGAGTTGAGCCGAGTATGGTGAGACCTGTACTTGAGCTGACGGCTAGTGATTGAGCCGAGTACGGTGAGACCTGTACTCGAGCTGACGGCCAGCAATTGAGCCGCATACGGTGAGATCTGTATCCGCGCTGACGGGTGACGAACCCTTTGCGATGCCATCACTAAGCTTCTCAAACCATAACATCGTATGAGAATAACTAGGATTGACGACCCTAGAATGGATCATGTTGGGAATGATACAAGGGAGGTACCTTAGTTTCCCAATACTGCTGATTGAAATGGACTAATAAAACTTGGTAATCACGAGCATCATCGCACCGCATGTGCTTTGTAGATGTGGCGCACTGAGGGAGTTAAGCATTCGCGAACGTAAGATGATGTCGCTTGAGGGTGGTTTGGCAAGGGCATACAGCATCATGTCATATCATTTTGCATTTAACAAGAGTAGTTAGAAATGCTTGATTTGTACTGCTTTATCATTACTGCTTGGTTGATTTGATAACATGTTAACTTATGCATTATTGTTCCACTGAGTTAGCTACTCACTCCCACGTTACGGGACGGTGTTGTACACACCAACCAGACTCTGTCGCAGGGTTAGAGGGCGCCTTGGTTCAGGAGCCAGAGCCCGACGTTGATGAGGACCAGGAGGAGTTCTCTTTCATGCAGTACTCTGACGGCTACGCTTAGGCCGGCTGCATCGCGGGATTCTCGGGGCCTCTTTTGAGGATGTATTTTGGGTTTTTGACTTACAAACATTACATGTATATTGGTGCTCAGCTAGTACTCATACTCTGGAGTTCAGAAAATTTTGTTACTTTACATACTTGAATATAAAATTTCAGTCTTCCGCTGTTTTTAAATGCAATTGAACTAGAGTATGAATTACTGTTTTGGTTTAATCTCATTCATGTTTATTGCGCTAACTCAGACAACATTTAACCGGCATTGTGTATGTTGCATAAGTGATGCGTTGGAACTCGGGAGTGTTGAGTTCATACTCGACCCCCGAATTTCAGGGCGTTACACTACCCTAGCCGCAAAACCCTAGTCCAGAATCCCCAAAAATCCCCAGCGCAAACCAGAAACAGGTGATCCAAAGCGCTTCGGTATACACACAGCTCGCCTATACCTATATACCTTGGCCAGAACCCCCTTTATCCGTTAACCTCAATCCACACTTTGAGTCCAGAAACTCAAAAGGAGACCACCGGACGAAATAGAGCATCAAACGAAGCCGACAAGTGCGAATCCGGCCCGAACCAGGCCGGGCGATAGTCTGAGTATCGAGGTGGGTATAGTCTGGAACCGCCTGCGACACTCCGAATGCCGCCGCCACGGATCTGCGGAAGTGGACAGCTGTCCAGCGTCCAAAAGTCAATTCCTTCAAAATTACCCCCCTACTTCACTATTTACTAATTACCAGTCCCATAAGCCAAGGAGAGGGTTCAGGGCATCTCTCTCCTCTCTACCAACTAACAAATGCCCACCTCAGCTTTTAACCCTCTCAAACCAAGTATTACAGCAATGATTAGAGAAGGCTATAATAGCCCTCTCCTCTTCCCATTCAACACACCTCATCCAAGGGGGGGAGAGAGGGGAGAGAAAGAGAGAGAGAGAGAAGAGAGAGAGAGAGTAAGGAGGGAGTGAGAAAAAAAGAAAAGAGAGAAAGGAAGAGAGTGAAGGAGAGGGAAAAAGCTCTCAAACCTTCTAAGCCCTGATCTTTTGAGCCACCCCTAGCCTTCCTCTTGACCTTCCCAATCCATAAACTTAACCTAGTATGGTCATGGTTCAGTCCGTGTCTTAGCTTATTCAAAGATCGAGTCAAAGATCCACCATCATACAAGCATTCATCATGACATTTATTCCCTTCCCAACCCCCCTTGCTCCTCTAGATTTTTAGTGAACGTATGCTCTGTGACTTGCCGTAGATCGGATCCTGTCACATAAGAAATTCTTAGTAATCTAGTTCACTCTTTTTACCTTTTTACATAAGCATCATCACATTTGCTTTCTAAGCACGCCATCGAGCGTATGCTCTATGGCTTGCCGAAATCTCGAATCTTGCCACATCAGAAATTTGTGTGTGTGTCTAGTTCCATCTCGACCACAACATCCATCATCCCTTGAGATTGTTTTGTCACACTAAGTAGAGACCGTACATTTGTGCGGGCAGGGAGGGTGCCTAATCCCTTCCCTCTTTGTAACCGAGGTCCCTTACCCATAACCTCGGACCGCAGACTAGGAGTCAATTTAAGGGAGGGGAGTCTTCGGGTTTCCCCAACCTTGCGTATTCCGTAGTTCTAGCCGACTGCGGGATTCTGAAATTTTTCGGCTAGTGGCGACTCCAACATCCACACTTAGCCCAATCATCCACCACAAACATTAACATGCCAAATCAGCGTGGGCGCCGATTTTCAGTGTCTACAGAATGGCGACTCCACTGGGGAATTGCTAGCTCGCACTAGCCGAGACCCGACTCGAAAATCCGCGGTACGTTAATCTCAAGGGACATCATCACTACATACAAAAAAAAATTGGCTTACACTTTCTTAGGCATAGATTCAAACCATGACCACTCAGTCCCGCGCAGCCACAACCTCTCAAGCTACTGTAACATCCCGAAAAATCGGGGGTCGAGCATAACTCAACACCCGAGTTCCAGAACATCACATATGCAACATGGATAATGATGATTAAATGTTTTCTGCATTAGTGTATTGAACATGAGTGAGATTAAGTCAGAACAGCATATCATACTCCAGAGACAGTTAAATTGCAAGCTGATGACTATGATAGCTATATAAAATATATATAAACTGTGGTGAGTCTCCAGAGTGTGATAACATTACCAGGTTAATAAATTTCAAGTACATTTCTAAAATATACCAAATGTGTAAGTGTAATGTCTTCTATCCCAAGTACCATAGCCCCGTCAATACAATAACAGGTCTTTATAAACCTGTCAGAGAGCTACAAGTAGGAGAACTCTTCCTCCACATCATAGTAGTCCGGCTCTGCTTCATAAGCATCGCCATTACCTGAAACTCAACAAATCTGGTTGGTGTGTACAACACCGTCCTGTAACGTAGGAATGAGTGATCAACTCAAGGAATAATAAAGCATAGGTTAACATGTATCAACTCAGTCAAGCAGTAAGCAGTAATGATAAAGCAGTACAATCAAACAATTTTAACAACTTATTTAATGCAAGTATGAAATGACATGATGTATGCCCTTGCCAAAACCACCCTCATGCGACACCAGCTTACGTTCGCGAATGCGTTCATCCCTCAGTGCTCCACATCTACCAGGCACATGCAGTGCGATAATGAGCATGATTACCGAGTAATTATTAGTCTATTTCAAACAGCAGTATTGGGAAACTAAGGTATCTCCCTTATATCATTCCCAAACATGATCCATTTTAGGGTCGTCAATCCTAGTTAGTCTCATACGATATTATGGTTTGAGAGGCATAGCGAAAGCATCTTAAAGGGCTCGTCACCCGTCAGCACGGATACAGATCTCACCGTATGTGGCTCAATTGCTAGCCGTTAGCTCGAATACAGGTCTCACCGTACTCGGCTCAATGCTGGCCGTTAGCTCGAATACAGGTCTCACCGTACTCAGCTTAACTCATGCTCTAGTTGCTGCGAAGGGCTCATCGCCAATCCCAGACCTTAGAGTATACTCGAAGACACTACGGAGGGCTCGTTGCCCGTCAGCACGAATACAGGTCTCACCGTATTCGGATCTCGCCGTAGGTGTCGACAGCTCGAATATAGTGTCCCATACCACCATAATTAGTTCACGAGTCTGGTTGCTCACTGGTCACTACGAGGAGGCACGTAGCCCTAGCGTAGGCCGACAGCTCGACCACGGTGTCCCATACCACCATGTCCGGCTCATGAGTCTTAGCGGATCAAGGTACCATGGTTAACGGGATTTCACTGGTAAGTTTGGTACCATAGGTTCAAGCAAAGACGTCCAAACATGGTGAACATACATAAGACAGATCGGGTTACTTGACGAGCTCGGCTAGCTCGAGCACACAACAAGTTGAACGACATGAAGTGCATAAGCACTTCGGGTGGCCAACCACTATCGCCAACCGAAGTACGACTCGGGTTCGTCGAACACATCTCACTGTCAAATGAATCATAGCCACGAATTCAATTCTGGTACCGATTGTCTGGACTATAATCATAGCCCCAAACACAATCAATTGTAGATAGATAAAGCAGTAATGGATCAAGATTCAAATCATACAATCAAAGTCTGGTATTATCTGTTTAGAGCTGCCAGGGCTATTGCACACACTCGTTGCTCCACTCCCCCATCACCCATGACAGATCATACAACGTAAACATGAATTTAATTATATGCATTACATAGATAAAATCATATAATCAGTTGAGCATGTTATGAAGCATAACACAAGCATGAGTTTGTACATATTTAATTCTTAATCACACAACTATCCAAGGAAAACATACACATAGTTAAAAGAAGTTGAGAATCATATCTCAACACCCTTATACATTACAATTTGCTAACTACTACTCATTCAGACATTTCAACAAATACTTTAAAAGACATACATCAACTACATGACATATGTTGATCACATAGGCATTAGGCCAAATCCTTTCACTAGGGAGTTGCCCCAATCATAACACGCGTACACCCACGACGGATAGTCATGGAAAGTAGGAATCCAAGTTCATATTCATTTGAACATTTTCACAAACACTTGGGCTACCCATTTCAAATATATAGTATAGTAGAGCCGCTGGCGTTATTCAGGACAAATCCTTTCGTCAAAGAGGCATCGCCAATACAACAATCATATATCCATGACAATTAGTTATGGCGAGCACGAATGAGAATTCTATACTCATTCAGTCATTTTCACAAACACTTAGAATGCACTATTTTAACATACATAGTATATATTAGCAAAAACATGTATTAGGGTTATCCTTTCGCTAAGCAAGTATTTTATCCATATATAATATATTCATACAACAAATAATCATGGCAAATACATCTCCAAAATTTATACGTGTACGGTACTTTCTAGAATACACAATTTCAACATACATAGTGTATATAAGCAAAACATGTATTAGGGCGAGTCTTTTCGCCAAACAAGTAATTTATTCACATATAATATATTCATACAACAATTAATCATGTCAAACACATTTCCAAAATTTATACGTATACGGTACTTTCTACAAATACCTAGAGTATGTAGAATTCCATATTTTTTCATCTTTAATCGAAACGGAAAACAAACAGCACTTTGTACATGTGTAATTGCATGCAGATCATGAATCTATCATTATCTGACATTGAAAGCGTTGAAAACCATAACCTATACACCTAAAGTCCTCACCTTTTATCGTAAAATCGTAACGAATCCAATAGGTTTGCTAAGCCTTCGTATACGCCAGTTTGGTAACCTATAGAATGAAATAGGTTAGCTATTTCATAACCTACAACTATCGAAACCCCAAATCAGGTTAGGGTTAGGGTTTCTTACCTAGAAATGACGCCGGAATCGCCGGGAAAGCGATGAGAATGGGATGGTTGAGCATGGATAGCAGCAGGGAAGAGTGGTAGGGAGAATCTCTCACTACTCTCACTCTTTCTCTCTCTTTTCTCTCTTCTCACTCTAGGGTTTCTCTCAAATTCGTATGGCTGTGAGAGAGAGGTTTCTAAGGTCCATATATAGCCTAAAAACTCACTAAATTAGACTTTTGGACAAGGTTTACTTAGGTTATAACTAAAGCGGACCTTTTCTAGCTCAACGGAGGACTTCTGGCGGGCCTCCTTAAGCCAAAGGTCGAACTTAAGCTCACCGACACCGGATCTACATTTAGTTAAGTTTTCGTTTCGGTCTTCCAGATCGCAAATGGTGGAACAATTTCAGTTCAACGGTCAGCGGATCTCGATCGGAGATTCCGAGTACATGAATATATGTATGAAATTTCTCCTGATCCGAGGGTGTAATTTGGTCTGATTCTGACGGTCTGGTTGCTTAAAACTGATCCCCAAGCAACACGTGCCAGATTACTATTCAAGATATTTATTTTGTAAAGAAAACAAGTGTTTTTACACTCTCTCGCTCTGGACTCAAGCGAACAGACGTGGGACACTGTCTGGATTTGATTTCCGAGATGGTTGTCAAGCCCAGCGAGGCGGTCCTAAGTCCTTAACTTCGTATTATTCGGACTTCCGACGTGCGGTCTAGATCTGATACGAAGTTTCGAGATGCTCTCGAGAGCAGGCGGGTAATGAGATTGATCCTAAATTTTAGGGTAACCTAGCGTTAATGATTCTACAAGTTTTTGGTCTTGCAGATCGTATTTAAAGTGATTGGTGCTAATTTCACAGGTACTCTAGTTTAACACTGGTTAATTCTCGCCTAATTTCTAAAGGATTTAGTCCTGAGTAATTTCTGTCTAAGGTAGTACCTGGACCTTTGTAGTTTGTATATAAAGTGATCCAAGTTATACTACTTAGCTAGTTTAAGTTAGTGTCTAGGATGAAAGTACTTAGAAAGATTAAAAGAACAAGGTGGTGAAAGGTGGGATTTGTGAAGGAAATGGGTTAAGGAGCGATTTTAGACTGTGGGATTAAGTTCTGACAAGTTAATAAGGTGTTAGGATCGACCCATTGCCTAAGGACGTGTAATCGCAGGTTGGCAAAAATCCGGGATGTTACAGCTACCCATGAAGAAAGTCGGTAGTTCAACCAACTCCCGAAACATTAGCACCCGCACCAGCACCCGCGCTACTACCACCAGTGGCTCCAGTAGATCCGCAAGCCAACACCACCATGCAAGAAATGACTCAGAGTCTCCAAGCGGTGCAAGAGATACTACTTCTCCTGGTACCAAATGCCACAACAAACACACAGGCAACCTAACTGAGTGTACAGAATAGTTCACTCCGTCAAGCCCTTTTTGCTTTTTCCCTCATTCCTCCAGCAAATCTCGTTCTCCCTTTTCCAAAAGAATCAGCACAAGATTAACAGCAACCAGCAAACAGGAGCAACCCTCCCACACATCTCTACTCAGCACATCACAACAATCAGGTTACAACACAGGTTCCCCCTAATGGGAACCACTGTTCACTCCCCAAGTATAGGGTTGTGATGTAGTAATAAACTCGGTAAGACCGAGGTCGAATCCACAGGGACTGGTCGTCACAATTCAAATTCACGATTCTCCTTAACTAATTCAATCAAATAAAGGATCAAATTGCTAACACAAATCTATGGAAAATAACTATTGAGAATAAGGAAGAAAATTCAATCAGAGAGAGCACTAGGACTTTCGAATCCACCCCTAATCATCCTAACCTTTGTTTTGTCTGTTAATTCATCTTAAATTAGATTGATCCACTTATCTAGAAAAAGCACAATCTGTGTCCTTAATCGAGCATACAGATTGTCTAATTCCTTTAAGCAATGCCATGAATAACATATCCCATGTCCAAATCGGGCATATGGAATATGCAGTTCAGTAAAGCACCCTGTTTCTTCCTCTACAGGAACCTGTTCATGATCAGATACAAGCACCTAGAATAAGCATCCAAACCACATCCATCCATAGACTCAAAAGTTCATAGATGGAGAAGTATAGAATTTAAGACAATTAAGCACACTAAGGAAAGAAACAAATCAATTTAATTAAAGTAAAATTAACATAAAACAATGGGTGTTCAAATTAGGGGTTTCATCTCAGCCCTAGCTGAGAGATTAGTTACCCATATATCCATTAAACAGATGGATAAATAAAGATAAAAAATCATAATAGAAAAATCAAACCAATTTTCTCTCTTCTCTTTCTTCTTCCCTTGTAGATCTGAAGCTCCTCCCTGTTGCTGAATTTCTGAATTGTTTTCCATTGTCCAAAACTCCTCTTTTATAGCTGTTGGAAGGCTGGAGTAAGTGGCAGAGTTGTAGGATGACATGGAGTGGGAATTTTCGCAACCATGATCGGTGGGCCCCACGAAGTGTTTTCTGGAAAATCCACCGTCCATTGGATTCAAGACGAAATTTCAGTCAAGAATGGGTGGTTTTGAACGTCCATTAACGCGGCCCAGAGAGAGAAAAACATGAAGAGATCAGTTTTGAACGTTGCAGGGCACCCCTTTTGTGGCCTCTGTATCATGCACATGTGTACGCATGGAGTGGAATCTCAGCATGGGTTTGTAGTGCTCGCGGCCCTCTTCAAGATGAACGGATCGGATCGGCCGGACAGACTGCGTGTGGGGCCCACAACCGTTCGCAAAACTGGCCAGCGGCCGGTCTCGCTGACGCAGCAACCGCGGAACGGCTTCCGCTGCGAAGATGGGGGGTCCACTGTGATGTGATTTTGAGGAATCCACTCCGTCCACCGAATTTGGCTCGGAAAACCGTCCAGGTTTGCACGGTTTTGAATGATTTGAGGTGGCCCATTGAGTTTTAAACGCGCCGTCCATTGGACATTTGAACGTTAGATTTCACTACGGATGACCGTTTGCAATTCGGCCACCTACACGTTGATGATTGGGCCCCCTTAAAAACATGATGGACGGTCCAGATTTGCTGTTGTGTTTGAGGGATGGTGTGACACGCAACCGGAATACCCGATCGGCCCTGTAACGCTGTCCTTATTCGAATTTGAGAGTGAGAGGGAGTCGGTCAGCGCGTGCGCTGACCGACTCGGCCGTCCGGTGCACGGCTGCTACTTTTAGTGTATGGTGCACATGCACCATACATGGGGCCCACTATAATGTTTTGGACGAAATCTGCACCGTCCATCCTTTTCCTCATAGTATTTCCACCGCCAGAACCCATTTTGAGACAGTCCCAAATATCAGGTGAGCCTGAAGTGATGATTTTAGGGGCTGATCTGACCGTTGGGGCACTCCATCGTGATCCAAGAGCTGAAACTTGATATGTACGGTTAATTTATTGCCCCCATCACATGTATGAAGTTTCGAATTGATCGGATGTTGGGAACCATGTGATCTTCCATTCTGGAACCCTTTCGGGCCTCTTCAACGTGTTTTCCTCAGATCCAGGCGTGTAAAATCTTTATCATTGGTTCCTGGGGTCCATCCCGTGCTCAGGTGGCTTTAGAACGTCAAATCTATGCCTTAACATCAATTTCCAATTAACGCTCCTGATTTCATCCTGTAATAAAAATATAATTAAAATCCGATGTTAGGCCTTATCATGTACATTAAATAGGGCAATAATCGGGGTCTGAGATGCAATATTTGACCCTGATCAACCACAGATAAGAACTGACGGATGCCCACGAAAGGGGCCAATTTCGAGTCCAATTCACTCCCCCTAACGGGAGTAACATTCCAGAATTGGTAGATACCCCACGTGGGAGCCATTTCCGAACATCACACCCTCCTCCGAAAGGGAGCGGTGTTCAATTCCAGTTACCTCGCGCCACCGGGAGTCCACCATCTTTCCAATAACACCCCGTCCTTGATCCATATGAAGAAGAAGCAGCACAAGCCCTACAGCAAGGGGCAAGATATCCACAGCAAAGCAAGTCAAAAATTGAGGAATTACGAGAACAGTTGCAAATTGTGCAAAATCAGCTTTAAAGGCAGCAATGAGTTGATCATCCATCCACTAAATTCAACGACCTTTGTCCCTTCCCAGATGCCCGGGTACCTCCGAACTTCGAGGTACCAAAATTCAAAAGGTATGACGGCAGCGGGTGCCCCACAGCACACCTAAAGGCATTTTGTGGGGAACTCAATGCGGTGGCAGGGAATGATGGTGCCTTGATATGACTCTTCCAGAAATCCCTTAAGGGTGACGCTTTGGATTGGTACACATCACTGGACAGCCATCAAATCAGAACCTGGGAGAAGCTTTCCTAGGCATTCATTGATAGGTTCTCGTATAACCTGAACATGGCTCCAAGAAAGTCTGACCTGGCTGCTTTGAGACAAAAAACGATGAATCTTTATCAACATACGTAAGATGGTGGCGAGCCATGGCAGCTCGAATGAGAAACCCCATCGATGATGAGGAGCAGATATTCGTGATCATACATTCAACAAATCCCAGCATTTCGGGATATTTAATCTCTTATCCCTACGTAAATTTCTCCCAACTCATCCGAGCTGGAGAACAGGTCGAAGCCAGGATCAGAGCTGGGACCATTTCCTCATGGCCACACCAGGCCCCCTCAGTCAAAAGGAACAGAGTCGAGGGGAAACCCGTGGGATACGGGAATGGAAACGGCACTGTTCTCGCACAGCGCACCACCGAGGTTAACAATATCGTCACTAACACTTAGGGCAATCAATACGCTCCTCAACCGAAGCCACAACAAGACAGGCAGTATCAGCCACGGTCAAACAGACAGTACCAACCACAGCAAGCCCAATAGGGATATCAGGGATAGTCGTCTCAACAACAACAACAAAGCCTAGGGGGAATGCGCCTGGGCCATACAAACAGGCAATGTTAGGAAGGAAGTTTACCCCTTTAGCACAGACATATAGTCAGGTTCTGACTATGTTAATGCAAAAGCAACTTCTGACACCGCTCCAACCGCGGCTTCCACCTAACCCCTTGCCACCTGGTTACAACGAAAATCAATACTGCGCATATTACCAGGCTCCTGGCCATCTAACGGACCGCTGCTTCGCATTGAAACATGCAGTCCAAGATTTGATCGAAAGTCAGAAGATTGCAATCACCCCACAGGCTAACAATACGGCTCGGGCCAACATTCTCCAAAATCCCCTGCCATCACATCAAGCAGGGCCCAGTACATCCAACACCTCTGCCATTAATCATATCGAAGGATACCAGCAGGCGTCATCGCCTAGGCCACAGGTATTTCTCGACACAGCACCAGCAGTGCACCCTCTTGTTTTCCTCAAAGCAGCACCATCAACACTGCCTCTCGTGGTCCTTAAAGAAGCACCCAACAGGTCACACCCTCAGTATCCGACCCCCTAAGGGGCACGCTCAACTCTAGTACCTCCAAAAAGGTTGAATTCTGAACCCGTCATTCTCCCAATAGGTCTTCCGATCTAGCTTCGCTAACCTTGTAAGAGGCATCCCCGGTTCAAGCCCCAAAATTCCCGATGCCTCACCAACTGGCACATGCCCAAGGAACCTCCCCCACCCAACAAATGAATGAAGAAAATCCTAATGTCAAATTTTGCCAGAACTCGGTGGCACCTCAAGAGAAATCACCGAGTCTACCACAAACAGTTCCAGCCAGAATCTCTCAGCATCAAGAACCAATGATATACCTGGAAGGAAGAGCGGTTCCCTCCTACAACACGAAGGCAGTCCCATGGCATTACCCAGAGTGGCTGAGGTGGGCAAAAATGGGAGGTATTTCAGGAGAGAACCAAAACCCAAAGGAAACCCATGGAACTTTGTCGGGAACACCTGCAAAATCGATGCTGCTTATGACATAGCAGCCCAACTCAAAACCATCCTCGCACAAATTTCCATATGGGAACTCTTATACACATCAAGGTCGCATAGAGAAATCTTTGCGAAAACACTGAACGATGCACATATCTCTCCTGACGTACCTCCCGAAATGGTGGCAAGTATGATTGGACAACTCCTCGCACCACGGGCCATCACTTTCTCTGATGATGAATTACCACCTGAGGGGCGCAAACATGGGCACTCACTAAACATAGTTGCCCACCACAAAAATTTCAAAGTCCTACTCGTGCTCATTGACAATGGATTCAGCCTTAATGTTTGCCCTTTAAGGACTACTGAATGGTTAGGGATAGAACCTGAAATGGCCAAGCTATATGTCCTAGAGGGGGGGGGGGGGGTTGAATAGGACTATGCCAAATTAAAGTAAAATCAGCGGAATAAAAGTAAATAGATAGCCTTACAATTATAGATCAATTCACAAAGCTGTAATCAATTCAATCTCAACAAATAAGTATTGAGAGGTTGATACAAATTCAGTTTTAAGGACAACCTTACACCATAATAAACAAGGGCTTATGGTAGGACAACCTTATTCTAGAACATCTTTTGAATCAATATCTCAATCTGAATAGAAATAACTAAATAGCAAGGAATTGAAATAAAGTGCAGAAATAAAGATCTAACTTATTACAACACTCCCCACACTTGCTTGAAATATAAATTGTTACAACATTCACATCCACGAGTACATCTCACAAAATTGAATGATAAATGATATAAAATTTAAGAAAGCATTCAATCCACAAGACAAAGAGTTATAGTGGTTCGCCTGTGTGTACACCAACTGTCTTTCAACAGCCACACAGAATGCTACTCCACTCCTAATATCCTCACACAGGGGATATTAGCATTTACTATCAAATAGGCTTTCACAGGTTCACCCAAAACCTTTACAATTGTGTCTTTTTAGCTTGGGCTTACACAATTCAAAAACCCACACTTCTGAGTTTTCTGGCTCTCCTCAGATAACCACACAAATTGAGATTTTTCTGGCGAATCTCAAACAAAAACCAAAATAGAACGGAATTTATAAAATTGTAAAATACCGAGACTTCTCCTTTTCGTAACAGCCCGGTAAAACCAATTGGAGTAGATATTTGAATATAGAAGTTCAATGTCCACAACTCACTTTAATATGATTCTAAGTTCTAATTGATTTTAGATTTAAACCAGTTGGGCGTAGCTATATTTGATTTTGATTCCAAGAAGAAGGAATACGTTAATTCCTCTTTTCAAATGAGATTAGAATACAGAAACAAAATCAAATTAAATAAGCTAGCAAAAAGAGAAAGAAATTATACACAAAATAGCTTTAAAAGAAATACAAACTTATCTCAGAGTGGAGCCTTGAATTCACTTAATTTTCAATATAAAACTCTAAAATTCGTGTGCTATTTATAGCTGCAGAAATTCGTCTTCGACTGGTCCTAGGGTCACCACGACTGGTCTTGGAATAAACTGATTTTTGAATTTTTGAGTGCGATCGCATCAGACCGTTGTACGTCTGGTCGTAGGCAGTCCATGACTGGTCGAAGGTAGCCCACGACCAGTCGAGACCCCTCTACGACTGGTCGTGCAACAATTGATTTAGTCACTGGAGTTTGAATCGAAGCATTACGACTGGTCGAGGGTCGAGTCGAGACCATCCCACGACCGGTCGAGCAGACTCCAGGACTAGTCGTAGCCGAACCAGAAAATTCGATAAAATACAACAATTCTAGGACTGGTTCTTGAACTTCTTAGACCGGTCGAACCAGTGCTAGGACTGGTCGAACAAGGTCTAGGACTGATCTTAAAATAGACCAAAAACATGTAATAATATTCATTTGAATTATGTATCCAAAGTGACCTACCCTAAGGTCAATCTAATGGTCTATTAAACTTGAAATATGAAGTATGGACATTGAACACTTCATTCGCTTTAGACTTTGATCTTTACGAAGCTTGAGTTCTTCTTGATGTAGCTTGACTACTTCAGAAGCTTTAATGTCACTATGAGTTGTACTTGAGTCCCGTACTTTTATTTGAATCTCGAACTTCCATTTGCACTTGAATCTTGAACTTTCACTTGCACTTGAACTTGAGTCTTGACCCTGAGTGTTTCTTTAAAATCTTCTACATTGTAGCTGGAACTATCATGAGGCTTGAAGAATTCTTTAAACTCGACTTCAAGTGTTAACAAGGTGTCTCGAAAACACAAGACATACGAAGAAGTTTTGACACACAAAATTTGGCAATCAAAGAGGAATCAAATCATAGCACTTACAGAACCATCTTCCTTCAGACCCAGTACCATGAGCGTTAGAGCCTTCGATAATTCTCGAAGACAGGTTGAGGCAAAAATCGACCTGGAGTTGCAAATCAGACCAGACATGACCATTGTCACATTTCAGGTCATCGACATTTCTGCCTCATTCAATCTTCTGTTGGGAAGACCATGGCTCAATGCTGTTGGAGCTATCCCATCTACCCTCCATCAAATGATCAAATTCCCTTTGGAAAATTGAATCATTTCAGTATTGGCCGAGCCAAAAACCATCCTACTGGTGACGATCAATATCCCAGAAACCGACATCCCTATGATCAACGTGCAGCATACCGAAGGTGACGTATCATATCACAGTTTCGAGTTAGAAATTGTGAACTCAATCGCTAATCCACACCCCCTCGTTGCTGAATATGTCATTCCCCCTGCTGAGCGATTAATCCTAAATTACCATACCGAGTTTCATGAAAAAGGTATGGTGATAAAACCCGCACCTGCCAACTTACAAAGACAGGGACTGGGATATCAGCCAACACCAGATGATCAAGCTGAAAGGCCGAAGAAGGGTCAACCGTTTAAGTACACACCCATCAAGTTCATCAAGGCTGGGACAGTTTGTGAAGACACGATGATGTCCCTTGAGGAACAACTCCAGCAACTCAAACTCACAGAACATGCTAACCTGGAGTTCATCTGGCCACCGATAAGGTGGGATACGATCCTCAGGACAACGAAGGCACATCCAAAGCCAGGGGCAGAACCCCCAGACCCACCACACGAGGCTAGGGGCAGGGAAACAGGGTCATCCACAGGAGACATAGAACCAGGAGTGCCGCTTGAAGGAGATACAGGCAAGAAAAGAGAGACACCCATTTTCACTCACAGTCATGGGGACACGTCCCCACCACTAGCTCAACAACACAAGGAGCAAAAGCAGCCCATCCATTGGATCGACAAAGGGAAGTGGCCCTCACTTGATTGGACGGACGTCAAGGTTCCACCGCAAGGTGAATCTGAAGAGCCCGAAGAGCTCTAGCTTCTGGGTGAAGAGATCGAATTCGATTCCGACTCCGAGCCCAGCCCGACAGACATCATGGTCATCAAAACAGGTGACCTTTAGGAACAAACAGAGCAGAGCAGCAGGGTCGAAAGGGGGAAAGAACCACAATGGTCAGCCATCCCCCTGATAATCGAATCAGCCGGTGAACCATTTATAGGTGCCAGTCCAAAAAAAAAAATGCCAATGTAAATAGTAGTTGGTACCCCGAACTAGGACAGGATCAATCATGGTTCGTAACACCATCTTATTCGGGACCCCGTGGCGACACAAAAAAATCAAAAACCTTCAAAACACAAAAACATCATATATTCTGAAAAATACAAAAAAATCAAATATTCCTCAAAACCACAAAACACCAGAAAATTTTCAAAAAACAAAAACAATCGAAAAGTTTTCAAAAATCACCGTGCCAAACACTTCGCATATAGTGCCTGAATTTGAGGTTGACTCCTATGATTTCGATCTAGAGTTAGACATCGAACTCATGGGTTTGGATGAAGCCCTGGATGAGGGAAATGATGATATAGCTCTCGAATTCAAGGATTCTCTTGAAAAATTCGAAATAAAGGCCAATGTTGTAGCAGACGACTTCGAAATTGTGAATTAAGGGTCAGCAGAATCTCCCAGAGAAGTGCGCATTGGAAGGTCGTTGTCTCTGGAACACAAGCAGAGGATGATGGAGTTTCTGAAACCAAGGTTGTCCAACTTTGCCTTCTCTTACGAGGACATGCCAGGGCTCGATGAGGATCTGGTGGTGCACCATTCGCCAACAAAGCCAGACATGAAGCCTGTCAAAAAAAAGCTTCGGAGAATGAAGCCAGAATGGGCCCTGAAGGTCCGTGATGAAGTCATCAAGCAATACAACGCGGGGTTCCTAGTAGTCTCCAACTAACCGGAATGGCTTGAAAACATCGTACCAGTTCCAAAGAAAGACGAGAAAGTCAGGATGTGCATCGACTTTAGAAATCTCAATAAAGCGAGCCCTAAAGACGACTTCCCCCTGCTTCACATCGACACACTGGTAGATAATACTGCTGGGCACAAGATCTTCTCCTTCATGGACAGTTTCTCCAGTTACAACCAGATCAAGATGGCCATCGAAGATTGAGAGAAAACTTCCTTCATCACACCATGGGGAACTTTCTGTTACCGGGTCATGCCCTTCGAATTGAAGAATACAGGAGCTACATATCAGCGAGCCACGAATGCCTTATTTCATGACATGATAAACAAGGAAATGAAAGTCTATGTGGACGACATGATCGTCAAGTCTCACACAATCGAAGGACACTTCGAAGATCTTAAGAAGCTTTTCGACAGGCTAGTAAAGTTCAAGCTCCACCTCAATCCGCAAAAATGTGTCTTTAGTGCAACCGGAGGCAAGCTGTTAGGCTTCGTTGTCAGTGAAGATGGTATCCGTGTGGATGAGACCAAGACCAAGGCAATCATTGAAATGCCACCACCCAAGATTGAAAAAGAAATTCAGGGTTTTCTCAGGCGAATCCAGTATATCAACCGATTCATCGCATAGCTCACCCCAGTCTGTGAGCCCATATTCAAGCTACTATGAAAGAATTCGCCAAAGGAATGGAATAGCGACTGTCAAGCGACCTTCGATAGGATCAAGAAATACCTACTGAATCTCCCAGTGCCACCTACTTCAAGTAGGCCATTACTACTGTATATCTCTCTCTCGCAACAGAAGCAATCGGATGCGTTCTTGGCCAACACGACGATATAGGAAGAAAAGAGCAAGCGATTTACTATTTAAGCAGACGATTCACGAGCTACGAAGCCAAATACTCCAGCTTAGAAAAGACATGCCTCGCCCTAGTCTGGGCAACTCAACGATTACAACAGTATATGATCGCTCACTCAGTCCTTCTACTCGCTCGCATGGACCCATTGAAATACTTGTTCGAGAAACCAGCACTAACGGACAGGATCGTAAAATGGCAACTATTGCTTTCTGAGTTCGACATCACCTATGTCACTCAGAAGGTAATCAAGGGACAAGCACTGGTCGACCACTTAGCAGCCCACTCCCAGCCTGACTATCAACTGCTGAAGAACTTCTTCCCTGACGAGGACATCCTCCTGATTGAGGAATAAGAAGAAAGAAAGGCAGGAGAATGGACACTCTTATTCGACGGGGCTGCAAACTCAAAAGGGAGTGGAATAGGCGCCATACACTACTCTCCTGATGACGTCCCAATTCCCATATCCAGGCGACTGGCATTCCAATGTACCAACAACGTAGCAGAGTATGAGGCATGCATCGCCGGTCTCAGAGAAGTCATCATCCTCAACGTGAAAAAGTTACGAGTCTTCGGTGACTCACAACTCATCATCAATCAAATAAATGGCAATTGGAAGACCAAGGATGAAAAGTTGATCCCTTATCACGTATATATGGAGAATCTAACCGAGGAATTCAAAGAGATCACATTCTCTTACATGCCCCGAGCCAGGAACTAGTTCGCAGACGCTCTAGCTACCCTCGCCTCAATGTTGGAGATCCCAAAAGGAATTGCTGAATGGGAACTCACCGTCGAATTCCATGAGGAACCTGCATTCTGCCTACAGATTGAGGAAGCTGAAACCTCCCCGAATAATCAACCATGGTACATGGACATCAAAGAATATCTCAAGCATCAGAAGTACCCGGAAGGATCAACACCAGTTGATTGTCACACTATCCAGCGGCTAGCGGCACAGTTTGTGATCACTGGGGGCATCCTCTACAAGCGATCCTTCAACCAAGTCCTTCTCCGCTGTGTGAATGAAGCAGAAGCGGCACAGATCATGTCAGAAATCCACGAAGGACTATACGCCCACACATGAATGGATACATGATGGCGAAGAAGATCTTACGACTCGGCTACTATTGGCTTACAGTGAAGACAGATTGCTGCAAACATGTCAGGAAATGCTTCAAGTGTCAGGAACATGCAAATCAGATCCATGCGCCCGCTTTCGAACTCTATAACCTGACATCACCATAGCCCTTCTTTGTATAGGGATTGGACATCATCGGCAAGATAAGCCTCAAAGCATCAAACGGGAACGAATGCATCCTGGTGGTAGTAGATTACTTTACTAAATGGATAGAAGCAGCATCCTACACCACAATCGTAGCATCTCACGTGGTCAAATTTATGAAGAACAATATCATCAGCCGATATGGGATCCCTCAGGCCATTATTACTGACAATGGTACCCCATTCGTCAATAAAAGGATGGGTGATTTCCTTGACAAGTTCAAGATCCAGCGCCATCGGTCAAGCCCCTACCGCCTTCAAATAAATTGTGAGGTTGAAGCTGCCAATAAAACTATCATCCGTATACTAAAAAAAATGGTGAAGACATATCGTAATTGGTCAGAAATGCTTCATTACACACTCTGGGCCTATCGGACGTTTGTACGGTCTGCTACAGGCGCAACTCCATACGAACTCGCATACGGAATAGAAGCAGTGTTGCCAGTCGAAATTGAAATCCCATCACTCTGGATACTGCTAGAAAGCAAAATCGAGGAAGGCGAGTTGCAGCAAGCAAGATACGATCAACTGCATCTGGCAGATGAAAAGCGCATGCAGGTGCTAAGCCACTCTCAATGTTATCAAAGGAGGATTGCCCGAGCCTACAACAAAAGGGTCCGGAAGAGAAGCTTCAAAGTTGGTGACATGGTCATGAAATGCATCCTACCGCCACACTTGCCAGATCCCAGAGGAAAATTCAAACCCTCGTGGGATGGACCGCTGATCATTCAGGAGGTACTCTAAAGAGGCGCTCTCCGTCTCACCAATCTGAAGGTGAAGATCTTCCCGAGCCCATCAACGCCGACAACGTGAAAATTTATCACGGGTAACCACAACTAATCTTGTTAATGATTACAATCACAAAGCTGCAACCATCACTTTCTCATAAAAAAATGTGTATATACATCTGCCACCTCTCCCATCAGAAACTCCTGTCATTTTTCCCACAACAAAAAAAAAAGGAAAAAACTAAGGCAAAAAAAAAAAAAAAAAAAAAGAGAGAGAAAGGAGAAAATCCCAAAAAGAAGAAAACCCAAAAGGGAAGAGACGAAGTCCATCCCACATCCCCAAATAATCTAACTAAAAAGTAGCTTACGATTGTACTTAAAGTCAAAGATAGGAAGGTAACCAGTTGGCCCGGCTATGAAGGAAGTCTCTCCATCGCTCTCGGCATTTCAAAAAAAAAAAAAAAAAGACATGTCTAAGCAAAATGGGCGAGATGAAAATCCGAAAGGGCGCCTCGAATAAAAACAACGGACATGTAGCGGACTTGGTGAAAACCTGAAAGGGCTCCAAGGGTAAAAACAGCACAGTTGCTAAGGGGCAGGAAAGATAAAAAACCCGGGACAGTGAAAATCCGAAAGGACGCTATGGGCAAAAATGATGGGAAGATCCGGACGTAGTGAAAACTTGAAAGGGCATTGTAAGCAAAAAAATGGTAAGAAATAAAAATAATAAAAATATAATAAAAGTGCAGCTACAGAAGAGGCCAAGACAGCAAGCATCACAGCGAGATACAAAGGAAAGATCAATTGTGAATCAGTTCTCTATCAAACTCTGTTTGAATCCAGGGATGTGATCCCGGACACCCTCTCAGGGAACCAAGACCCTATGAACACAATCTAGGATACTGCATGCAACGTAGGCTGAGCCCAAGATTCTGATCCCAATCATCCAAAGCACAAATCCAAACATAAGTAAGAACTGGCAAATGTGGCACAAACAAAATTTTCCATTTCTTTAGAATGTTTTTTTTTAGTACATTGTTTTCTTCATTTTTTTTACATAAAACCAAAAATCAAAACAAAATATTTTTATGCATATGGGACAAGCAGTTGATCTACATCGAAAACTCCAGGTAAGCTCTTATCTCTCATACATCGACAACCTCTGTCTAAGCCCCTCTATTTCCATACGCAAGTAAAAGGCCTCATCCCTATCCAGGCGGTGTGCCGCGAGCATATCCTCATCATACCGCCGCCCCACTGCCAGTCGACGAGCCATATCCTCACATGTGTGACGAAGGACAGCAATCTCAGAGATCAGGTGACCATGTGTGGCAAGCAAGAAGGAAGGATCAATGAAAGGTCGCTTCTCAAAGGCCTCAAATGAGTCAACAACACATGAAGAGGAAGAAGCAGTATTGCCCACCATATCCCGATCAGCAGCCTCATCCGCTAAATGTCATCCGGGAACTTGACGATAAAGTGACTGCTCGACCACCCATCGCTGATACGGTGTTGTGGCCAAGGGAGGAGCCCAAGACTCGAGCTCCAGCATCGTCGCGTCCAAAGATCCTTGCCAGGAAACCCAGACTCGCCTATACAAAGCAACCAAATCAGAAGGAAGAGGGGCATGCCCAAATCTGGAGAAAGCGAGCGCCGGAATATCCTGCCAGAAACCAAACTGACGAAGGAACCGCACAGGATGATGGTAGGAGCAGTACCCCCGAAGGCCTAGTAACAGCAAAGGAGTGCGAGCTGCACTACAAATCAATGGCAAGCGACAAAGCCAGGTAGCCTCCCAGCTGATCTCCCATCCCCGAAGCTGATAGAGCATGTGACGATACAACGGCTCAGTGGCCTCAGCACCAAGAGGAAGGCCATCAATCAACAGAAAAAGTACGTTATCACGATGGGAATCATGACACACAAGCATAGGGGTCATGTACAGGTGTTCCCATAACCACACCTGGGAGAGGAATAAATCAGGCTCACGTTGCAAATAGAAAACAAAACAAGAAAAAGGGTCAGAGTGAGGAATACCTGAAGAAATGAGCAACAACCTCGGAGAATACGAGTGTGTCCAAGCGAGCATTCAGTGAGCCCCAAGAAGAGCTTCGACAGCACCATAGATATGACGCTCCTACGATGAAGGACACAGCGGAATACATTTAGCAAAACAGCCAGCGATGACTGCCTCTAGCCCGAGAAAAGCTGCTCAGCCAAGACACAAAATATCAGTGCATTCAAGCACTGAGCTGGCGGTCGGATCCAGGTCCCCCACGGGCCGTAGAACAGCGATCGTACAAGACCTCAAGGGAGAGCTCACCAGCCCCACCCACTATAGTAGGAAGGGCAGTAAGAAATCCGAACCAAGAGATCAAATCCGAAGGACAAACCGGTTCAGAAGAAGGAACATAGGCTTTCGAGTAAGAGGAAGACCAGACAAGCGTGAAAACTCCTCCAGTGATGGGCCCAGCTCCAGATCATTGAATGAAAATAAGTTCAACGCTGGGACCTAATCATACGAAGCTGCGCTCAACAGTCGTCAGTCTAGGCGAACTCGATGAAAATGAAGGACCTCCCTCAAGCCCAGAGAGCCCAACTCAAAAAGCTCAGACTCGGTCAAGCTGTCAATCCAGATATGCAACCGCTCAGAACAAGTACCGCGTGGCTGTAACCGACAAGTCCGAATAGGCACACCCTCTACAATCTGAAACCCTGGATCTATCGGTGAATCATAAAAAATGGGCATGCCCTCGTCCAACAAGTCTATCTCGTGATGGTGAAAGAAGCCCGCCTCACCCATCGCATGATGCAAAATGTCCTGGAAAGCTGCAACAGGCGGGCCCGAACCACCAACAACTGTCACATCAGGAGCAGTCTGAAATGAACAAGCCTCGGGAGCTGCAATGCCC
Organism: Magnolia officinalis; assembly: GCA_021015155.1. Taxonomy (NCBI): domain Eukaryota; kingdom Viridiplantae; phylum Streptophyta; class Magnoliopsida; order Magnoliales; family Magnoliaceae; genus Magnolia; species Magnolia officinalis. The sequence goes on from JAJHSJ010000007.1 coordinate 43,205,036, forward strand.
AGAGTACCCCAGTAGCTGACAGAATCTGTACCCTGGAGCTCGACAGAGCTTACTGTCCCATCACTGCCTTGAAATCCGTGCCAAATATCTGACCCAGGCTATCCACAAGAGGTCCATCACCTGTCAAATCCAAGCCATCCAAGCCGCCAAGATGTAACCCGCCACCCATCCAAGCCTAATCCATACCATCCAAACCATCTATCCTCACCATACCACTATCATCCAAACCATCCATCATCACCATACCACCATCCACGCCACCCATAACCAACCCTCCATCAATCAAGCTATCGGTTGCCATAATCACATCATCCTCACCCTCTAAACCATCCACCCTCATTGCGGTAACATCTACAAACCCTGATGGCCCATCAAATCCATCCAACCCAATCAATCCACCCTCATGATCACCATTAATGAAAGAAGGATCCAAGCCACAAATAGCATTTACCTCTCCTAGAAGACTCATTACTCCTCCACCACCTCCATCAATTCATCTATAAATGGATCCCCTCCACCATTTATGGACCCACCTACCTCCTCACCCCTCATAAACCCATCATGATCAGCCATGATAACAGCAATAGAAGGAAAGAAGAAGACAAAAAAAAAAAGACAAAAGAGAAGAAGAAAAGAGCAAAGGGACAAAAGGATGGGACAAAGGGAATGATCGGACGGTTTGATCCGGCAAGGAGGGATAGAAAGGAGGCAAAAGGAATAAGCAGAGAAGAGGGGTACTCTCTGGAAGAAAATATGAACGGAGGCGGTAATTCGATTACTGCCTGTGGTGCTCCAACCACCGCCTTCAGATTTGACGTTTTGCATCGCTGCAGCACTGATAAGATAGGACGGGAGGAAAAAAGTCATCGGGCGGCAATTCGCCTACCGCCCGCGGCAGTCCAACTACCGCCCAGACCCACTTTCGGGTGAATTTTGGGCAGGATCTGCTTCGGAAGGCCAGGACCTAGAAACAGACCTCTATGTACTCAATTGGGACTGCAAAACTGACATTGATAGAAGGCAACACTGAACAAGCTAAATTTCATATAAACATTGGATTACATAGGCAAGGATACATGATTACATGATGCAATGAACTAATTATCATCAGGAAGATAAGTGTCAGTGTCCTTGCGGCGAAAGTGGGGCCCCAAGATCACTCCTCTAGCGAAACGTGCGCCGCCACCAAGAGCGTACCCGGGCTGCAAGATCGGACCGATGTCATGCTGCTCGCACCAGGAATTGTACTCTCTGTCTGGATCAACGAAGGCACTAGCATCGTAACCCTCCAAGGCGGTCACTAACTCTCTCTCTCTCTCTCTCTCAGGCACCGATCTCCAGTCAGAAGGCCCAGACGGTGGGCTAAGTGGCACCAAGGGACTGCCAGTCAACTGCCAAAAATGTCTCTCCCCCAAGTACCATTTTGTCACACTTGGGTTCTCCAGGATACTGCGTCGTCGTGAGGCCTAAAAGGCCTCCTGAGCTCCAGGGGTGAGCGTCGCATTCGACCGGAGATACGACCTGGTATGGAACTGCAAAAGAGGAGAAAGAGTCAAAGGCTGAAACATAAGCAGAAAACAGGCAACACATGGGCAACACAAAATGAGGCAAAGATGCTCACATCATCGGGAACAAGGGCATCAATGTTCAACCTCCAAGCAAGATTGAAAAACATACGCATGCAGTTGCGGTTATCTTTGTACCACAACATCATGCGAGGAAAAGGAGACGAATAATCAATCAAGGTGGGCGCCAAGTGGGAAAAATGATTGAAAAGCAGACCTGTACAAAACCGCGATCAGAAAAGACGCACCAGATCATCCCCATGGAAAGCTGGGCATAAAGGAGGCCAAGAAAGTACCTCGATGACTGGATAAAAGCCAGTCAAAGATCGGCTGATACAACAGTTGGACCTTGTCCAGCCCTTCGTACAAATGGGCCAGAATGGCCGCATTCCAATTATATGGTGTGGAAAAATTGATATCTGCCACGAGCGACAACAGGCGGGAACTCACGAGCTCATTCCCATGGTAGAAAATCATCACACCCATAGTGTACAAAATCAGGGCACGACCTTTCACCACAGTCGTAGCTTCAGTCTCAGGGATGCGCCTGGCAAAGTTCAACGATAGCCAGAGAAGTTTAAATCGAGGACCGGTAAAGTCTCCAACATCTGGCATCATCCCCAATAATCCCATCCAATCATCCTCAGTGGGCACCGAAAGGTAATCCTCGAAAGGGATGGATCCTCCGTCATACCGAAGGCCCAGCTGCATGTATATATCGTATGGGGTAATACCCCACTCTCCAAAAGGCAGATGGAAAGTATGGGTCTCAAGATGCCACCGCTTAGTCAAGCAGACAGGAGAGACATGTTCGTCTTGCTCAAACGAACTCGGAATAGGTATGCAAATGGCGTCCGCTCCAAAATCTCAAAGAACAGTGGTTGCGGGTCATGAAACCAATCAGGCCAATATGTCCTGACCCCTCGCCCTCTCAGGACCGCAGGAGCACCACCTTCCCGAGCTATGTTAGACAGGTGCCGCCCCTCTCGTGGCACGTAACATGGATCGGTCGACTGACGAGAAGAACTAGCCTCATTTCTGCCACGGCGAGGCATGCTGTACAGGCAAAGTGTACACGTAAGTATCCATTTCAAGGCCCAAGCCCATTTCAAAAAGCCCATCTTAAGGCCCATTTCAAGGCCCAAGCCCATTTCCAAAAGCCCATCTTAAGTCCCATTTCAAGGCCCAAGCCCATTTCAAAAAGCCCATCTTAAGGCCCATTTCAAGGCCCAAGCCCCATTTCAAAAAGCCCATCTTAAGGCTCATTTCAAAAGCCTATCTCAAGGCCCATTTCAAAAAAGCCCATCTTAAGGCCCATTTCAAAAAGCCCATCTCCAAGGAGCCCATTTCAAGGCCCATTTCAAAGGCCCATTCCCAAGGCACATTTCATAAAACCATTTTCAAAGGCCCCTGTTGTCTTGAGTAAGACCCACCTTCACCACGCATTTTAACAAAGGTGTCTGGAAATGTCAAAGTCATGATGTGGGGTCCACTTGGAAAATCCCACTCGTCCATCGTCCACCAAAAAAGGCCAACTATCAAGATCTACACCTTCCATATACACAAGTAGGTCCCAGATCATCCATCCAACGGTCCAGATCATCACTAACAATTTCAAAAAAAAAAAAAAAAAAACACAAAAGCACAAAAAATAAACGAAAATTCCAAGGGTGGGGCTCCTTTCTTATCACACCCCAACTCCAGAAAAAAAAAATAATAATAATAAATACACCAAGGTCTTCTACCAAAGCTTTAGCAAAAATGGCCCAAGTCTCAGCCACATGATCAGATTACATGAAAAAAAATATACAGGGAAATAAAGGCCGGATGAGAGAAAACTCCCCCCAAGATAGCTCCAGGGACCACAATGGTTCTCTGGACGTCCCAAAGAGAGAATTCAAATAGGGAAGGAGGTGTCACTGGATGGACCGGTGCATGGCTCGGACCACTGGACCAAAGAGCGGACCGGCAGTAGCCAGACTGCCGCGGGCGGCAGTCCGACCGTCGCCTGACTAAAAATGCCCTAGGGTAGCGGGCCTGTCTCTTCAGGTGGGTGGGAGTGGCCGGTTTTCCCTTCTGTCCACCGGATAATAACATTATAAAAAAATAAAATAAAATAAAATTAGAAATATATATAAGTAATAAAAGATTCCTCTCAAATTCTCAAGATAAGTTCAAATTCTCATGAGAAATTGAAAGTCCCCATCTTTTGCCCACTAGATAATGATCCCATAAAAGACAAAAGAGAAAATACAAAAAAAAAATACAATATATATATATATATATATATATATATATATATATATATATATATATGATAAAAAATAATAATAATAATAAAACAAAAAAGGGAAAGTGTAAATAAAGTTTTCCAAAATCCCCAGGGAGTCTATCTCTATGTTAGGGTAGCCCTTTCCAAATAAATAAATAAATATAAATAAATAAATAAAACCAAGAATTGCCAAAATTACCAAAGTCCCAAAAAATATAAAAAATTGCCAAAATACAAATCGCCGAAAATTTGCAAGCAAATTCCAAATAATAAAATAAATCCTCTGGGAGTATAACACCAAAAAGGGACACTTCTTCTAAACCAGTTAGCCCCATTAAAATATTAGTGGAGGCCATCTGACTCTGCTACAACTAAAAAACCAAACAATCTCAACCATCCGTGAGATTGGATGGATCTTAAAAAAAAATAAAAATAAAAAATCCAAAAATATTCCAAACCGATAGCCCCATTAATTCATTAGTGGAGGCCATTTGATTTTTCTGCAAATAAAAACCGAACAACGACGTCTACCCGCGAGATCGATCGGATTTTTTTTCAAAAATCCAAAAATATCTTCAAATAAAATCTCCAAGGAGTCTAGCTCCAAAGAGATAATTTTCAAAAGTTTTTCAAAAATGCACACGATACACAGTACACTAAGGAATCTTCCAAATTCCCCAGTTACGGTCAGTGCAAATAGCTAAATAAGATTCGATCTCCTCCGGTTTTCCCTAAGGATAAGTGAATCCGTACATGATACATGTACGATTGCACCGATCTCTATATCTGGACAGTCATACGAATGCTAGTAAAAGTAAGTGGATCTATCTCTGGAAAGAATGGTTAAACTTGAAGTGACAACAATCCATTGTAACTAAAGTATCAGAATCAGTGGACCGCATGGTAAAGGATTACCTGCACATACCTAGTCTGGGATGTTCGCAAAATTTGATAGATTTCAAGTCGGCGTAGTGAGTTCCCCGTAAGGCCGCACCAACGCGCAGGGTAGCTAACCACTTTGACGATCAAGTGGAAAGAACACTCCTAGGGTAATTATATAACAAATGAATGATAGACCTAACAGTACGAGAATCCTCGTAAAGCCGTGACAAATGTGCAGAAGCCCTTACTTTTTAAACTTACCCTCCAATGTTGTTAACAATCCGATGTGAAAGGGTTGTGGTTGGTGATCCGTAAAGCCACGACGAATGCGCAGGAGATAATCACAACGATTTCCTTGACCCTCGTGATATGTGCAAGTCATCTTTTTCCAGACAGTCAACTGACAATGATACAATGGTAGGCAATAGATTCGAATAACTATCCTTTTTTACCAGAAAGGTGGGGTGTCCACTCGCTTTGGCCTTTGGTTGCTTGCAACCTCGGCCAAAGAGGGGCATCTGTAGACACCCCACCTAAGCTAATATCTTGAGAAGGCTAAGACTACCCGGGAACCATGATCATAACCTAACCTTAACCCTAATCCCATCCTAGACCTAACCCTAATCCCAATCCTAGCCTACACCGAACCCTAACCCTAGCCAGACCCTAGTCCAGAATCCCCAAAACTCCCCAGTCACAACCTGAAACCTTGATCCAAGCCATTCAGTATACACACAACCTCGCCTATACTCTATACCCTGGCCAGAACCCCCTATCCGTACCTCAATCCACCACTTTGAGTCCCAGAAACCCAAAACAGAGACCACTAGATGAACCAGAGCACCACGCGAAGCCCACACGTATGAATCCGGCCCGAACCAGGCCCGGGCGGTAGTCTAAGTACCGTGGGCGATAGTCTGACTACCATCGCCCGTGGCTCGCGTGTGAACAGCTGTCCCAGCATCCAAAAGTTAACTTTCCTTCAAAATTACCCCCCTACCTTCACTATTTACCAATTTACCAGCCCCATAAGCCAATGAGAGTGTGCCATGTGACATATCTCTCCTCTCCACCAACCAACACATGCCACCTCAGCTTTTTACCCTCTCAAATCCAGTAATTACAACAATATCATTGGAGAAGGCTATAAATAGCCCTCTCCTCTTCCCATTTCAACGTACCTCATCCAAGGGAAAGAGAGAGAGAGAGAGAGAGAGAGAGAGAGAAAGGAGGAGAGTGAGAAAAAGAGAGAGAGAGAAAGGAAGAGAGTGAAGTAGAGGGAAGAAGCTCTCAAACCTTCCAAGCCCTAATCTTTTAAGCCACCCCCTGGCCTTCCTCTTGACCTTCCCAATCCATAAACTTAACCTAGTATGGTCATGGTTCAGTCCGTGTCTTAACTTATTCAAAGATCAAGCCAAAGATCCACCATCATACAAGCATTCATCATGACATCTATTCCCTTCCCAACCCCCCTGCTCCTCTAGATTTTTAGTGAACGTATGCTCTGTGACTTGCCGTAGACCGGATCCTGTCACATCAGAAATTCCTAGTAATCTAGTCCACCCTTTTTACCTTTTTATATAAACATCATCACATCCGCTTTCTAGGCACGCCGTCGGACGTATGCTCTGTGGTTTGCAGAAATCTCGGATCTTGCCACATCAGAAATCTGTGTGTGTGCCTAGTCCCATCTCGACCATAACATCCATCATCCCTTGAGATTGTTTTGTCACACTAAGTAGAGACCGTACATTTGTACGGATAGGGAAGGTGCTTAATCCCTTCCCTCTTTGTAACCGAGGTCCCTTACCCATAATCCTGGACCGCAGACCAGGAGTCAATTTAAGGAAGGGGAGTCTTCGGATTTCCCCAACCTTGCGTATTCTGTAGTTCTAGCCAACAGTGGGATTCTGAAATTTTTTGGCTAGTGGCGACTCCAATATACACACTTAGCCCAATCATCCACCACAAACATTAACATGCCAAATCAGCGTGGGCGGCGATTTTCAGTGTCTACAAGACTGTTCTCCTTGTATTCCAATTATGTATTTCTCATGCCTAAAGTACATGTATAGATGTTAGTTTGATCAATGTCATCTTTTTTTGTTGATATCTGTCCACGCATCTTTACTTTCATAAAATAAATGCCTGAAAATTAGGTTCTATGGATTTTCTGGGATCACATTGTGTTTGACAATTGTGAAAATCTTTGAATCGTCCTCATTTGGTGTCTGTTTGGGTTGCATAAAGTGGATATTTTTAGACTGTTCTTGTGATAATGATATCTTAAAAATTAAAATGGACATTTAGTCTCTGTTCTACTGAGAATAGACTGTTCTTTTGGAATTTCACATAAAGGATAGATGTATACATTATAGTATGATGAAGGTACACATGACAATTATGGATTTTTCCCTTCATTTGGGAATAGACTGTTCTCCTTGGAATCTAGTTATTAAATTTTCATTTGGTTAATGTACATGTATAAGCAATAGTTTGATCAATGTATAGATGATAGTTATCAATGTTCTTTTTGTTCATGCTGAAAATAGATTGTTATCATTTGAGTATACAGTTATGAATATTTCTACTCTAATGTACATGTATAGATGATAGTTTGGTAATTAAAGTGGAGACTTAGTCACCGTTCTGCTGAAAATAGACTGTTCATCTAGATTGTTACATACAGTGGATATTTCTGGACCTTTTTGCAATATATTTGTAGTTATGAGAAATTCTATTCACCTAGTTGCAGTGTTACTTTGGTATATCTCACATGGATTTTCTGTTGTTGGTTTTCAACGAATCTAGGTTCTTGGTGTAATGTTTACCCATAAATTTCACTCTGTTTCACATTCAGTTTAGACTATTGATTTGCATTAGAATCCTGTTATCTTATGGATGTGTTTTCCAAATCTGGATCCACTTTTGACAGCTATATTGTTTCTCAAAATGTTTTTCAATATGGACTAAACCCAAATGATACACTATGGAATTTTAAGACATATTGGGTTTGACAAATCCGGTTATCTTTCAAACTGTACCATTTGGGGTTTCTTTGGGTTGTAGAAAGTGTATATTTGGGGTAATATACACCTGATAATGATTTAATTGCAAGTAGTGTTGGAGATTTGCAGACTGTATTTGTATCAATAGACTCCGCGAGAAACAGATTGAGAGAATGGATGATCTTGCAACTATTGTCGGTTCGGACCAGGCATCGGGACGTTATGTCCAAGGCAGTAAGAGTATAGTAGCATCAGCATCATCATCTCGTCTTCAAGAAGAACTCAATGATGCATGGAGAGAGCTGGATGATGACCTCGATGATACAATTGACCTGTCAAATGATTATGTCACAGACTCCATAGGGACCATCCCATTTTCGCCAGACAGTCCTTCGATGGGACAACGCGACTCACGTAGCACTGCCACTCACACAGCTGATTCCAATGCTACTCGAAGTGGGAGCACGGAAGGAAACGATCGCGCCCTCCTCATCCTTGTGAAGTACTCGGGGCCTCTCTACAGACCTTTGCCGACTCAATGCTGAAATTTGGCCTCGGCAAGTCAGTGAATCACACTTCCAAAGTACTTGATGTACTAGAAGAGGTCCAGGGCCTGACCAACTCAGAGTTTTTTGAGGTTGGTCAACTCTTAAGTAAGGACAAGGATCTGACATCGTTCTTTGTGAGTCTGTAACCTAAGTGCCGGCGCATTGACCGGTTGAAGAAAACACTTCATGACCACTTTAGTGATCGAGGTGTCAGATCCATCTGAGAATTTAATATCTTTGGTTATGTTTTCTTGGTTGTTAGTTGTTGGTATGTAATAACTTTGATATACTTAATTTTCTTAGTTTTTTTTTTAGATTTATTTTTTTGGACTGACACATATGGTGGTATATACGTAGTATATACCAATATGACAATTATGTTATGACGATAATTTTTATGTAATTAACATCTTTTATATGGTTTCACATGCATGCATTGGTAATTTTATTTTCTTAAGACAGATAAGACCATACAATCCGCTTGCTTGGAAGGGTACGTACATACAATTGGATTTTGTTTTCATTTAGTATGTCTATTTGTACTTTACAATGCTACTCGATAGGACAATACTACTTGTAAACTTCGTTTGCGAATTTCTATTCCAACACATGAATCTCATGCCAATTACGTCCATGTCATTGCAGATGGGAAAGAATAAGTATTACGTCGTCTTGGTAGGACATAGGCCTAGAATATACATGTGTTGGGATGATGCTCGGTTGGAGGTGGAGGGCTTCAGTGGAGCGAGACACCACGCATTCAGGAACTAGAAAGAGGCAGTTGCATGCTAGGATGGTCACTTCATCAAGGCATGTGCACTGTCGAGACCTTGCACGGAATCTCGTGCGGTTCGGGTCCCCGCATTTTTTGATGAGCTGGACATTCACCATTCTTCGTCTTCGTCCATCCGACAGACGATGCAGGCGGCATAGGCGACACAGGCCATGGTTTCTAGGGCCTTGTCGACTGATGATCTTTCCCCATCAACCTGATCAGATGGAGAGATATTTTGTGTTCTTCTAGTTGGCGTCGGTGTCCTTTTTCTTGTCATCCTTGTTATTTTTAAATTCTAGCCCAACACGGATGACTGTAACTCTTTATATGTCACTTGTTTTCCTCTCTTTTTCCCACACAACTTATGTTTCTCATGTTTTCATACATCTCTTTTTTAGACTGCCGTATATTTTTTAAGATCTATCTGTATCACACCACTGCCACATGACGTGGTCCATGCGGATACGTGGACATGTTCCATGGTGATAGTGATATTGATTGAATAAACTAGATATTACCGGCGTTGATGAGACATACATCAGTGGGCCCCACACAATTCTATGACCCGAACAAGCTATAGGCATGTGTTGGTAAGCGACAGGACTTGCTACTCCCACTGACACTAGGTAATGGCTAGTGGTCGGTGCTCTGTGGGCCCCACCACAATGTATGTGTTTAATCCATGACGTCCGTCCTCATTTGCGCATCGTTATACGGTGTGATTTTAAAAATTACATATATCCAAAAATCATGTGGACCACATTACAGGAAACAGTGTTGATTGAGGGTCGACCTTAGAAAACACCAATGGGGTCCACATGCAGTTAATATTCTTTGATATCTGTTTTATATCTTGTAACACCCCGTACTTTCCAGTACTCGAGTGTTATCATGTGATTTAATTTAATACAAAAATAAAAATAAAAATATAGTATAAACTAAAAATATACTATGAAATGATACTAACATAATTTATAAATATTTGAAGTTTCATGTTAAAGGGATATGTAACTATAATCCTTATCATATGCATATATTTACAATATCATTAGTATAAATTACAAACTATAGATTTTGTAATACATGAAAATAACATATATGTATATATATATATACATACATTAATCTATGCTTACTTACATTCATATAATTTACATGTATTAACAATTTGTGATAATATAAATTATATATGACAAAGTATATAAGGAAAATAATTTCTAATAATAATAAAAATGATAATAATAATAATTATTATAATAGTAAATAATATTATTAAAAGTAGTGTAACATAATGTTTAGTGTCATAAAACCAGATCAGGCTATATACCTGTAACTTGACCCTTGGGTCTTAGCTTAAATAGTCCCTTGGACCTTTTTAACCGTTAACGTCTGATTTCAGAATAATCTGACCCTCAGATCAAGGTAAATCCATAACTAGACTCTTCAATCGGTTAGAAAGGCCCACCTAAGACTTGGTTGTGCCTGACCTTTGGTCAGGGGACCCATTTAGTCTCATAGAGCATCATGGACAAAGTGGATATGTCAATACCGTCCTTGTGGGCCTCACCTTTGACGAGTGTGTATGGAGTGTGCGTGCACCCACTGTGCACGGGACCATAAAGCTTGGTCAGACGGGTCTGACCCGCCAGTAGCCGAAAAACGAGAGATATCTCCTTTCTCTTTTTTTTTTTTTTCCTTTTTCTGTTTCCCGCCAGCGGGCTTTTAAACGAGCCACACTCGTTGTGATGAAGTGCGGCCCACCATATGACATCGGAAGGCCGATCTGATCCGTCCATCAGATGCGGATGCCTCCCCTGACCAAAACCCAATGGGTCCCGCATGTAGACGTGATCATCTGTGCACACGAACATCGGCTGAGGAGAGTTGTGTGCAACCAAACTTTCTGGAAATGGAAACCGCCCTTGCAAGCCAGCTGTCGTGATCCATGTGAAGGGTCTCTACCTAATCTTGGCCATCCATCTAAGAAGATCTCCTCCGTCCATTCCAGACCACCCTAGGGTTTTCTACCCACCGTAAAGAGAAACCATAGATGGTTTCAGTTTTACTAGCCGAACTCGAGGCGGTTGCAGATAGAATGAATCCTGACCATTTGGGTTCAATCCAACGGTCTAGGTAGGGCCAGAAACATTATAAGATGGGTTGGGATCGAGCTCAAACAAAAACCCTACCACCACTCCCGCAGAAACCGAGACAACAACCGCTTCTTTCTCCCTTTGAACTCATCGATGAAACAGCATTGGACCTTCGGTTTCTTGCATCTGCAAGCTCTATTGCACCCCTAAGAATCCTCCCATGCTATCGGATTGAAGTGAGAAGCAATGGGGAGAGATCTGCCATTGGAGTTGTCTCCTTCTTCCTCGTTTGAGCCACACCAAACAGAGTCGATTCGGGCCAAATATGGGGTCCTGTGATTCCGCTGGACCTGCAGCAGGTAAAAGAAAAGAAAAAAAAAAGAAGAAAGGAAGAAAAGAGAAAGAAGATGGAGGGGGCGTGCTGCCGTCGTGCCGCACCACCTCGAACCAGCTCAAACCGAGTCCACCCACCTCGCTTCGAGACATACCTTTAGGCGTCGGTCTGGTACATATTGCAGGTTTTCTAAATCGTTGGGTAGTTGTGTTGTGACGCTGAATCGTCACCGGGTTGGGACTGTTGTAATGAGCCAAGTCAACTTGTCTCCTTCCATAGGAGTTAACTCGACATTCTCCTAGTCCATGGTTTAGAAAAAAATCGAATCTATAGCAGCCATGGATCCTTCAGGACCAGGCCATGGTATGATGCTTGAACTCGACTCCACCAGTAATTTCCCTGCTAAGTTAACTCAACAGAGCAACTCGATTTGAGGTGATCTCAGTGGGCCACGCCCTGCACCAGCTGTGGGCCACAATCAAGGCCGAATTCGCAGCAGGGTTGGGGCGAATGATGTCCCGGAACTAGGTCAGGATCTGGCCAAAGAACAGTTCCAAATCAGGGCCGAAGTTAGACCTCAAAACTGGGCTGGGACTGGTCCTCCTGATGGGCTGAATATGCTTTCAAATGGGCCCTCGGATGGGCCGAAAATTCGGTAGAAAACAAGCCCTTGTTGGGCTCCGAAATGAGCTAAGAATAGGCCTGAAATGTGGGTCACCATCAAGTCCGAAGTTGGGCCTTCATCAGGCCATACAATGAGAATGAAAACTCCGTAGGCCGCACTATATATGTTGTGGACCGCACCATATAAATGGGTGGGCCGCACTACATACAGATCTGTGGGCCGCGCTTGAGTGAACAACTTAGTGGGCCGCACCACATAACCAGGTGGGCCTCACATACCGGTCAGATGGGCCACATTATATCAGCTAGTGGGCTGCCAGGTTGGGGCAAATCAGGCCCAGGCCAGGCCCAGTTCGGGCTTTGGTTAAGTGTGATTCCAGGCCCAAATCTGGACCATTGGTTGGGATGAAACCAAGTGGGCTTGGTCGTTCTAACGCGGGCCCAGTAGGCCTTATTCATGGGCCCTTATAAACTCCCCTCTCAATTTCAATAGTTAGATAGATTAAGGCCCTGGGAAATTATTGAGATGGATTGGTTAGCCATGAATAGATGGTTTGTACCCAATCTAGTTATTGCAAACAAAATTTTAATAATAGTATTCCATTTAAACCTCCTTAAATATCATCATTAATGTTAGATTATAACTAGATTCATTAAATGATAATAATTATTATTATCATCATTAGGAAATGCCATTATTAGTAAAGATTTTATTATTATTACTTATATTATTTAAGAGGTTATTAGCCATCATAAGAGGATTAGATAAGTTCAGTATATTCAAAAATGGACTTGTGAACCATCATTATTAGTGTTGATGGATTCATGATAGCTCTTATGAGTATTAATCGATCTGTTGTATAATAATAATGAGAATAATAATAATAATAATACTTTAGGATTCAAATCCTAAGACCCAAGTGTAGGACTAAACCCTAGGGTGAAAACCCTAATTCCACATTAAAACCCTAAGTAATCTAAACCCTAGGTAGTGATTAGAACTTGGACCTAATAGTACAAGTTCATGATTTGTGGTAGGATACATTTCTAAGGGCGCAAGTACTTAATGACACTAGAAGGCGATTCAAAGTATAAGGTGATGATTCTTCCCCTTGAGCTTTCCATATTCTCATTAGCTTAAGTTATAGTTTTTTTATTTAAATTCATAACTGATATCTCCCTTTATAATCATATATGTTAGTTGGTGGAAATTGAATTTTTGTCTTACATGCTTTATGATTATCCTGTATAATTGTTCATGCTTGTAGATTATTTGTGGATTGCTTACAGAACTTACATTGGTACATTGGTGGGAAATTCCCACATGAATGTACACCTATACTTGGGATGTAACTTGACTGGTTGTGATCGTAATGGACTTTCGACTCGGTGGTTATTGAGTGGTGGTCTAGATGGATCATTGATGTGGGCCTACCATCCAGGGTTGTTGTGCCCAATAGTTTTTAAGGATGGTCTTTATCGTATGGTTTTGATATTCGCCCTATGTGGCATATTTTGATACTCGCCCTACGTGGTTTTGTTTGATATTTTCCCTACATGGGTTTGATGTACCATTTCTATACAACCATGCGATGGTAAGCCCCATATACCATAATATGATTGGCCACTAGTTGACGGGTTTCCATTAAACATCCTAAGATGGTAGCCTCATGGGCCGGGAATGGTAGTCATGGGATACTATGCCCGAGCCGTCGGCCTACGCTGGGCCATGTGCTCCCCGTAGTGATCGTAAGCTTATTTAAATTGGTTGGCTGTAAATGGACTAATAATGACTTGGATAATCATGCATACATAGCACAAACCAGCATCTATTGCTATCGTACGTGATGTAAGTATCGTTCCATTTGCATGATGTGTCTCGGGTTCGATGGTTGCATTATTGATGTATGTATCGTTCCATCTGGATGATGTGTCCCGGGTTCGATGTTTCGACTGGATGATGTTCCCAGGTTTGATGATTGCATGGGTGGCGGCCGACTGTCCACACGGATGAGCATCCCCAGGACGTGAGCGCATTCCATACATCCATGCACTTAATAAGACTACATTTACTCTGTTTTGGTTGTCTGGATGTTTTATATTATTTCTTACCTAATGCGACGGTGTGTAATCTTGATGGGAGTTCACACTGAGTTAGCCACTCATCCATCAAATAAATATAACCGTACAGGTAGCACAGGTGGCTTAAGTGACTTTCAGGTTCAGGCTGATGAGGAGTCGGGTACAAGTGCCAGGGTTGCATGACTACATCTACCTCGAGGAGCTGCGCGGTCTTCCAGCTTATGTTTAAATCTTATGTTATTTTCTTGTACTAGATCAAGTGGATTCTTGTATTTGTTATATTTGAGACATTGGTTTTTATAAGTCATTATGGGCACTCTCTTATATATTCTAAATGATAATAAAATTTTCATTTATGCTTACTTGTCCATTCTATGCTCATCTGCATACTCTGATAAAAGAAGAAAAAAATATATTTAACCATCCTTTAAGGTTAACACTCGGGTTTTTGGGAAACGGGTCGTGTACTCAGGTCCTGAAGATTTGGAGCGTTACATATCTCCATCTGCGCCAGTATGGCATTCATGAATAGATTTGATGCGAAATTATTTGGTAAAATAATGGGCTTAATGTTATATCTTAATGTGGTGTGGTCCACCTGAGATATATAGCCCTCTAATTTTTGGGACAACGGTGTAAGATGATATGTCAAAATGGATGAAGGGCATGGATGAAACAGTTTCATCATGGGGTGACGCAGAGAGCACGGACTCCCCTGCCACGGAGTTGATGGCAGGACACCAATGCAATCCGTCCATTAGCGGAAAACAGTTATAACCATCCTTTCCAAGTAACGTTAGCTCGGGTATATCAATCCTATGGATGACATGCAATCCCATGCCCATCTAAACACAATCACTCCATGCATTCCCAAGAGCCGTCCACCCGTCCAAACACGCCACTAGCTGGGCCGCTGCATATAGCAATCTAGTGGGATTGCATGTAATCCACTGATGTGATCTTGAAACATGTGCAATCCAACCTAGTACAACTCAATCCCATCCAAGCCACCCATCCAAACACGCTCTAAGGGCCCGTTTGGCCGGTCGGATTGGAAGGGATTGGAGGTTAAATCCCGAGATTGGCCGGGCGTGCTAAACAGAGTTGGTGATCTAATCCCAATCCCATGGATCTTAAGACAATCCACTGACAACACCATCATTACCTTTAAATCCCATCCAATCCACCCTAATCCATTCAAATTTTCCTAGGACGTGTTTGGTTCGAGGGATTGGAAGGGACGGGAAGGTTTAATCCTGGGATTAGCCGGGCGTACAATCAGATTGGATATAGCAATCCAGGGATATAGCAGTCCCATGGATCTCAAGACAATCCACTGACAACACCATCATTACCTAGAAATTCATGCCATCCACCCTAGTACCATTCAATCCCTTCCAATCCACCCGGCCAAACGGGCCCTAAATACATCATGGTAGTGTCCACGAAGCACCGACCACCATTTCCCCTCACCTCAAGCACCGAGTTATGACCGAGCTTGGTGTATTGATGGGACGAGGGCACTGAGTTTTGACGGAAAGAGATTGGCTACTCTCCCGGCCACTGGCCAATGGCAGGTGGTCAGTGCTCTGTGAGTCCAACCATGATGTATGTGTTTCATCCATGTCGTCCATAAATTTTTCTAGATCATTTTACGATATGAGACCAAAAAATGAGATATATATACCAATATCAAATGGACCACATTACAGGAAACAGCGATGAATGAGTGTATACCATCGAAAACCTTTTGGGAGCCATGCAAGTTTTGGATCAAGCTTATTTTTGTTTTTTCCCTTTAACTGGGCCTGTATGACCTAATCAACAGATTGAATGTCAAATAAACAGTACAGTGGGCCTTAGGAGGATTTTAATGGTGGATATCTAATCACTATTATTTTCTTGTGGTGTGGTCCACCTGAGATGTATATCCCTATCTTTTTTGGGGTTAAGCTCTAAAATGATTTATAAAAATGGATGAAACACATACATCATAGTGGGGCCCACAAAGCACCGACCATCAGCCACCGTGCTGGTGGCAAGGGGAGTAGCAACCCGTTTTGTTCTGAAAAAGCTCCCGTCATATACGGGACGTGGGCGAAAGCCTTTCGCAGCGAGTTCCTGCGCTTGGAACTTAGGTAGGGCCTATAGTGATTTTTTTTGAGAAATTCACTCCATCCATCCATTTTGTGAGCTCGTTTTAGGACACAAGCCAAAAAATGAGCCGGATCCAATACTCAGGTGGGCCAAAAACGTGAGGATTCATCTACAGTTGAAATATTTGTGTGGCCACAGAAGCTTTGAATCATGCTAGTATTTGTGTTTTCATTTCAACCTAATAGGAATGACGTTATAAACGGTAAAGATGGCATGCAAACATCAATGTAGACGCCAGGAACATTTCAATGGCATGAATTTTCCTACACATTTTCCTTTATTGCGGCCCACTTGAGTCTTGGATCCTGTTCAGTTTTGGTCTCAAGTCCTAAAATGATCTCACAAAATGTATGGAAGGTGTGGATTTCTCACAAACATCATGGTGTGCCCCACCTAACTTTAAGTGTGGTAAGTTCCTGTGGAAGGCTTTTGCAGGAAATCCGTGTCTGCATTGACGTGACGAGACGTCCTGAAGCTGGCAAGTGTACCGTGCATCAGCACTGTATATTTGTATTGACATTAGCAAATTATATGGGTCCCATCATGATAAGGCTTGAGCCAAAAAATAAGACAGATCTAAAGATCAAGTGGAGTACACTTTAAAAGTAGTGGGGGTTGAACATCTACCATTGAAACTCTTTTAGGGGTCACGGAAGTTTCGGATCAACATGAAATTTGTTTTTCATCTTCATCCATGTAATTGTGACCTTATTAATAGATTGGATGGAAAAATAAACGTTATGGTGGGCCCTACAAATTTTTTAATGGTGATTTTTTTTATCTTTTAATTTAATTTTTTTTTAAAAAAAAGAACTCAATCCGAATAGTAGCCAATCCGATCCGACTCGGTTTTCCTAACCGAGTTGGACTTGGTTCAGGTCAGGCCAACAATGCAATGGATTGGATCGAGTCAGATGACCTGAACTCGGTCTCGGATTAGATTGAGTTCGAGTCAAGTCATGAAAATTTCGAATCGAGTTGAGTTGGACCCAATCCGGTCCGACTCGACTCGATGCCCACCTCTACTCAAAAGGATTAGATCTTCCTATCGTGGGAAATTTCGTGAGACGTAGTACATGCACGGCCAGACACAAGATTTCAATCTTGCGGAATTCGATCAACCTTCCATAGTTAAGGAGAAATTGGCGACTAAAAATCCCACCTTTTATTCAGCATCTTTCCTAAACCCGCCCAAACTTACTTTTCAACACTAAGCCAATTATGTACTGAGAGACTAATTGAAGATGAAAATACCCTTGCTTTGCTGGATATATTCCATTCACTCTCTTATAACCCAAAACCTACATATGCACGTTATGTTTATCATTTTTCTTACTAAAATTTCCATTGAACCTCTAGATATTATCATTCTACGTCTGTCATTTTCTATCTTACTCACGGTTACGTGAAATCTTTCAACCTGGTTGCATTTATACACTTCTAATATTCTGGGTTATCTCCGTTTGACTGCAATCTTTCAAAAGGTTTTAAATATTCTTTCACTCCAAAGCACCCTTCTTCAACTTCTTCAACTTGGATTTGGTACTATGGCTGTGGGAGGTACTGATCATCAAAAAAGCTAGTGGATTTGGTACTGAATCCACCCATTTCTCGTGTGTATGATTGACCCATGATCCTTCTTTGTTTTTAGGTGGTTTTCTTTTTCCTTTTTGTGTTTGGTCATCGCACCAATCTTGATTTCTAAGCCCCACCACTCGTCTACAGTCCACCCACTTCCTACGATTGAGAACGGGTTTCACTCCCACCAAAAGCGGATGCAACCGTCCATCTTTCACAAGAGAAAAATAGATTGCCTTTTTTTATACCCTTCACTACCTACCCCATATGGAAAATATATATAAAATGATCCCATGGTGTCAGTTCGTGCTCTGTGAGGCCCACTTTGATGTGTTTTTATCACATTCGTTCCGTCCGTTAGGTGTGCCACATCATGTTCACCTTAAATTCAAAAATCGGGCCGAACAGACACTTAGGTGGGCCACAACTTATGAAACAATAAAAAACATGGATAAACCTCTAGCTTCACTTAGTGTGGCCCATCGTAGATTTGGAATGTTTTTACTTAGCCATGGTGGTGCACGTCTTTTGCACGGTACTGATGTCCTACAGACAAGACACGTTGGAAGCACGTGACAGTCCACGCTCCTTGCCCGTTTTCATTCATTTCTCGGAAGACATTGCATCTCTTTCTCCTAGAGAAAATGACTCGTATTACAGTTCACAGACTTGAGATGAGTCAATAAAGAAAGGGTAATGATCTTAAAAAAAGCTAGTGGGAGGTTGGATTTAAATTAAAATTCATTTAGACCTAGAACCCTATCATTTGAGAGATTGAACATTGAACATTGAATATTCTACATCTCCAAAGAAACGGTTCTATGAGGCTACAACGAAGTATTTTCTTCAGATAAGTATAATTTTAATTTTCTGTATTTGGTTTGTAAGATTGCCAGAAAATGTTTCATTTTTGGTTTTGACTGAGTTAGCCAGAAAATCTCAGTGAGTGAGGTTTTTAATTGTGGTAGCCCTTAGAAAACACAATTGTGAAGGTTTTAGGTGAACCTTGGAAAACCTATTTCATAGTGAAAGCCAATATCCCGTGGGTGAGGATATTGGGAGTGGAGTAGTTGTGTGGCTATTTTCTAACAGTTGGTGTACACACAAGTGAACCACTATAATTGCTGGAGTTATGGTGAATGTTTATTATTGTGCATTTGTGGTGAATGATTGTAATTTATTTTCTGCACATGCATGTGGTGAATGTTGTAATAGTAGTAGATATTTATTTCTGTTTAATTCTTTATTCCTCTGTATTGGTTTGGGACTTTGATACACAGACCGTTCTAGAAATCAGGTTGTCTTACCATAAGCCTTTGGTTTTTGGTGTAAGGTTGTCTTTAGAACAACTTCTGTATCAACCTCTCAATACTTGTGCATTTGAGGTTGCTATTTATTTATGTTATTTGGAATTGATAAGTGCTATCTTTTTCTATTTCTTTCTTAATTCCGCATTTAAATTTTAATTTGGCATAGTCTTATTCACCCCCCCCCCCCCCCCCCCTCTCCCCCGCCCCCCTCTAGGACTCTTAGCTCGACCTTTTCAAGTGGTATCAGAGTCTAATAGCTCATTTATTTGGATTTATTTCCTGAGCTAACTGATCTGAGCTTATATCATGTCAAATTTTGATAGCCTTTCAATTACTAGGCCACCACCATTTGATGGCTCCAATTATGCCTATTGGAAAGCCAGGATGAGAATTTTTTTAAGGTCTATCGATGAAAATGTGTGGCAATCCACAGTGACTAGGTGGAACCCACCTACCATTGAAGTTCTAGGCATTGATGGTATTAAAACTCTTAAGGTTGCACCTTATAATACTTGGACCAGTCTTCAGAAAAATGAGGGCAGTGCCAATGCCAAGGCTTTAAATGCAATTACTTGTGCACTATCACCAAATGAATTCAAAAGGATTATATCTTATGATACTGCAAAACAAGCCTGGGATATCTTAGAAATGGCACACGAGGGTACGACTACTGTCAAGAAATCTAAACTTCAAATCCTCACCACTAGGTTTGAGAAAATATATATGGAAGAAAGTGAAACATTCATGGACTTCTATACTAAGTTAAATGACATAGTCAACTCAATGTGGGGTCTTGGAGATAGCATCCCAGAAAGTAAAGTCTGTGCAAAAATAATGCGCTCATTGCCTAAAAGGTTCAATTCAAAAGTCACTGCCATTCAGGAACTTCGTGATATGGATAACATGCAGGTTGAAGAACTTGTTGGTTCTTTACAAACCTATGAATTAAATTTTAAGGCTCCTAAAGGTAAATCCATGGCCTTAAAATCTTTTAAAGGTATTTCTCATAATTATAATAATTCTGATTGTGAAAATTCAGAGGATGATATAACACTTTTAGCCAAGAAGTTTTATAAAATTTTCAAAAGCAAAAAGAGAGTTGATTTTCAAAAACCCTCTGAGAAGAAAAAGGGTAGATCTAAAACTTGGAAATCACTTAAAGACAACCAATGTTTCAACTTCCATGAATACAGGCATTTGGCAAATAAATGTCCAAAGAAGGACAAACCTAAAAGGAAAGGTATATTGGCTACTTGGGATGAATCATCCTGCTCTGAAGCTTCTTCTAAGTCAGATGATTCTGAATCGGCCTCGATACTCGGCCTCGACAATCGGAATCGACCTATACAATCGGCCTTGACGTAAGCCAGGGTCCATATATGGACGACCGATGATGGATGAAGCAATGTCAATGGGGCCCAATAATTTGGGTTAACCCACTAGAGAATGATGAGAATGGGCCTAACTAAGCCTAAGAGAAGGTCACAATGTGGACATTTAACCATCATTGCCCATCAATGTGGACATTCAACCAACATTGCTCCCAAGGAGTGGCCCACATAGGGCCAAACGTATAGTGGGCCCACGGTCTCACATAAGGGCCTAATGTACATCATCATGGGCCTTACTCAAGGGCCTAATATACATCACATTGGGCTTATCGAATGGGCCATAATACATCATATTGGGTCATATACAAGGGCCTCGTATATCACATCAGGCCTTATCAAATGTGTCGTATCAACGGACCACTCCAGCTACACCAGTCATCCATCTATAGAGATCATTTTAGAGTATTATCCAAACAAATGAATCATTTCAAAAGATCATTTGGGCCATACCACAAATAACAGTGGTGATAAAGATTTCTACCGTTAAGAATTTAGAGGGCCCACCATAATGTTTATCTTTCATCCAGTCTGTTTATAAGGTCACTAAGACCTGAACTAAGAGGAAAACAAATATCATATTGGTCCAAAACTTCTGTAACCCAAAAGGGTTTCAATGGCAGATGTTCAATCCCACTATTATTGGCAGTGTGGTCGACTTGATAACTAGATCTGTCTCATTTTTCTTTTTAAGCCCTTAGGACGGCTTACCAAATGGATGAACGGTTGGGATGAATCACATACATCAGGGTGTGGTCCACATACGTGGCCCACCAGAGAATTGAATCTGCTGCATTTTCCCAAGCCCTTAGACGAGCTCGTCACCTAGATGGACAGTTTGGATGTAACACATACATCAGCGGCCCAATAAACTGCTGACATGGGGCCCACATAAGCTGCTGATGTCAAAGTAGTAGCTATTTAGCTAGTGTGTGTGGCTAGGCCACCGTCCAGATGGATGGACGACGTTGATAATACACATATATCACGGTGGAGTACCACCGTCCAGCAAGTGGATGATGGGATGAAACCATACATCAGGTGAGTCCCACGTGGGGCCCACATATAACATGAGTGTGTGTGTGTGTGTCTATATATATATATATATATATATAATATATATATATATATATATATTATATATATATATATCATAATATCACGTGGATTGAAACAACGTCTAAGCCCTGGACAGCCTAGATGAAAAACCTATATTGAGGTGGGTCACACCGTCCATGAGGATGGACGGTATGGTTAAATCACATGCATCACAATGGCGCCACATAGGTGGGCCACCCAGATCTGGTTCAAGTTGATATTTGTGATTTCTCATTTGACAGGCCTGCATGACCGATTAGTCATGCAGGCCCATACTAGGAAGCAAGCTGGTCCACTTGGTGGACGGCATGGATCAAATACATTCATCATGATGGGATCCGTCCAAGTGGGCCACACGGCCACATCACCACCAAGGAAATGAAGGAGAAGGAGAGGAAGAGAGATAGAGAGAGAGGAAGATCGGCGTATTAGAGGGACCCCGCCACTATGGGCCCCTCTTTGTTACAACATAAACATCAAGATGGGTCCCACCACAAGTGGGCCCTACATACAAATCAAGGTCCTACGCTACGATCACCCACCGATTGTTAATCTTCTTGGTCCCTAGCCTTCCTTAGCTCCTTGGGCTCTTCTTTAATGGTGGAAGATGAGAATTGAAGGGTTGGATGGTGAGATGAGGGGGTAGGAAGATGGGTCCTCCTTTGGCTATTTTCTCTCCTTAGGATTTTCTCTCATGGAAGTTTGGGATTTTGGTGGAGAATGGGATGGGATGGAGTGATGTATGGGAGAGAGGGATGGCGTTGTAAGAAAAAGATGGGTGGAGAGAGAGAGAGAGAGAGAGAATTGACTTTGGGAATGGGAGAGAGATGAGAGTCATGCCTTGTTGGTAAGAGAGGGATGGGTTGTGTACTTTAATTGATTGATGTGATTGATTTGACATTTGGTAGAGATTCTCTTACATGGCATTTTCCTCGAAATGAACGCGGGCCCACATCTTCTGGCCCAGGTATCGCATCGGCGCTCGAGACGCAGCATTGGAACCGCGACGATGATGCGGTCGCTAGGGTACAAGTTTCGAGTCGACTGACTCCGATCTACAGGACACAACTTAGGTTCGCGTGCAATTGCCGGATACAGGTCACGGGTTTTCAGAATTCGACTGGGAGAACCGCGGAAGCCTATGGAATGGTACGGTTTAGGATAAAGGCCTTACACTGACGACTATAACAGCCTTGGCCTGTCCTTCCCCATTTTTAGCCGAGGATGACTCTAGGTCTACGACATCCATAACAGCCAGTTCTGAGGGGGGAGCCTCCCTCGCTGGTTGGCTTGGAGGAGCCTCCTAAGGTGCCTTGACTCCTCCGCATGTGGCCACCTCTGTTGGCCTTAGTCGCCTAGCAGGAGGACCCTCCAGGACGGGATTTGATCCGCTGTCGCCTGCCCTCAAAGACTCGACCCGATGAGCCGAGGATGGAGCGTCGTCCCTCTTGGTGGCCCTCCTTAGCCTATCCAAATTGGCCATGGAGGGAAGCCTCAACCTCTTCGGGCGAGGTTGGTCTGCCATTTCTGAAAGAAAAAAAAAATGTGTGTCAAAAAAGAAAAAGCAACAATCAAATACAAAAACATAAAAGGAACCGACCAA